>MJUT01053428.1:102083-114739 GCA_002080005.1 Gigantidas platifrons
TGCATGGTTTAGCAAGGTTACTCAGGTCAATAGTTTATAAATATAGAATCTTGACAATGTAAAGGAAAGATGCTATGTTATATTTATTCATTTGTTTGATTCTGGAATATTGTTGATCATTGATTTAAACAAGAAAAAAGGGGAAAAAGGGGGTGAATTTTACAGTTAAATAAATGTTATGTTTCGACAGTTTAAAGAGAAAAATAAAGGACAAGGTAGGATAAGCTATTGCCAGCGGCCCCCTATTTCATTAAAAATCCTACTTAACATTTCAAGCTTAATTTCTGCTCAATTTTGTAATGAAATGTGTGCTTATGAATAAAACCATTCAAATTTCTATGTACGCTTTGTTTCAATACCAATATTAACGTTTGAATGTGTGATCAGTTCAAGAATTACGCCAAAAATACGTATTTGTCGGCAGTTCAAATGCATTTCAAAGTATGAGCGAACCTACGACCCACGTTAATATTCAAGATAGATACCATCCATAACTAAGTCTTTCTATATGTAAAAGCTTGATGTGGGTCGCAGGTTCGCTCATACTTAAAAATAAAAAAAAACGGCGAGAGAAATATGTTTGTTGGATTAATAAAATATTCTATTCTATTCTATTCTATTCTATTCTATACTCCATAGTGGTTAACCAAGTCACGTTGCCGACCGTGATGACGTCCACTGGGAACCCTTGCTTCAGTAACTTCCTTATTAGCAGCAACCTTTTTTCTATTTTTATCTTGGTGGCCAACTTGGTTGGAAGTCGGGATCAACGGACACAATTGTGGAAGGGGGCCATCCAAGGACCATTCCACCAAAGTTTGGTTGCAATTGGCCCAGTGGTTTCAGAGGAGAAGATTATTTTCAATGTGAAAGTTTACGACCGACGTACAAGTTTGTTTCGAACCCATGACAAGAAAATAATAAACACACACAGGGGTGTGGAAATACTGAAATGTTCTACTTGTCCCCGGGCAAGTCATCTGAAAAATGTTACTTGTCCGGACAAAATCCTACTTGTCCTGTTTTTTGTACAAACATTTGATACTTATAAACACAGTTGCTAAATTGAACTTGTTTATATTGTCTATTACATCATTGCGTAAAATTTGAAATATAGTTTTAATANCGCTATTCTTCTCTGGGTACTCAAGTTTTCTCTATCAATAATACTGACCGCCGCGAATGACTGAAATATTGTTGAAGGTGGCGTTAACCACTATATAACCCTAACCTTTACCATAATGTCAAACAAGTTAATATTAACTGGGAGTAGCTCCCCTTTATTTTTTATGAATTCAAAAATGGTATTTTTTAATATTGTACCCTTTTTCCTTCATTGATAGCACTACATAATGTTATTATCAATGTTTAAATTATTTATCAATTTTAAAAGTTATAGATGGTAATATGTTTACATTTTTGTAAAAGGAATATTTATAGCGATATTTAAGAACAAGTAATTAAAATCTAAAGCAACAATTTAATGTTAAGTGGAATCCAAAGGTAAATGTTGTTCCTTCAGGGATACTACTCGCTTTGAATATTATAGGTAGTAAATTAATATAGATTCAATCTATATATATACATGTATGACCACTGAAATTGTGATGTGAACCCCGTTCAAGGTGAGGTGTTCTCGATACAACATTATGTAATGAAGTTTGTCAGTGACCTGCCTACAGAATGAATTTGAATTTGAATTTTGGTGTTTAACGCCACTTTCAGCAACATTTCAGCTATATCATGGCGACCAGTTTAGTGGTGAAGGAAGCCGGAGTACCCGGAGAGAACCACCAACCATGGGCAAGCAACTGGTAAACTTTATCACTTGCGGCTGCGAGTGGAGTGCACCCTTTTTTGTAATTTACAAAGCCGGGCGCGAACCATGCCGTATTGGTACTTAAAAAAAAAAGTCACCAGAAATGAGATTTGTTTTCAAAATTATATTATATTTACAAAAGATTCAAAACGAATAAAAGTATTAATTTTAAACAATTTTACAATTCGCCAAAACTATTACTTTAAAAAAAGTTACTAGAAATGAGATTTGTTTTCAAAATAATATTAAATTTACAAAAAATTCAAAACAAATAAAAGTATTAATTTTAAAGAATTTTACAATTCGCCAAAACTATTACTTTAAAAAAAAGTCACCAGAAATGAGATTTGTTTTCAAAATTATATTAAATTTACAAAAGATCCAAAACAAACAAAAATATTAATTTTAAACACTTTTACAATTTGCCAAAACTATTACTTAAAAAAAAAAAGTCACCAGAAATGAGATTTGTTTTCAAAATTATATTATATGTACAAAAGATTCAAAACGAATAAAAGTATTAATTTTAAACAATTTTACAATTCGCCAAAACTATTACTTAGAAAAAAAGTCACTAGAATTGAGATTTGTTTTCAAATTTATATTAAATATACAAAAGATCCAAAACAAACAAAAATATTAATTTAAATTTTTTTTACAATTCGCCAAAAGTATTGATGTAGGCCACTCTTATTTCTGAAAAAAATAAAAATAGATGAGTAAACCTGAAAAACAAAAGTTGATTAGTACATGCAATTTTTTTTTTTTTTTTTTTTTTTTTTTTATGCAATTTTTTTTTATAAAAACACTTGTTTTATATAAGAAATAAATAATGGTTTTGATAAATTTTTGGTGTTATATATTGAATCAGTCAAATACATATATACTGTAGAAATTATTTGTAGATAGATTATTTGATAACGAGAAAACAAACATTACATGCTACAAGTCTGTAATATGATAATAATTATTTTCATTTTTATCATCTTACTGATAAAAACTTGTAAATTTTTATGAGGCATATTTATTGAAAATAGAGATATACTTTAAATTCAACAAAATAGTATTAATAATTCCTTTTATTTATATGCATTGTTAAATTTTTTCTCATAGACCGGTAACACTTGGGTGCAATGTCCACCTCATTATCATTAACTTCACAAAAATGTATACTATGAATGTATCCCAATGTGAAATAATTATATCCCTGGTCTTTTGATCGTCCAGTAAGTGTTTTATCCTTGAAATGATCAATATTTATAGTGTGTGGTAACACATCAAGTTTTGTAGTGACCGCCATTTTGTTGATTAGCTTGTCCTAGGATGCTGTGTTGCTATGGGTTGATAAGGGGAGGCGGGCTTATCTTGAGATAGTGGAAAGGTGTATTCCTTACACTGGAGGGAAATGTAACAATATTAGGTACTAACATGTGAGAGAAATACAGTTCCAACTTCCTATCATCAAGGTAGAGCTATTCTATTGAAAACTGCTGTCCTATAATATAGACGATCAGCCTGATATCAAGTATTTTAATGCATTCAAGAACATATTTATAAAGAGAAAGTCTGGGTTTAGGAGACATTTATGTATTATAAATTATCTAACTATTGTGATCCACTTCAGATTGGAATGAGTTATATCACTAATGATAAATGTGTATTTAAATAGGTTAAACAATTATGAAATATTTTAATTGACATTTTAAAGTACTTTTTTTCAACTAATCTTGATTTGATTTAAAAATAAAAACGTTTGAATGATTTATGATTTAGACACTAGCATAAAGGACAGGTATTGTAAATGGATAATTTTATTATAAAATATGAATTATTAAAACAGACATCAGAATATGATTTTTGTTCCTAAAATTTGATCTTCATTATCTATTTTAAATAAGAGATTTCTTTTTTGTACTTTTTGAATATAAAAGCATTTCTATTTAAAGCATTTCTATGTAGAAACTGGATTCTTGCATTGTTGATATGAACATTAGCAAAAACTCCATAATGATCTCTTAGATTAAAAAAGAAGGTTTAAGTCCTTTGTTATTTGTACTTTTAAGAAAACATTTAGCATTTAAATTCTGAATTTAGAAAGTATAATGAATTTCACACTTGATTTGTCTGTTGTTGTTTGTTTGTTTGTTTTTTGTGTTAAAGATAGTAAGGTCTTTTTAAAAAAATGTTCCAAATTATATAAAATGTATTCAAATTACACAGTTATTAAGAATGTGAAAATATAAAACTGATTTAAACTGTATTTTATACAAGAACATTCAAACAATGTTTAGGGAGACATACACAGTAATAAAGATATGTAGTTATTACAATGTTTAGGGAGACATACACAGTAATAAAGATATGTAGTTATTTCCATATCCTAATAATGTTCTTATATCATGATTATATACTGTTAACTTTTCCACGAGTAAGCAAAACAAAAACAAACAAAAAAACCTTTGTTTCATGATGATATTCTTGAAAAAAGTAGGGTAGGTAGGTAAATAAAACCTATTATTATTTTTAATTTACTTAGGTTATACAGGGCAAAGATCTGACTTAAATGGTCATTGTCCAAAAATAGCAATAAAAACTACAGGGGTGCACTAAAAATCTGTATGGTCAGCAGAAACACAGGTATTTTTGTTTTGCCTTTATCAGTAAAAATCAAGTATTTACTTATTGGTTAGGAAAAATATAATTCAAAGCTACAAACTTAAATAAAAGGAGTGTATTCATTGTTTTGAACTAATAAATCTCTTCCATTGGCCTAAATAACATTGAACCTCCTTAATAATGAACTTCATTTATAATCTATTTTATAATTACCATATAGTGAGTTATCTTTGCAAATCATAAATAATAGAAAAAAGGTTGTTTGCATAAAAAACAATTCGTCTTTACCTCCAGTTGTTTGTAGGAGGACGAATGTCTTATTTAAGTTATTTGTCTTTGTTTGCATATAGTGGTGTCCAACATATATTGTGTTGTGTTTTTGTTTTGCTTTTCTTTGTCTTGTGTACCCTATCTTTACAGTTTCCTTGGATTGTCCATTTTTTGTTGCCCCTTAAATATTCTCTAACGTTTATTTACTAAACCTTGAACAAAATTCTAGAACAAGAATGGTGGGTTCTGTTTACCCAAAACTTCTATGTGGGAAAGTGAATCAGATTTTTAAGAAAAAAAGACTCATTCAAGCAAATATTGCACAATAACATCTTGCATGTCAAATTTGTCCAATGCATAATCTGTTGTAATACTAGTAGTGTGTATTTTGTTTTTGTCATAGCATCAGGATTCAACTTGTCCTTGAATATGTTAAATGAAGGAGAAGTTTTATATCCTGTCGTAATGAATTACAAAGATTTACGGTTTTCAGTAGATGGAAGCAAGCAACTTGTGTGTAAAGCTATACAGTTATGTTTTAATCAAATGGGGTTTTGTTTCTTTCTGTACCTGGTTTGATGTGGATGTAAATTTCTGAAACTATCTGTAATCAAGTTGGATATACAAATGTATACCATTGAGAAAGATTATCTTGCCTCTTACATATTGAATAAGTTTGAGTTTATTTCAACATTCACATTTGAAAAAAAACATGTAGAACTTAATTTAGGACCATCTGATTGCTCCTGGGCCATTTCTAATGGTTGAATGTTCATGACAAAATTTGGCTTGGTAGACCTATTAATGTTGTGAGAAATAATTATGGTGTGAGTTCTATGTGAACTAGAATTAATTACGAAGTTTTAAGACCGCAAGGTTTAGTTGTTCTAACTCTTTATGTTAAAAGAGTGGTTGTAGACTCGATGGAATCATCAACAATAAAATGAACACTTGTCTGATTCAAACAGCTTAATATTGGACCAAATATCAAAATTAAATCATTAATGTATATCAAAAATAATAACGTAATTAAAATGGAACCTTGTTGGCCAACCACCAGGAATAAATCTCATTTAAATTGAAAAATTGAACTCTTATCATATCAATACTTTTGAGTTTTCTACCCATTGATTTAATTATATAATTAATACCATATTGTTTAAAAATTCTGTAAAAACAGTATTGATAAAATGATAAACAAAATATACCACATTGTCGGTGCAGTTCCAAAATTCAGTAGAAAAACCATAGAAACAGAGGTCAAATTCCTCAGCTCTGTTGTTGTCCCTATCCATGTGTATGGTACCATTCATTTTGTGATAGTGTGTTGTCTATTTGAATGGAAGGGAAAATCTGTAATTTTTATTGTTTGTTTATATCTGCATTTTTTGTTTTTTTATCAGAGAGGGAGGAGGTTTGCAATCCCATTAACCGATTTAACCTTGCCACATTTGTGTGCTTGTCTAGAGCCAGGACCTGGATTTCCAATGTCATGGTCATTTATGTGCTCAATTGTTTGAGGTGTGAGGTGGTTGTTCGTTTAGTTGATATTGATAGAACTGTTGACCATCACTATTTAGTTTATGTGTATGTTTTGTTGATATTGATAGAACTGTTGACCATCACTATTTAGTTTTATGTGTATGTTTTGTTGATATTGATGGAACTGTTGACCATCACTATTTAGTTTTATATGTATGTTTTGTTGATCGTTGTTTGTCCTTTTGTGCTTTTTATCACCCTGTGATAGCGGTGAGGGGATATAGTAATAGCGGCCGTCTGTCTGTTTGTCTGTCCATCTGTCACACTTTCTTGTTTACGCGATAACTTGAGTAAACATGGATAGATTTGAATAATATTTTGCATCTGGCTTGTAATTATCATTGTCTTGGATGGGTTCTAACATGGAAATATTTGAAGGAAGGGTTTTGGGGGAAAATCTTAGTTTTTGGTTGAAAAATCACCAATTTTGAGAATTGTGTCTTGTTTACGCGATAACTTTAGTAAACATGGATAAATTTGAATAATTTTTTGCGTATGGGTTGTAAATATCATTATCTTGGATGGGTTCTTACATGGAGATATTTGAAGCAAGGGTTTGGGGGAAAATCTTAATTTTTGTTGAAAAATCAACAATTTTGAGAATTGAGTCTTGTTTACGTGATAACTTGAGTAAACATGGATAGATTTGAATAATTTTTTACATGTAGCTTGTAATTATCATTATCTTGGATGGATTCTAAACATGGAAATATTTGAAGCAAGGGTTTTGGAGGAAAATCTTAGTATTTGATTGAAAAATCACCAATTTTGAGAATTGTGTCTTGTTTCCGCGATAACTTTAGTAAACATGGATAGATTTGAATAATCTTTGCATGTGGCTTGTAGGTATGTTATACATTAAGTCTGCAAGGCTGCTTTCTATAAATATATAAAACTAAGTATTATGCAAGTGCGGGGGGACACATCGTGCATTCATGCACTAGGCGGTTCTTTTATTCTTTTGCCCATTTGGTATCTTCAAACTCTTCTTAAACCTTCTTTTCAAGATATATACAATTTAGCCTCCATTACACATTTTGTTTTGTGTAAAAACTCATTACCATACGTTTTTCCATCATTTTTTTCTTTCTTCTTATTGTTTTGATATGCCAATGAAAAAGAAGGATGGAATTAAATGTGGTAATTAATTAATACAATCAAAAATCAAAAGTTTTATTTAAAGTCGGTACATTTTATAACAGCACAACATAAGCTCTCAAGAGCTTTTCAAACCGACATGAATGTAATGTATACAAGAATACAAGAATGATTAATGGATGTCTCGGTAGAATAAACAAAAATAATATCAAAAGTAAAATGTCCACCTAAAACAGCCGATTTTAATCAAATATTTAACACAATTATATAATTACCTACAATTGATTTATGATACAATATTAAATGCAAATAATAGCAAGTAAAAAAGGTAAAAAATACTTTTGAAAACTGTTCAATGTACACAATTTATTTAATTAGAAGATTTCATTCAAATAAAACGTTTTGTAATTGAACACTTTTTTAGCATGATTATATATCAGTAAAAACAAATTATGTAAATTACTTCATTAATAACAAGTAATTAAAACCTTTCTCAGGGCCATCATGTTCGTGATCATATGGTAGCTGGATTAAAAACTACCTATGCAATCAGTGCCTATCACTACTATATATATATGTTGTGAGTTCGAATCCTGTTCATAGCGAGTTGTACTTGACACGACATTATGTGATAAAGTTTGTCAATGACTTGCGACAGGTCGGTGGTTTTCTCCGATTACTCTGGTTTCCTCTACCAATAAAACTGACCGCCACGATATAACTAAAATATTGTTGAGTGGTGTTAAACACCATAAAGCAATTAACAAATATAAATTATGTAAATTACTTTGTTAATAACCATTGATTAAAACATTGCTAAGTATTGTATAAAAAGTCAGTTATTGAGGAATCAAAAAGCTGTACGTGCAACTGTAGGATTAAATAGTGTCCGCCGTGAAGTATTGTCCTCTGTTACAATTGTTTTCTATGATAAAGTCCGAGGACGGAATAAAGCGTAGAGGTGACTTCTTTTGGTCTGTTGGGGATTTTTCCTTTGAAAAAGATACAGTTGGACACATTTTCACAGGACAATATTATGGCTTACACAACTCCTACAGTTTAAATGGGAATTTTTTCAAAACTGTGTATGCTTGCTAATTACCTTATAAAGAATTGAATTTCAAAACATCATTTTTTGAAGGAGTTATTGCCCTTTTTACTTTGAATATTCCATTAAAAAGTTTTATGCACAACTTCCTTACATTTTAAATAGGAATTACAAGGCATCCTTCACAAAAGATGAAATAATGTGAGAGGTGACATTTGTTTTTTTTCTAGAAATAACCTTTTAATTTTTTTTAGTCTGTCTTAATTAGTCAATCTTGACTTTTTAAAGTCATGATATGAAAGATTTATTTTTCCTGCAATTGTAGAATCTTTTGTTTTTATTCTAATTATAAAACATCACAGACACATTCTTCCTGCAGTTTTTGACAATTTTGATTTTTTTCTTGAATTATGCTATAGGGAAAGAGTGAATTGCCTGCTGTGTATTGTCATGAGATATGACATCACAGACTATAGGACAATTATATAAATCTACAGACAGATGTGACAGTTTGCTCCATCATATTATAACATTATAATAGTAACAGACATTTACAATCTAAATGAAACACTGCAATTCTTAAGAAAATGTTCAATCACGACACATGTTTTGTATAAGAGACAGCATAAAACTATATTACTGCTAAATAACAACAGACAGTCATTGTGCCAATGGCTTCATGTGGATGTTATAACCTGAAAATAATGCATCACTTATATAAATTATTTTGTAATTAGAATTCATTAGAAGAACATTACTAAATCATTTGGCTAAATGCACAATTGATTCCCATAACATGCATAAATACTGTCGCAATATTGCAATGGTGAGCTTGTTTGTCTGGAATCGGACAGATGTCAGTTTGGGCTGTCATTGCGCAACTTCAAAGATGCATCAACTGATTCTCTTCTGAGTACAGAGGAGTACCAAAGGACTGGTCAGTTTGGAAATTATAATAATCTGTCAAGATTAGTAGCGAAATACTGCAAGATGTTGTTTTATTGTGAGATATAATTATGAGTTACTTTCCTTTCGTAGAAAAGTCTCATGAAATTTTCATAGGAGTTATAACAGAAATTATGAAAATGTTTTATAAAATTTAAACTCCATGCTCAAGGTAGTTATTTTGAAAACATAGATTTTTCCATAATTATATGAAGAATAACAATGTACAAAAATGAAATATTCACAATTGGTCAAATAATATGCAAGCTGATCAAGAAAATTCCTTGCATGTGGAAGTCTATAGATTTAATGTTTGTCTTAAATGACAAATCTGTGTGTTCTGGGTGAAACCCCTGCTGATAGGGGAAGCAACTCTTTAGTAAAGAAAGATTTGCAAATAGGGAGTTGTATAGGGTATAGCACTTTCACATTTCCTAGACAATTCTTGTTTTTTTATTGGGTGATTGGTGAGTTGAGTGCTAACTAAACTCCACCTCCAGATTGCTAGGAAAAGAAAGGGTATTTAATTTCTGTCTATTCATGCATGATCGGGAACTATATTTTTCTAGATATAATGATAAATGGAATCATACGAAGTTGTCTTTGAATAACTAAAATTTGTTTTTATTTTTTTTACATTAAATCTAAAATGTGATAAAAAAGCATTTACTGATCTAAATCTAATGTTGTACTAAATAAAAAAAAGGCAAACTGAGTTATTTCCCTTTGATCAATATTCTTTTACCTTGTAAGTCTGCCTCATTTATCTTCTAATACTATAATTAACACCTGTTGACAGGTAATTAATTTTGACACCTGTAGCATTTAAATATTCATTGGTTTTTTGCTTGATGATTTAAATGTAGCAACCTCATCATTAATTTCCAGTTAAATATTTGAAATGCTGTCAGCTTATAGCATTGTCTGATACAGATATTGATCTGTTATATAGTTATATAGAACTTGGCCAGAGATGCTGAAAAACAGATAGACAATATATGCTGTTGGAAAATATAAAATTTAAGAAGCAGGTTGAAAAGCGAGCCTGGTTTGCAGCGAGCGTAAAGGAATTATATATTTTTCTACAAATACGTATATTGTCAGAAAATTATTTGTATGTGCTTTAGAAACAGGTAGAAAAGAGAGCCTTTGGTGATCTTCTCTGCCCCGTTTTGCAGCAAATGCAAATTAACTGCCCAAAACAACTGCCAAATTGTCTAAAAAGAGCAGAAACAAGCATAGATCAAATCGTTCTTGATGGTATCCTCTGCGTACCTGTTACAGCAGGTCTTCCATACTGTAACACAATGGTTATTACTTAATCTTGCAATCATCTCAATCAGGGTTAGAGGTGAGTTCTGGGCTGATTGTTGGTGATAGTAGAGAAGGTAGGAACTCAATTTAGAGGGGAGGGGAGTTTGGAGCTCAAACATTACTTATCTATTGATAGTACTTATTGATGTTTTGATATTCTTTCTTCAACATAGTTGTCCTTCAATAGCCGTAGAAATGGCTCCTTGTGAGTCTAAGAAGTATATTTTTAGCACTTCCCTTGTCAACTCTGATTAGTTAGACATTGGCCTAGATTTCAAAGGCGATTATGGTCTATATATTATAAACAGATGGACTTTCTTTAGAAGTCTTCTTTTTTAAGATTGCAGAGGTATAAGAGATTTGACCCAGGTCAAAAGCTATCTACTGATTAAAGAGAAATCAAATTTATAGTGGGCAGTGATAATTTGTCAGTCAGATACTTGACCCTACTTGACCACTAGTAAGTGGACATTAAAGTCAAAGTCAATTATGATCCAAGTCTAAAATTATCACTTCTTACTGATAGCTCACACTTTAATGTTGATGTCCTAGAGAAATATTAAAAGATTATATGTGTGTACAGAAAAATGCAGATATTTACAGTGATGAAAGTTTGCCTATGGTCAGCCAATTTCCTATTTTTTTGGGGGGGGGGGGCGGGAGGCATTGTGAAATCAGTGCCTATCACCACTAAAAGTTGTGAGTTCGAACCCTGTTCATGATGAGGTGTACTTGATACAACATTTATGTGATGAAGTTTGTCAGTGACTTATGACAGGTTGGTGGTTTTCTCTGAGTACTCTAGTTTCCTCCACCAATAAAACTGACAGCCATGATATCACTGAAATATTGTTGAAAGTGGGTTAAGCACCATAAACTAAACCTTATTGTCTTCTATGGGTTGTTTTTTTTACCACATTTCTTCTCAATATGTTATAAATTAATTTGATGTGTTTAAGAGATTTTGATTGAATAAAAAATTGATGTTATTTTCCATAAACAAAATTTTTAACTGGAAGTCACATGTTGGGATCTCAATTGGGAATTTTTTTTATTTTAATTCTTTTTAAGCAATTATTGTCCATTAAAATATTTTTAGGACAAGAAAAAAATTAATAGGAATTAATTTATAAGGTTTGATCACAATTTTTTGTTCGGTTCATTCGAAATAAACTCAAAAATGTGGTCCACACCCTTGCGTAACCCGCTTCACGGGTTACACAGTGTGTACCACATTTTTTAGTCTATTTCTTCATGAATCGAAAAAAAATTGAGATCAATCCTTAAATGACATCCACCTCCTGTTTCCATTTTAACTTGCAAACTGGCATATTTTTTTTTAGATTTCCGAGTAGACCCCGTTTGCAACTGTCATTTTATGTGCTAATGAGGGACAGGTAACTTATCTGTATATCCCAAAATAGCAATCATGTTTTTAGCTTGCCTCACCCAAAGGATCATTTGACCTTTTGTCATCACTTCTCTTCCGTCTGCCGAATCATTGTCCTTTGTAAACCTTTAGCATTTCGATATATTTCTCATAATAATTACTTGTGATCGAATGGCGTTTTTCTACATGTATTCTGACCACCACCAAAGAACTTGAACATTGCACATGATTAAATGCCCATAATTCTGATCCTAATTGATCTTGTAAATTATGTAACTATATTAACAATAGAAGATTTAATATTAAGATCTAGAAAAATAGAAGTATTCAGTGGCAAAGTTGAACTGATGGTTAATGTGGAAGTTTTACATGTATCCAGGAAATAAAAAGTGTATAAACTAGTGAATGTTGGCTCTTTTAACTTTTATTATAGAAAACACTTGAATGACCACATCATTTCACTAAGAGTGGAGGTCTAGGTTTATAATACTAGTTTAACCCTGCCACTTCATATTAAACTGCCTGTACCAAGGTAGGTAAGTGAGGGATCTAAACTGCCTGTACCAAGGTAGGTAAGTGAGGGATCTAAACTGCCTATACCAAGGTAGGTAAGT
>MJUT01053428.1:114843-144139 GCA_002080005.1 Gigantidas platifrons
TGTACCAAGGTAGGTAAGTGAGGGATCTAAACTGCCTGTACCAAGGTAGGTAAGTGAGGGATCTAAGCTGCCTGTACCAAGGTAGGTAAGTGAGGGATCTAAACTGCCTGTACCAAGGTAGGTAAGTGAGGGATCTAAGCTGCCTGTACCTAGGTAGGTAAGTGAGGGATCTAAACTGCCTGTACCTAGGTAGGTAAGTGAGGGATCTAAACTGCCTATACCAAGGTAGGTAAGTTAGGGATCTAAGCTGCCTGTACCAAGGTAGGTAAGTGAGGGATCTAAGCTGCCTGTACCAAGGTAGATAAGTGAGGGATCTAAACTTTGCCTCTTTCTATAATGTTGCTTGCCCATGTTCGGTGGTTCTCTCCGGGTACTCCAGCTTCCTCCACCACTAAAACTGGTCCCCATGGTATAGCTGAAATATTGTTGAAAGTGGTGTTAAAACACAAAAAAATCAAATCAATCTTTCTATGATTTTTCTTCTGGATTTTGGAACTGTTCTGACAGTTTGGTATTTTTTTTCTTCTGTATTTTGGTACAGCTCTGACAGTTTGGTATTTTTTTTCATCTGGATTTTGTAACTGTTCCGACAGTTTGGTATTTTTTTTCTTCTGGATTTTGGAACTGTTCTGACAGTTTGGTATTTTTTTTCTTCTGGATTTTGGAACTGTTCTGACAGTTTGGTATTTTTTTTCTTCTGTATTTTGGAGCTGTTCCGACAGTTTGGTATTTTTTTTCTTCTGGATTTTGGAACTGTTCTGACAGTTTGGTATTTTTTTTCTTCCGGATTTTGGAACTGTTCCAACAGTTTGGTATTGTTTTGTTTTTCATTTATAGTGATGATACAAATGTACTAGAAACAATTGGGTACAAAATATCAAAAGTACAATACTTCTGGTACTTCTCAGAAGGCGTGTACCAAATTAAGTCAATTATAGTTAGCTTAGATGTGTTTCTGAAGATTTATTTGTATTATCTCTGAACCTATTATGCAATTTAACAAGGAATTTTACATGCTCTATTTCTTTTATTTCTGAAAACATTGTTCGCGTAATAACGAAATTTAGTGCAGACTTCATTGGCTGTAATTGAAAAAGTATTAATTTTTGTAAGGATCGCTCTCGATAAAAAAGATATATTGATTTGAAGGTAAATGTATTTGAATTTTAAATAGAAATAGTTTCTTACAAATATATGTAGGTACTTGGCAGTTACACCTTTAATTAGACAATTCAGCTGATGTAGATACAGGAATGATTTTTTTCAGTTATTTAACTGATTTCAGCCCATTTTCCTGTGATGAAAATATTCCGAATGTTGCAGGATATGGTCAGAACAGATAAAAAAAAGGACCTTTTGAAAGTGGGTGTAGATGGTTTCAACTATTTCCATTGATTTTCAGTTATTTCATTTTCTAACAAGAATCATCCTTGTAAATAAAACTATCCTATATATTACAAGAACAAAATCTTGAAGGCTTCTATAATATATATTGAGTAAGTCAATATTTGCTGGACAGACTATGTGGTCTCTCTGGACCAGTTCTTGTTATTCTAGAATAGCATTGTTAATTCTCTACATAAAAATCAACATATAACAGTCTTATCGTTCACTAGATTAAATACTCTTGGTAATATACATTTTTCATTCCTGGTTTATGCTGTCTGAAGACATTCATCAGGGCTTTCAATATTTTTCAAGTCAACCAATACTTCAGTATTTACAGTGGTATTTTTTCTAAAAATTTGAACATTTTTCATGAATATCTTATGCAACAGTTTTTGAAATTAGGAGGTACCAATTACCAATTTAAGTGAGTAAAAGTACCTGATTCCACCCCTTCCTGAAAGTCCTGATTCATTGACTGATTGTATGCAGATTGAAACAAAGAAAGCTGTTTTGAAGCTAAAGTTTGTTCTTCAAATGTTGCATTAAATTATGTCTCGGCACCCCTGGTGAGAAAATCATTGATTCTAAGCAAAGGATGACAAAAATCACACAATGTTATGAGAAGGAACAAATTATGTTGATAAAACTCATGTTTTTTTCCTCATTATATAGACCACATATTTTTTTTTAGAAATATTACTCATTAGAGTTTATTTTTCATTGAAAATGAGAATTGCATGGAAGGATGATAGCTTCAATGTATAAATGATTTGTGAACCTGTGCCAAGGTTCTGTGAAGTCAATTTATTTCTTTGTTTTCATGTTATTTTTTATCCCAAGCGTGAAATTGTCCTGAGGCTCTTTATCTATCTGATGTTTACCAATATTATTCTGCTTATATGCAGTAGGTTTGTAATCAAGTTTCTTCATGGTGAACACATAAGAAAAATGTCAACAGTCCTAGTGATAAAGTGTTAGTAATTTTTTAGAAGAATATTGTTGAGACGGGGAGCACGATGGAAAAACCATTTAGTTCGTCTTAAATGTTTGTCTGTTAAATAACTACAAACAAAAAACAGAATTGTCTTTTATGGTTTACTCGTTAACATGATAAAGAATAATTACAGCCGTGTTTTTTATGAAGATGGGTTTTTGGTCCATGTCTGTCAAGGGAGTCATCGTTTGATAAGGTAGATAAGTATTTAGTTTTTTGTCAAGATGGAATTAGACAGATTTTTAACGTAATGGGGAAATAAGTGTTAAAAGCAGTTTAAAAATGTGGTAAATTGTCTTTGGTAATTGCTTTTGGAGATGAAGCGTGTTATTAGTAATGCCTTTATGGGCACATATCTATTGAAAGATTGACACTTACAGAAGGTATAATTATTTATACTTTGTTTTTGTCCCTTTTGTTCCTTAAATCTATTTTAAGTGATGCATGCTCTATGCATTTTCTTCAACCCAAAGAAAGAATTTGGCAGATGAAATTAAATTGCATAGGTTTGATGATGTTAAACTATTTATTAGCCTAGACATAAGGACACAATTTATTACTTTCTCCCACAAGAAGTTTTACAGAAAAAAAAAAAAAGTGTTAGAAATTTGCTACGATTCTGTGATGTTTCTGGCATAAATAAGGTTTAATTAGCTACTATTGGAATTGTTAGTTTGATTGAAGATCGGTAATGCTATTTTTAAATTGAGTTATATTTTATTTAACGTGATGTATTTTAGTTCAAACTTATAAAGATTAAGATTTCTTACTTTTGTTGTTTCAATTCTTTAAACAATTTATCAGGTTTACTTCATCATGTAACAGAATGGTTAAATTGATTTCAGTTTCTATTTGTTGTTGATTTTTTTATTGTTTCTTTTAATTAAATTAGATTCTGTATTTATCATTGGTTTTAATTAAAATTTTATTTTGTTTATAATTCCATACATTCTTAATCTGATGCTTTTATTAATCAGTGTTGACACAGAAACCCAAATTGTCAATTAAAAAATAAAATTATCCAAATTGAAAAATGGAGCCAATATTACAATGTGACCTCATTTGTGAAAAAGCCATACTTTATTAAAATAACCAGGGCTGGCCTGAAGCCAATTGGAGCCAATTGTTCCCAGTTGGACCCTACGATTGAGTTATCTACTCTCGGCTGTTCAAGTACATGCAATAACACACTGCAAATTTTAGTTTACAGAGAACAATTGGGCCCTGTGCCTCCTAAGGCCACATCAGATCATATTAAATATAATGCAGTTATCCAAAGAGTTAGGTGGAATAAACCATACATTTAACTATGACATGTTATACCTAAACCTGTTAGATCCTCATTGGTGGTGTAATGTTTAGCATGCTCGCTTTGAATGCGGTAGATCGGATCAAACCAAAGACTATGAAATTGGTATTTGTTGCTTCTCAGCTAAGCACATAGCAGGAGTAGGAACAAAGAAAGACTGATTGTAATGCATTGGGATAATGTGTCTGAGAGGAGCGACATGTCTACCCTCGGACTGTTGTTTCAGTGAACTAGCACTATAAAAATACAACTAGTCATGTTGGTCTGGTACAAAGCAGACTTCAGCATCATTACTTCATTGAATGTAACTTGTTCTGGCTGAAAATGATCTGCATTAGACAACAATCACTCATTCACCACTATACCTGTTAGGTGGAATTAGCAAAACATTTCTCCTTGAGTTCTTATACCTATGCCTATTTGACGGGGAGCGCGGGTGGCTCAATGAATTAGGTCGTAGGATCTAACAGCTCATACAAGCCTATCACCAATACGGCGTGGGTTCGTGCCCAGCTTTGTAAATTACAAAAAAGGGTGGACTCGACTCGCAGCTGCAAGTGATAATGTTTACCAGTTGCTTGCCCAAGGTCGGTGGTTCTCTTCGAGTACTCTGGGTTCCTCCACCACTAAAACTGGTCGCCATGATATAGCTGAAATATTGCTGAAAGTGGCATTAAACACCAAAATTCAAATTCAAATTCATTCCTATGCCTATTAGGTGAAATTGACCATGAGTCTAATGAGATGCTATTATATGAATTCATGGTTCTTTTAACCAAATACATGAAATACTAGAACATATTTCAGTACCTCTTAAGTTATTATGAAATATTGTCAGTGCAAAAATGTCATATGATATGTACTATTAAAATGCTCATTCAAATCACCTTCCTTTAAATCAAAAAAACTTTTTCTGTGCTATTTTTTCTCAAGAATTCACAGAAATTATATGTTGTGCCTGTTGACTTGTTAATATAGTTATAGATCGTCATAATAATCACTTCTACTTGAGAATAATTCTGTGACAACAGCATCTACACCTGTAGTTATACTTTGTTTTATTGTGTGTCGGGAACACTGCCAGCTAGATACTGGCTTTTTTCTTTACAAAGAATGTATGGTTAATTTAGATGGCATTCAAGATGAGATGATTATTTCAGCTGGTGTAATCGTTAGTTTGTCATGTATCCCACAATGCATTACATTAACACTCCATCAGAAATATCATCTCTATTATTTCACCATTAATTCTGGCGTGTCTTAATGACAGAAAAGTTACGGAGATTTTACCATCAGCTGAAAAAGTTTTTGTATAGTAATTTGAGTAGTAAGTCAAAATCCTGTAGGTTTTTACCTACATGTTTCATGGAGAGCTGAATTAGCTGGAGTTTTCTGCTAAAGTTTCTATGGACAAATTCTCATGATTTAACATGTGTTTACATTAATAAACAAAAAATTAGTAATGGATTGTATTTCCATTAAAAAAATAATCCAAGATGGCCATCATGTACGCATACACTTAGAAATATTCATATAATGTTCTTGATATTATGTGCAATGTACATTTATTTGTATGTGTATGTAAAAATCGCTCTTCCAGGTTATTAACTTTTACACAATTGTACACACATGCTTATTATCATTTATTATGTATTTTGATGTATATATATATGCTCTATGTAACTATTCTGTTAGATTATTAGAATAAAGGTCATTCATTCATTCAAGATAACATACACTATAAACCACTGTTCAGACTTCTTTGCTGAAAATTTTTATTTATTGATTTTTTTATTTTGAGGTGGTAGAAAAAATATTACATGCAAAACCTAAAATTAAAAAAACATTAAAATTCAATACAAATATGGTAATAAAATATTTATTATAACAATGAGTAATAACCTTTATTTAAATACTGATTAAAATCGAAAAGAATGATCTTTTCTATGGTGTTACAACTTTATTGTGTAATAAGGAGTGCAATTGCATTAAAACAAGTTGCAGAAGAACACTGTATTAAGCTAAATGAGATTAATGTTTCACATGCTATGCTACCTGTCTAGTATATTTTCAATTTTTTCTCCATCGACAGTTCGGAGGAGATGTTGTTAGTAAAAAAAAACTTGGTAAATTTAGAAGTATAGATATCAAAATATATTGAAGTTCAAAGCAAACTATACTACAGTTTAAAGATAGTTATCTCCCCTTTTCCCATTTTGCATGAAGTACTTCATTCAAGTTTTAAGAAATTTCTAACTTCAGAATTTACTTTTATGTTTTCTTGAAATGTGTTTTTATTTGTATAATGCTTTAAAATGTAAAGACATGGAGTATTCCTTATTTTAGTATTCAGTACTTTACATCTTGAGAAATAATGCTCAGTAAATTTAATTGATATTTTAAATGTACATTTTACATATAAAAAAAACTTTAAAGCTAATTTTGAAGATATTTGATCATAAATAAATAGTTTGTTGCATATAGTTATCAAAACTCAAAAAGTTAGTTATTCCTTGATTGAAATCAGATATAAAATTATTATATTAAAATGATTTGATTGCAACCTTGTAAAGGAAGTGTGAAACTCCTTAAATCTTGATCCTCAAGTTGTTTTAAAATAATTTTAGACCTGTAATTTGTAAATCTGGTTTTAATTGTTATTTAAGCCCCCCAAAAAAAGGAAGAAAAAAAAAAAGAATTTTATGTCAATCAGATGATATAGTAATTAATACACTGACAATGTTTTACTTAGGGATATCAATATCTAAAAGAGAGAAAGAAAATATGCACGTGTCATACAGATTCTGACACATCAAATGTTTATTACCGAGAAATTTGTGAATTACATTGAAAACATGTATATATAATTGTTAAAGAATGTTTAAAAACACTTAATGCGTCTGATAAAATTTCATCAAATCATTTCCTGAAGAAAAATAAATCAAGGTGCGCTCTATTTAGCAATTAAATATGACCACACACACCCTTATTCCATGTCAGCATTATTATTATCCATATGTGTATTAATGGCACCATCCAGTCTTCTTATACATATCTGCTACTATTCAACCATGGCTAGAATGTTTATTTTGATATAAAGAAATTTAATAATATATTATTTTATTAAGAACTTCAGATCTATTTATGTAAATAAAAAACTAATATTGGTTTTCATATGTATATCAGAATTCTGGTATTCAGTTGCACGATTTTCATTTTGAAGTTTTAATCGACTGAGTTAATGTAAGTCACCAGATGCAGGTGTAAACAACGATGGCAGTTATAGAACTGTGTTTATTGGTCATTCATATGTCATATTCCTTATCTGTGACTTTTGCTTTTAGTCCTCTCTCCTTGATAAAAAATATTAGACCTAGGACATCAAACATCGCATTCATCTTTCCGATATTTTCTTTGTTGCCATTTCTCAAGTAGAGTGGACAGACCTAGCACATATAGATTTAAAACGAAAGCCAGAATCTTGGCTATTATCTATTTGTCATATGACAGTAATGTACTGGTAAATCAGTATTGTATGGTTTTGGATTTTCCTATTTTTGTTTTTGTTTACATTCCAGTGTTATTGAATGTCTGTAAAATTCTCAACGAAAATATTTTTGTTGACCAATATTTTGAAGCCACAAAAGAAAAGAATGTGAGAGAGAGAGATTACAGTTTTGATGGGATGTCATTAAGTCATGTGGGATTTCTGTTGTTAAGACGGAAAAATTAACCAATAAGCAAAACATATTAGATGACACTAGAAAAAAAGCATAATCTTGAACAATGTGTTTCGTTTTCAAAAGATATACATTACATTTTCTAATTAAAAGGGGGGGATTTTCCCAAAAAATCATTTATCATGTTTTAGTAATCCTCTCAGGTCCCTAATTAACACTGTTGATAGATTTATTATGAATGCTAAGAACTAATAACAACCAAACACTAATCACTCATTAACAAGTTTGTCTTCATTTGTCAAATATCTTTATAGGCTTTCCGATTGTCCCTTAAGCTTGAGTTTATTTCTAGATGTTCTCCGTGCAATTTCTCCCTGTGTCAACTATTTTTTATAAGGATGCTGATTAAACGCTAAATCTGTGAAGTTTTAAGTTTTAATTGTCAAATGTTTTTATTAAGCTTCCGATTTCATTCCACGATTGTTATACACTCCTTAGTTTCAGTAAAACCTCAGATGTTCACTTTTTTCAAAAAAGCAACCAAAAAAAAAATGGTTTGTTTGTTTTGCAAAGTACATTTGTAGCTGATACGTTATCTTGCAGTTGTTGAAATTATTTTTAAGTATTTTTTTTATTCACTCCTTTTCCTACAATAAAAATTTTAACACATTACATTTATTTTAGAAATGTTGTTTCTTCTATCTAATTGATAATACCAATGCACATTTTACATAAAATACATGCATAAATAAAATGTTTTAAGCAGTTTTTTTTTAGCTCATATAGACAAAGGCTATGTGAGTTTTTCACATGACTTGACATCTGTTTGTTTATCCCTGAATATATGCACCTATAACAATATAGTGAAAACTGGATGAACTGAACTCTGAATAATATGGAATCCTGCATAAACCAAACTTTACATGAATAAACTCCCATTGCAAAATTCTTTGTAGGATTAATCTGTATAAATGGAACACCTGTCTATTCCGAACATCAGTTATTCCCCTTATATATTCCCCTGGACTGGGTTGCTCAAAACACTGGTTAATTTTATCCATTGGTTAGGCTAACCAATGGATAAAATTGCTAACCAGTGGTACCGTATCCGGTGGACAATTTTATGTTGCTCAACCATTGGATAGTGCTGTGGTTAACTAACCAGTGGTTAAGTAGCTTAACCAGTGGATAGTATCCCATAATTCGATAGTATTCTTTGTAAAACAATGTCAGAAATCGTTTGCTCAACATCAACAAAAAGATGGAGAGGTGAACATTTCTCCAAGGCTGACTTGGTTTGCTTATGTGAGCTTGTGGAGAAAACATAACTATAATTAGGTCAAAACAAACGAGTGTTATAACAAATGCAGAGAAGGCAAAAGTGTTGAAAGAGATCACAGACTGAATGCAAGGGCGGGTGGGGAAAGAAAAGATCGGTAGAGCAAATCAAGGAAAAGTCGGGAAAAGTATGTTCTACGGCCAAGTTGGAGGCTGAAGTAAATAGTAAGAGCCTCAATCAGACAGTAGAAGGTCCAGCTTTGCCAGCACCAAGTGAAGTGACACAAAAAATCATAGAACTTCACACCGATGCACTAAAGACATATCAGAATAGGAAAGGCAGGGGCGGATCCAGGATTTCAAGTTAGGGGGTGCACTTAAAAAAAATCGCGCCGAGCGGAGGGAGGCACGAAAATTTTTGGTGTATTTCGTGTGAAAAATCATGATTTTACGCCAAAAAAAAAATTTTTTTTTTTTCCAATTTTAGGGTGGGGCACGCCCCCTTCCCCACTGGATCCACCCCTGAAAGGGATAGTCTTTTTACATTTTCTCTGTACTTTCCAAGAAATTAATATGTCAGTCATGGATATACCATCAATTTTCTTTCTTCATTATTCAAAACACACAGGTACTTTAATAATATAGTATTAATAAATGGGTGTTTTCATAAGCCGAGGGCCAATACAACCTTCTGAGGGCCATTATGACTTAACCGAGGACATATAACCGGTCCATTATGAAAACACCCATTTCTTAATACTTTTATTAACCAGTCAATTTCAATTTTAGGTAATCTTCATTCTTTTTGAAGAAGGCCATAGTATTGACCGAAATGGTAGGCTATAATTGTTTTATCATTTTTCAATATTATTTAAATATTAAAATTTTTGAAATATTGAATTTTTTTTGAAAATTTTGAACTTTAAAATATCTTAATTTTTTTTATTGATTTTAGAATTTTGAAATTTTATGAAATTTTTGAAATTTTTAGTTAATCTTCATTCTTTTTGAAGAAGGCCATAATGGACCGGTCCATTATGGCTTTTACCCAGTCTATTATGGCTTTTACCGGTCCATTATGGCCTTAAAAGCCATAATAGACCGGCAAAGCATTTTGGAGCAAAATAATGTTCTTGCTGTATAAATACAAACCAGTCTGTAGTATTCATAATATAACCTACTGGTTAATAAAACAAAATAATGAATGCATGTTGCATCCCTTTCTAGCCAACTATATACACCCGTTCAAAATTTGAAAATATGGGATACAGATTCACTACTTTAAGGATATTTGTTGACCCCTCTTTATTGGTTTTTGAAATCTATATGTAGCTGCGGCTTGCCATCTCTTAGCATTATATTTAGACCAATAAAAAAAGTTCATAGTTGACAAGAACTATTATTTTAAGATATTTATTACTGGCTGTCCGTCTATTTAGGGTACATGGTTTCAAAGAAAAAAAAATTGAAGGCGTTTTTAAACGGATTTTGATGATTTTTTAACCAGAAGGCGTGGCAATTTTTAGGCATAATCTTGTTTCGGCTAGTTTTCATTTTCTGGTGATTTACACTTTAATTTGTTTTAAAATCCAATTGACAATGTATTTTCTAATAAAAGTGGAATCCTAAAATAACATCACATTATTTAAGCCACAGGAACACAAAAAGTGGAGTTGGTTGCCAGTTATCTTAACATTCCTGTTATTTATATTTGAAGACCTATATATTTCATGGAATAGGTATCGAACGGAAAAGGGGGTTAAATAACTTGAGATTACAAATTACCTATGTGATCAAACACGCCATGTACATTTTTAGAATAGTACCTCTTCCTATTAACAAAGGCGTATTCATAGTCTAAGGGTGGTGTCTGTATTTATATCATGTGTGCAGTCAATTGCCCCTACAACACCAAGAAAATGGACAATGTCATAAAACCCTGTTTTAAGTCTGTTCCTCTGAAAATCTGTAGAGGGCCAGGTGATATATTGTCCAGATATATCACACAGAGCATTAGAGACATCTCTTACTGCTCTCGAGACACTTGAAATATGATATCCCATTGTATCACCGATTACTCTCATCGGACTCCCTGGTGCAAGGTAATATCTCAGGGCAAGTTTTAATTGTACGTCTACTGGTATGGCATGAGACCCAAGATTTGGTCTGCACAATTGTGGCTCTATAGATTGATTCGATTTGATTTTTGGTGTTCAATGCCATTTTCAACAATATTTCAGCTATATCATGGCAACCAGTTTTAGTGGTGGAAGAAGTCAGAGTACCCGGAGAGAACCACCGACCACGAGCAAGTAAATGGTAAACTTTATTACTTGTGGCTGCGAGTCAAGTGCATCCTTTTTTGTAATTTACAAAGCCGGGCGCATACTCGCGCTGTATTGGTGATAGGCTTGTATGAGTTGTTATGTATTCCAACTACCTAACTCATGGAGCCACCCAGGCCTTGTGTCTCTATAATCTAAATATATCCCAGAATTCTCTATCATCGAAATCCAACTCAACATGTAGATACACTCTTTCTTTTTGCTGTCATCTTGCCATATTTAACCAATGGTTAAATATTTATCCGGCCAAATTTGAGAGGTTAACTTTATCCACAGGATAAGGCATTTTATCCAGTGGATAAAATTTGAGTAACAAAAATTAACCGGTGGTTAAATTTATCCATTGGATAACTAGATTTAACCAGTGGATAACACTAACCAACGTTTTGAGCAACCCAGTCCTTGATGTATTGAATCTCAAAATATATCTAAGGTTCCTCCTACTCACTGTTAATATTATAAAATAAAAGGCTTTATCCTGTTGTTTTAAGGTTAATTCAGAAATGGTTGTGGTTGGTTTATAGTGTTTAACTTCACTTTCAATAAGATAATAGGAAAAGTAAATGATTTTAAAACAAGTCTTTGAGAATTAGACCTACAGAGTTATCTTTTCATCTGTAATAATTTTATGATTATATAAATTTATTAAATCATAGTTTTCATTGACATATCTGTATTGAATCACGTTATCACTTTTTATCTTAATAGAGGGATAATTTCAGATGAAGAGATTACAGTGGAAACATTTGTACAAAAATCTCTTAATCTTAGCATGAAGCTAAATATTTGTAAAAGATTTATATTTTGTTGTTGTATACAAAAACGTAT
This sequence comes from Gigantidas platifrons, assembly GCA_002080005.1. Classification (NCBI taxonomy): domain Eukaryota; kingdom Metazoa; phylum Mollusca; class Bivalvia; order Mytilida; family Modiolidae; genus Gigantidas; species Gigantidas platifrons. The sequence continues at coordinate 126,667 of MJUT01053428.1, forward strand.
CGATAACGATCATAAAATTGCTATTTTTCTGGTGTTCTTAAATAAGCAGTTGGAAATTTGATGATAATTACAGAAAATATCAGTTTCTCAGTCATAAATACTTAAGTTACCTCCTGTCATATTATTGTTATATCTAGATAGTTAATGTCTATTGTAATGTTATATGTTCTAGAGAAATGGTAGGATTGTACACAAAATATCCTATAATTATTATACCCCAGTCATATATAACAAAAAATAGAGAGAGCTAGTTCATAGTATAATAAGTCAACAAGAGGGCAACAGTTCATAATATCCACTTATTAGTCAACAAAAGGGAGAAACATCATGGTATCCAGTAAACAGCCACCAGTAGAGGAGGGCTCCATTTATTTATTATCCACTTAATAGTCAACAAGAGAGGAGGACACATATTAACCAGTTAATAGTCAAGTGGAGAGAAATGGCTCAGTCATAATAGCCAGTTAATATCCTCCAAGAGGGGGAGAGCTCATATTATCCATTGACATGGTAAAGGTTGTAATAGCTATAAAGAGGGAGTTTCCTGTTAATTGCCATACAGTGGGGATGATTCTTATTATCCAGTTAATAGTCAGAAAGAGAGAAGACCTCATATTATCTGGCTCATTGTCTGTAAGGTTGGTTGGTTTATGGTGATTAACTCCACCTTCAACAATATTTCACTTATATCGTTGCCGTCACTTTTATTGGTGGAGGAAACCGGAGTACCTGGAGAAAACCACTAACACAAACGTTATTAGATAATTTTGTATCCAGTACACCTCGCCATGAACAGGGTTCAAACTCATAACTTTAGTGGTGATAGGCACTGATTGCACAGGTAGTTCTAAATCCAACTACCATACGATCACGACCATGACAGCTCCAGAGGTCTCATACTAGTTTATTATTCAGTTAATAGCCATCAAGAGAGATATGGTTTATGTTATCCAGTTATGTAGGCCATGAGAGGGGAGGAAGGTTTATGTTATCCAGTTATGTAGGCCATGAAAGGGGAGGTCTCATTGTCTCATTGTCTACGTTTTGTGTACATTGTCTTTTTCTGAAGCAAACAAATGAACAAAATAGTAAGAAAAAAAAAATTCATCAGCATACAAGATCCAAGTTTTAGTATGGAAATGTTATTAATTTGTATATTTTGCTTTAGATTTTTAAGAATTAATGGAAGTGAGGTACACCTAAAATGAAATGACTAATAGTATCTAGGTGATATTTTTTTTTGCCAGAGACAGGTGCCTCTGGCCAGTTAGATACGATAACATAACCCTCATTCCACTTGTGCTCCATTTAGGGTTACGAATCGATCTAATTCAATGTATGGGAGCAAATTAAAATTTTCGTTCCGTGAATATTTCAACTTTCTTCTTGCATATCTGGTCATATCTTATTATTCCCAAAAATTTTTAAGTAATGGTGATACGAAATAAGTGTTACAATCCCTGTTTCTCTCTTCAAGACCGGTTTCATATTTGGAAATTGTTACTTGTCCGCCATAACACCTTACGTAGACTCTCGCGATGGGCGGAGCCTATCCATATATGGAAACTGTTACTATGAAAAAGTCGATTTTACTATAAAATTGATCCAAGTAAGGATATCTCAAAAACGAGGCAAGTGCACGTGAACTAGCAACTTGTAAACAAAATGTCGGACAGAAAGAAGATTTCATGCATTAAAATTTTCAGATGGATATGAAGTCTACCATGGATTGCTGCAGCGATTATTTAACACCTCAAGGTTTACCTAAATATATTTATCTTTTACCCCCGTTAATTTTTCCAACCACTTACAACGGAATTAGGACAAAAAACCGGCCGGTGTGAATCACTCCGGGCGCTGCTCCCATAAGTTGAATGGGATCGATTCGTAACCCTAAATGGAGCACAAGCGGAATGAGGTTATGTTATCGTATCTAGTGGCCAGTGAGTACAAACAGAAGAATGATAAACCATAAACCAGTATTCTACATATACCTTTTATATATATATATTTGTCGGGGAGGTAAAAATAAAAGATGTATTCTTCTTCCAGAAGGATCTTTATATTTGTTATATTTGTCTTTTTGCCCCTCTCCACACACAAACAATGTGTATTGAACTTTGATGATAATGTACATCTAACTCTAGATGAGGAAGTTTGGTGTTGTCTGGTATTTTGGGTGAGGAATTTTTGTAATATTAGTAGAGATCTTGTCATCATATATAGTTTGTTGCCTATGAAAATTGCATTTGTGAATAACATTTTTGTACACACATATATGAATAACATTATATTTATATTTTGCTGTCACTGTGCCACCGCTTTGGATAAGTTATATGTTATAGCTGATCATTATAACATTGTATATACCAACTCTACGACATGTCATCTTTAACATTTGGTTCTGTAAATTGTAGAGGGCTTTTCTCAGACAAAGTGAAGAGAACAGATATTTTTAATAAATGTAGAAACTTATATGATATAAGCATACTTGTAGATACACATTGTACAAAAGAGGTTGAACAGAAATGGCTGACCAAATGGGGTTATAAAGGTTTCTTTAGCTCTCACACCAGCAATAGCAGAGGTGTTGCTATTTTATTTTAAAATAGTTTTGAATATAAGATCCATGATATGATTAAAGACAAGGATGGTAATTTTTTGATACTTGATATTACTTTACAGGAATATAGAATATCATTAGTGGTAATCTATGGGCCAAACATAGATAATCCAATGTTTTTTGAAAACTTAAAAAATAAAATTACATTATTAAATAACTCTTCAGTTATAATTTCTGGAGATGGGAATGTTGTTCAAGACTACATTTCCGACACTAGAAATTATAGGGGCCTGAATAATCCAAACTCAAATAAAAAATTAAAAGAAATAATTCAGGACTTAGACTTGGTAGATATCTGGAGAGAACAACACCCAGGTGAACACCTCTTTACATGGAGAGGGCCTCATAAAAGACTAAGTCGTTTAGATTATTTTTTAATTTCCTCAGATATTGCAGCCTTAGTGGCAGACTCTGATATAGGCATCAGCTACATGTCAGATCACTCCCCAGTTATTTTGAAATTGAAATTTTGCAATCAGTCACGCGGTGCAGGTACATGGAAGTTTAATAATAGTCTGTTATATGACACAGAATATGTAAATAAAGTAAAAAACTGTATTAAAGATGTTTTAAATGAATATAGAGTAAGTAATATGGAGACAAGTGAAGCTGAATATGAATTCAGTATTAACAATAATTTACTATGGGAAATGATCAAATTAAAAGTGAGAGGAGTAATTATTGGGTACTCCACATATAAGAAAAAGCAACGTAAACAAGTGGAGAGGGATTTAGAGATAAAACTGAAAAATAAACAATATGAATTAAATATCCACTTTAGTGACGAAAATAAATTAGAAGCAGATAAGTTAGAACAAGATTTGATTTCTATACGTCAGGAAAAAACCAAAGGTATGATTGCCAGGGCAAAAGCTAGATGGCAAGCAGAAGGTGAGTGTTGTACTAAATATTTTTGCAATTTGGAGAAGCGTCATTATACAGAAAAAATAATACCGAAATTAATTGTTGAACATAATTCAGAATTTAGTGATATCAATTCCATTTTGAAGGAACAAGTTAATTTTTATAAAACACTATATACTTCTTCAAATCCTATTTTCTCTGAAACACACGAAGCTCTGTTTTTTGATGAAAATAATGAATTTTTGAAGAAGTTAAATGATGATCAAAAACTAAGCTGTGAGGGTGACCTGTCTGTAGAGGAATGTCTTCTTTCTCTGAAAAAAAATGAAAAATTCCAAATCCCCAGGTTATGATGGTTATACAGTTGAATTTTACAAATTTTTCTGGAACGATATTAAAGAATTTTTAATAAGGTCTCTTAACTACAGCTATAAAAATGGTGAATTTTCAGTTTCACAAAGGCAGGGTTTAGTTACTTGTATTCCCAAGGAAGGGAAATGTAAATACTACTTAAAAAACTGGAGACCAATTACACTTCTAAATGTAGATGTCAAAATAGCATCATCTACTATAGCAAATAGAATAAAACCTGTCCTTCAAGACCTTATTAGTGATTCTCAAAAAGGTTTCTTAAAGGGGAGATATATTGGAGAATGTACTCGTTTAATTTCGGACTTAATTGATAGAATGGAAGAGGATGAAATACCTGGGCTGTTGGTATTATTAGATTTTGAAAAGGCATTTGATACAATCGAATGGGAATTTATTCAAAGAGCTTTAGCATTTTTTGGTTTTGGCGATTCATTATGTACTTGGATAAAAACATTCTACTCAAATATTTCGAGTTGAAAAATAAACAATGGACACTGTTCAGAATTTTTTAATCTCCTATGAGGTGTTCGCCAAGGGGATGCATTGTCACCCTACATCTTTATTCTAGTACTTGAGCTTCTGAGTGCTGCAATAAAGAATAATCCAAATATATCTGGAGTCAAGGTAAACAATACAGAATATCTACTAAGTCAATATGCTGATGATTCAAGTTTAACACTTGATGATGATGAGACTTCTTTAGATGAAGTTTTTAAAATTTTACTAAAATTCTCTGAATGTGCTGGTTTGAGAGTTAATCTTGACAAGACACATCTTATTTGGATTGGTTCAAAAAAGGGTTGTGGGGAAGAATTGCTACCAGACAAAAAATTTATATGGATACATAATGGGAAATTTAAACTTTTGGGTATTCAATTCGATTTATTTGCTATAGACAAAACCTTACAAAATTTAAGTAATGCTGTCATGAAAATTAAGCAGGTTCTGAAAGATTGGACTTATAGAAATTTGTCACTCCTTGGTAAAATTACAGTTATTAAATCTTTGGCATTACCTATCCTAGTTCATCCGCTCTCTGTTCTTCAACATCCTTCTTCAGAATCTCTAAAGGAAATTGAGAATATTTTTTTCAATTTTCTTTGGAGCGGAAAAAGGGATAGAATAAAGCGTGATGTTTTGATTAACGACTTTAGTGAGGGTGGACTGAAAATGGTGCATATTGAATCTTTTAGTAAATCAATAAAAATGCCTTGGTTACATAAGTTATTAGACCCTTTGAACCATTCCAAATGGAAAACTCTACTTTTAGATACTTTACAAAAATATGGTGGGGATAAACAAATTTTGGGAGGGAAAGATATTCTCTCTTATGTTGTGAAAAAACTTAATCCTTTTTGGAGGGATGTGCTTATAAATTATGCTAGTTTGCTTGATTCAGAACCTCAAACTAGTGTGAGGATATTCTGAGCCAATCTATATAGTTTAATTCAAAAATACAAGTTAATAACAGATATGTGTTTCTACAAAGATGGTGTAATAATGGTGTATTCTATGTAAATGATCTATTAAATAGTAATGATGCTATAATGTCTTTTACAGAATTTAAAAATACTTATAATGTTAATTCTACATTTACAGAATTTTATGGGATTATTAGTGCCATTCCAAGTGAATGGAAAGAAAGTATAAAAAATAACAAAAAACTTGAAATTGTAAAAAATGAATATTTTACAGTTGTGAAAAATATTTCAAAATCCTCAAAACTATTTTATAATTTTTATATTAGCAACATAAAAATATTGTTAGTAAAAGCACAACAGAAATGGTCTATTGGCCTGGATATGCCCATAGATGAATGGGAACCATATTATCTTTTGCCTTTTCAAACATCGAAAAACAATAAATTTATTATATGTCAGTATAAATTATTACACAGAATTCTCCCTTTAAATTCCTTTTTATTTAAATGCAAATTATCGGAAACAGAACTATGTACTTTCTGTGAGGAAACCAAAGAAACATATCTTCATTTTTATTACAAATGTAGTTTTTCTCGAAATTTTTGGATGTCTGTTAGCCATGTACTACAAAATAAAGTTGGGTTTGCATTACCTACAAATGAAAAAGATATTATCTTAGGCTGTATAAACTATGTATCTAGTCATCACTCAATCATAAATTATTGCTTATTATGTCTTAAATATTATATTTATTTATGTAAGATTAAAAAGCTGTTACCCACAATGAAAGGTTTGAACTTCTTGGTTCATGAAATAAAATTTGAAAAAAGTCTCTCTACAGAACACATTAAGTTATTTGTCGAGCGAGTTGGCACAGCCTTGAAATAAGAAATTTTTGTGTACAAAAGTATGACTTTATGTATGATTTTTATTATATTTATATGTTGTGATGCTTTTTTCTATTGGGTTTTACAAATCTGTATATGATGGTGATTTTCTCTAAATAAAAACATTAAATGAAAAAAAAAAAAAAAAAATGAAATGACTATGTGTTGCTGATTAACAAACTGTTTTTATTTCATGTGATCATAATGAAAACAAGTAAAACCGTATGAGCAAAAACACAAATAATTACACCAACTTTAATCATTTTTACCATATTTTTTGCATAGAATTTCCCATGAAATAGGTAAAATAATTTCCTACATTCCTTTGTTTGGACCCATCCTAGTAAAATAAACAACCAAAGGCAACTGGAAGTTTGAAAATCAGAAACACTGTGCGACTTGATTATGCACTCCATATTCTTGAATGTTTTTTGTTTTGTTTTGTTTTTTCTGTTTATTGAGAGTTTAATTAAATCAACTTGTAGCCCCTGTCAATGAGCCAAAACATGTTCAGCTTGCCAAATATCCTGCAACAACATATTTTTGTAAATATTCAGTTTCAACACATCAATGGCACTTAGAAGTTGTGATTGAGCATGGCAAAGCAATTTTTGGTTTTGGTTGCTTACTGCTTTTTTTCCCCACAGTTTCTATGTATACTGTCGGTTTTTGTCAGTGTTTGGTTGTTATCTGTAGTTTATTGTTAGTTTCAGTTGCTTATTGCTGTTTTTGTCAGTTTTGGTTGTTTACTGTACTTTTTTGTCAGTTTCGGTGTTTACTGTCATTTTTTGTCAGCTTCTGTATTTACTGTAGTTTTGTAGTTTATTGTTAGTTTCGGTTCTTTACCAATGTTTTTGCCAGTTTCTGTGTTTACTGTCTTTTTTTGTATTTTTTTGGTTTTTTAGTCATTTTTGGTCAGTTATGGATATTTATTGTCGTTTTTTTTTATCAGTGTTGGCTGTTTGCTATTGTTTTGGTCAGTTTTAGGTGTTAACTGTTGTTTTGGTCAGTTTTAGGTGTTAACTGTTGTTTTGGTCAGTTTTAGGTGTTAACTGTTGTTTTGGTCAGTTTTAGGTGTTAACTGTTGTTTTGGTCAGTTTTGGCTGGTTTTTTTGGGTGTTTTGGTCAGTTTTTGTTGTTTATTGTTATTTTTTATCAGCTTATGGTGTTTACTGTAGTCAGTCTTGATTGTTTACAGTCATCTTTCGTCAGTCTTGATTGTTTACAGCCAGTTGTTTACTGTCAATTTTTCGTCAGTTTTGGTTGTTAATTGTCATCAATACATGTATTAACACAATCTATCCAAGATCCAGAATCCTTTTAGAGAAATTTTTTGCAAATTTAAATAAGACAGGTGGAAAGCTATACTGTTTAACCTCAATCAATCCATACTGTAGACAGCAACACCCTAATTAATGTCCATTCAGTAGGAATTAATTAATATTGCCACACTTTAGCAATTAAACTACTGCTTCTTTGTGATGGGATAACAAGAATACCACAGTCCTGGTCAGATACAACTGGTCAGTTAATAAAGAACAGGGCCGATATTACATGTGGAGGTGATAATATGAATGTTTACATTGGAGGTCTGATAATTCCAATTATTTTCTTAAAATATGTAAGTGATAATGTTCTCTTTGAATTGAAACAAAGAATTTAGGATTGAGATGGAGGGAAGTTTCTCAACTAGTTAGATCTATTTGTTTATAGATAATTGGCAAATTACATTTTTTTCTTAGATTTGAAATTAGACAGAAGGCTGATGGTACAAAAATACACCATGTTTGAGAAATTTGGAACTTATCTCACCGATTAATCATTAATAATAGATTAGAGTATTAGAATCTTTAAATATGTTTTTATCCTGATTATGGACAGACATATTTAAAATGGACTCCATGTCTTAAAAATATAAAATATATTTGTTCAAATTGAAGAATAGGAATTACAATACTTAAAAAAAGAAAGTTGTAATAATCTTATATAGATTTCTCAGTAGATAACTGTATAACTGAGTAAAAAAAAATAATTGCTGTCCCTTTTAGCTCGTTTTTATGATTGGAAAATATATAGAAACAGTCATGTCCCTTACTTTTAGTCAATTAATAGGATTAAATTCTGTATTACAAAATTTGAAGAATATAACAAAGGGATTTAGTTGGTCTTTTTTTAAACTCTCTAGATCTTAGAATTCACATCACTGTATCTCAAGGGTTAGATACGTGTACACAGCAATGATTTTCTATTCTATCACCATTAAAAAAATGTAGACCGTACCAGAAAGATGGATAAACACAAATGAGGTCTTTTAAGCACCCATCGGGGGTCCAACACTTCCATCTGGCCAAAGTTGGAATTCCAGGGTTTGACATGCAGGAATGGGGTTAGTTGACCGATTTGTAAACCAGCAAAATCTGACCAGGATGACCAAGTGTATAGCAAGGATTGTGTGGGGAAAAATTGTAAAAGGAAAGAAAATGTTATGTATTTAGAAAATAATACTTGATAGATTTGAACATGTTTATTTTGAAATTCAAGGGAAGTAATCCATTTAATATCCCTGTTGTTGGTTTAACATAATCACTTGATTTTGTGGAACTTTGTCAATACACAGTTGTAGATAAACTGTTATAATCAAAACATTGTTTTCATAATTCATTATGAAATTACTCTCTGATAAGTAAATATTTACTAAAGAGATTGTTGTTGTTAGATGGACTAACAGGGGTAGGAAAGGTGAACTACACTAGATATAACAATAATAACAGTTACAAAGTCACACAGTCTAACCAACATCAGGTGTAAAACTACCAGTATCATTTAAAGTAATATGAAAGGCAAATATCGTGGAATTTTTTGATTAAATATTTTCACTTAATATGTCACTTAATTTTAACTAAAATCAACTGCATAACATTAAAAATCCACTCAAAAGCAGAATTTATGAGTAAATCGCAAAATATTTGACAGCAGATAATTCTGTCTTCCCGGACAGTAATGCAAATGATATGCGTGCGACCCAAGATTTGAACTCTTTCGGGGAGATTATCACTGTTCAGTTGATGAAAAAAATGAAAATTGAAATAAAAATATATTCCGTGTGTATAGTACATAAGAATGATTGCAAAAAAAAAACATTGGTTCACACGACATGAAACAAGACAGATTCCTCAATAATCATTGTCAGGAATGTGTGCGTGCTTACCTCAGCATCCATGATTGTGTTTATCTTTTCTTCATGAGGTCATGATCGGCAATCATTGGAACAAAACAACCGAAAGTTAATCAGTCTCCACAACAATGGCAAGGACGACAAACATGTAAACGGATTTGCAGATTTCTAGTTGTTGTGAACATATTTCGACATGAAACATGCATGAATAGCTTAGTAAAGGTACTACCGTATTCCAAATTGAATTTTCAGGGAAAAATTTTCTTCACCCAAAACTGATGTAATATTACTTTAAGGACAGTAAATGCTTACTGTTAATAAATCTAATTGGGCTAGTAGACAATGCTTAATATTAATGTTACCCATGAAAACAGAAGGTTTGTAATAACACTTTAACTTTATTGAAGTCAGGAGTGGTAAAGAGCTGGGCAAAACAACCAGCAAATCTCACATTTTTTTCCTAAGGCCAATGAAAAAAATACTTGTGTTTCTCCTAACAATCTAGAAAAATGCAGGGTAGATAGGTAGAACACATTTTCTTTACCTAGGTCATACAGGAGGATGATCTGACTTTAGCAATGCTATTCCAAAAATGGCAATAAGCAACATTGGGGTAGACTCTAAAAATTAGGGTTGATAGGGTTCACAGAAACACAGGATTTTTTTTCTCACCTAACTACCGGCTGCCATCCATATTTTAGACTAATGTTTATTAGGTAAGGTATCTGCTGTGTGAGGTATAAGTGTCATTATTCTGACCTCATCATTTATGTAATTTATCTTTTTATTAAACTGCAGTTAATGGAGGCCCTTCTCTCTATACAATGAAGAGGGTGGTGTGTTCAGTGCAATCTGCAGATAAACAATTTGTAAAATACTTGAATCAAAAGATACACAATGGCTCTTTCCCTTAATAAACAACAACATGTGTCATAGGATATGCACTTCAAAAAGAATGTGGTTTGTTTGTTGAGTTTGTTGTCTATAAAGTATATGTCCACCCTTGTGTTTCATTGTTACAGTTGATGGATACCATAAATCAAGTCAACAATTTGTGTTATAAATACTGATACTTGAAACTTTACTGGTTTTCAATGCAAAACAGTAGAAATAAACAGGAAGAGTCATAAGTGTTGATGTACATTTACATTGAGTTAGGTAGTTGGATTACCTAACAACTCATACAAGGCTATCACCAATACGGCGTGGGTTTGCGCCCGGTTTTGTAATTTACAAAAAGGGGTGCACTCGTCTCACAGCCACAAATGATAAAGTTTACCAGTTGCTTGCCCATGATCAGTGGTTCTCTACGGGTACTTCTTCTACCACTAAAAAACTAGTCGCCATGATATAGCTGAAATATTGCTGAAAGTGGTGTTAAGCACCAAAAATCAATCAAATCATTTACATTATATGGGGAAATAACCATACCTCTCCCAATGTGAAACTTTAATGTTGTGGTTCTCATTTCTCTAGTCACAAGTGTAGCTACTGGGTTTCAGGTGGCATTTCAATTATTATCCCCTCGCCAACGAAGTTGCGAAGGGATATAGTAAGGCTACCGTCCTTCCGTTCTTCCGTAACATCCTTGTGAACACTCTAGAATCATTATCCTTCAATGGATTTTGACCAAACTTGGTACATACTTACTCCTTAAAAGTATCAGGAACCTATTGATTTCTAGGTCATAGGTCAAGGTCACTGGGTCAAATATTTTACTACATAACATCCTTGTGAACACTTTAGAATCAACATCCTTTGATGGATTTTGACCAAACTTGGTACATACTTAGTCCTTAGATGAGTGGAATCCTATTGATTTTCAAGGTCATAGGTCAAAGGTCGAGATCACAGGGTCTAATTTTTACCCTGTAACATCCTAGAATCAACATCCTTCAATGGATTTTGATCAAACATGGTACATACTTAGTCCTTAAGAGAATCTGCCTATTGATTTTCAAGGTCACAGGGTCTAATTTTTACCTTGTAACATCCTTGTGAACACTAGAATCAACATCCTTCAATGGATTTTGACCAAACTTGGTACATACTTAGTCCTTAAGAGAATCTGGAACCCTATTGATTTTCAAGGTCAAAGATCAAATTTTTAGGCGAGGGGATACACCACACTTTGCGTTGCCCTTGTTATATTCCAAATGATGTTATCAGTCTGATCCACATTTTAAGGAAAATCAACAGATCTCTCAAGAAGTTATTTGTAAAAATATCAATAGCTAATGAGAATAACAGAATAATATGGTAAGCAGTTCTCTACAGTCAAACTTTGTGTTGGGTAGAATAGACTGATGATATCAACTTGAACCAGCCAAAGCCTCCCAGAAAACTGTGATATGATGATATCATCTTTAACTAGCCCAGTAATCCTTGAAAGCCTCCCAGTAAACAATTGTGTCTTATTTGTTACACTTTTCCATTGTTGTTTATATGAACACAGCAGTAAATCAGCTGGTTATTCTACTTGTTATTCACAACAGTAACTGTTACAGATGGCTACAATGTTTTCTTTAAGACCAGGAATTGTAAAACTCCAATACATTATCTAATTCCTTTGTCTAATTGACAACTTTAGTGTATTGCCTTCACAATATAACCAATACACATCCAAGATCAAAGGGAAAGGAATTGTTATTATACAACTTTGTGTATTTCTTAGCAATACATAAAAAATAGATCAAAGGATAAAAAAAAGGTATGGTTATGCAAGAAATTGTTGATTATATTGATGTAATAATAGCTTTTGTTTGACAGCTTGTTTATTGTAGAAAAATAAACGGGGAAGATGGGAATAATATGACATGTGTATCGGTGTGTGTTGTTCGTAAGGAGCCTGTGAAATTTCTACTTTGCACTGATTTTATTGTCATTTAAAAATATATGACATATTTATCCTACGTTGTTAGTTTTGGAGTCTGTATTCTACTTTTTCCTTGATTGTATGGTTGTTCAAAATGTACATGCATGACATGTTTATCCAACTGTTGTTTGTAAGGCGTCTATATTCTACTTTTTCCTTGATTTACCGGTTGTTTAAAAATATATTTCTGTTATTAGTTTTGTAGTGGGTTTTCTACTTTGTACCTGATTGTATGGTTGTTTAAAACGATATGACATATTTATCCTACTGTTGTTTGTAAGGAGTCTCTATTCTACTTTGTGCCTGATTGTATGGTTGTTTAAAACAATATGACATATTTATTCCACTGTTGTTTGTAAGGAGTCTCTATATGCTACTTTGCACTGATTGTAGGGTTGTTTAAAAACATCTTTCTGTTATTTGTTCGGAGTCTGTATTCTACTTTCTACTTGATTGTATGGTTGTTTAAAAATATATGAGATATTTATCCTACTGTTGTTTGTAAGGAGTCTATATTCTACTTTATGCTTGATTGTATGGTCATTTATATATTGACATTTGGAGACGTAGATCTACATTTATGTAATTGTAAAGTCTAGATGTTATTTAAATGCCAACAATCATAGAAAATAATCACTGATATTTATTGGGAATCTATTATGAAATTGAGAATATTTTTGATATGGAAGGATATGGGCCAAAGTGAAAATCATTACCACATATCAGAGTTGACATTAGACTATTCTGTATACAATCAAAATTTTCTTTAGAGATACACTAACATCTTATAACATCCCATCTGAGATCAAGTCAAGTCAAATTTAATTCATGTTTTACTTTCCAATAGTATGCAAGACAGTTAAATGTATTGACCAATCGAACAACAACTTGCAGCATGTGCTCGGTTTTTAATACCTCAAGATTTGATAGGCTTGTCACTGATTGGTTGGTTGATAATATGACCTCTGACATGTCATTAGATGTTAGTATATATAGCTAACAATATATCCAAGAAACATCTAATTTTAATTAGGCAGGGCTGTGTCAATATGGAACTTCCTTAATCACTAGTATTGGTTGTAACATAAAGATAAGGGGGATAAGTTAGTTAATTTGATGGTTATTTTCATCAATCTTAAAAATAAAAGAGATAAAGTCATGGTAAGACTTTGATGTGTAAACAATGACAATCCTAACCAAGTTCTAACCAATACTTACAATAAGACCTATTGATGTCTATGTATGACAACCATTGGTCAACTTTAAACTAATAACATCACAGGTTGACCTAGATGTCTTTGCATGACAATCATAGATAGCTTCCCAGTTATGTAAACTACATCACAGTCTTTTGTTTCTGGTTGTAGTTGTCTTATTATTTATAAAGATTATCAAATACAGTATTTCTACAAATATCCTACAAACACAGGGCTCTCATCAAGTCATTTGTGAAAATTTAAAATGATTACATGTCTATAAAAAAGTATAAATTATGTCTGATTGCATTAGAGCAAGGATTTATATAGTAGGAAGGATATGAAACTTTGGGAGATTTAACATAGATTGTATGTAAGTATGTTGCGGAGTGAGATTACCCATAGTGCAATTCGTTGACGATGCGCGTGCCTTTGATTAATGGCGGAAATTTTCATCCCTTCAACATTTTAAACCAGTATTTGTAAATAAATAAAACCATAATTACAGATATAATGTGAAATTATTTGTTCTAAATACCAATCGTTGATAAAGTATCCACTTTTCGTAGATGTATAACCCATATCTCATCAATAATTGACATTAATCTATTTTCCCTTTTGACCTTCATGGACTGTCAAAACTCGAATTTAAACCGTTTCAAACTCCTCTTCTATCATACCGAATATTGAAGCGGAGCCGTCATTTTTGTGATAATATAATAATTTTCAATGTTTATCAGCAGTTTTATTGAAAACAGTGCACCCGATTTGTATTTATTAAGAATTGTTTACCATCATTTGTCAAAATGGCAGCGTTCTGGCCAGAAATGAGGGTGGCCTATTTAGAAATCAATAAACTTCATTGTTTACATGAAATCGACATACCACCATGTACCAATGTGTAGTTTAGATTGCATTCGATGTATATCACAAAACTTGGCGTGGTTGGTTGCTTTGTTTTATCATTTTCGATGTTTTTAGATGTATGAAACTCTACTTTTTTATTTTTTTTATTTTACGTGTATGAGCAAGGATACTATAAAATCAATAAACTTCATTGTTTACATGAAATCGACATACCACCGTGTACCAATGTGTAGTTTAGAATGCATTCGATGTATATCACAAAACTTGGCGTGATTGGTTGCTTTGTTTTATCATTTTCGATGTTTTTAGATGTATGAAACTCTATTTTTTTTTACGTGTATGAGCAAGGATACTATATAAATCCTTGGTATGAGGGATGATACAGAAAAAAGTGAAAAAACTTTTCCATTGAACCAAGGATATATATAGTAGACCAAGGATTTATATACTACATAAATCCTTGATTGAACCTATATATCAGCAAATCCAAGGGATGTATAGAACACACTTTGGTGTAATTGGTTGATTTTCCTGCGAATTCAAGGCATTTTAAACCCTTTCAAAATTAATGATTTTATTATTTTCTGGCCAATCTTGGCCCCCACTGAACCAGACATCCATATATATTATACATGTGTGCATTCATTACCCCCCCCCTATCCCCCTTAAAAAATGACAGACAACTCAATCACTATCATTAAAAATTGAAGGTATAATCATTTTTATTTCCATGTGATACTGTAATAACTACATGTGAAAGGATGGTAGCTGAGCTGGTCGTTTAATAAAAAAAATGTATTTGTTCAAATATGTACCTCTTCCATCAATATTATGTTTATCAGGCAATGAATTGGTAGGCCAAAAAAATAAGTGAACACTGGTTTTCCATAACCTGGCCGTTTCAGTTTTAAGCTACCTGGTGAATTAATTTATTGTGATTTTTGAAGAAAAAAAAATCAGAGAAGCAAACCATGTCAATTTTTTTCTAACTTGAATTGAATATTTCTGGGACTATTACACTGACCATAATAGTCCCAGATATTTGTAGTATTGTCTTTTCTTCATGACATGAATTCTTATATAAACAGAGTTTAATTTCTGACAGAGGGCATACATTGTAACAGCTCAAAATAGTTCTGGTTAGGAGCATTTAAAGTTACTAAACAATTCAGAGAAAAAATACACTAATAAAATAAAAATTAAAGACCTGCCAGCTGGGCCTTAATAATCTTCCCATGTTAGGGGAAACCATGGCCAACAATCAATTTTCAATGGCCTTGTCAGAAAATAACAGAATTTTGAGATGAAGGACCAAAATAAACCAACATACATTTTGTACATGTACCTACATAATAGATGAAATCAAGTACATGTAGACAATAGCATCCTAATGTTAGGATCAAACAACTTAACAAAACATGCTGAGAAAAGCTGAAAGAGGCAAAATAAAGATCTCTATGTCTGTTCAAGGTTATCTTACCTATATACAATATACTTATATTCTCTATTTTTGTGGTTAAAATGGCTACCCTAAAAATGTCATTTTATGGAGATTTTTTGTCAAGTACCATTAAAATAAGAACGTTCTTGTATAAAATGAGTTTATCTGTTAACCAAGGTACTTGTAACTTCAAACAGACATATATTTATTTTGACCCGACAGACTTTTTTGAATTATCCAATTATTCTGCTATTATAATGTGTGTTAACTGTCACATGTTTGAAATTTCCATCAATTTTAAAAGAAAAAAAAGCTAGGTTAGGCATATATTTGTTCGGTCCTGCAAAATTTTGCCTATCCAAGGGACAAACTTTAGGAAAGATTGTGGTAGGGGCCTAAAATTAGGGATTGTCAGGTGACAGTAAACACACCTATTTTTTTGTGTTTTAATCAATACCATTGCTATGGTTTAAAACAAACATTCATCTAAAATCATGAAACTACATATACATGTATGTGAAAGTGAATCAAGAGTAAATCTAAATGCTTATCAGTCTGACAAGCGACTCCTGATTTTCCTAATTTTTCCTGAATTTTAGCTGTTCCTGATTTTTTTCTGAATTTGTTAGATAAAATCCTGATAACTCCTGATTTTGAACTTTTTCCCGACAAAAAAGAATAATAACAATATGTTGAAATTATTTTAGTGTGAAGCAAATTTACCTTGTAGGTAAGTTAGATTGATTTGAGGTTAGGTTGCCAATTACATTCTGATATAGGTCGGATCTAATAATAATTCATACAAGCTTATCACCAACACGGTGTGGGTTCGCGCCCAGCTTTGTAAATTACAAAAAAGGGTGTACTCGACTCACAGCCACAAGTGATATAGTTTACCAGTTGCTTGCCCTGGGTTCTCTCTGGGAACTCTGGCTTCCTCCACCACTAAAACTGGTCGCCATGATATAGCTGAAATATTGCTGAAAGTGGCGTAAAACACCAACATTCAAATTAAAAACAATAACGCTAAAAATTCTTACTTTACCCATTTGCTTGGCAAAGTTATTCTAAAAAATGAAAGCTGATCACTCATTTTTACCCAAGAAAAGACATATAATATTACAATGTATATCAACAAAAACTACTTGGAATAAATTGATCAATCATTTCTTTTAATTAAAGATAGTTCAAATTAATTACATCGAACATTTTTCAGATTATATTTTATATATTAGAGAGGATTACCATTTATAAATTAATCAGAATTGCTACAAATGCAAAGTTGGCCTAACATTAGTAAAGTAGTAATCTAAAATTCTGAAAAAATGGATACCTCATATGATACCCTTGAAGATGTCAGCATAGTGTTTTAGTATGAAGGATTCCATGATTGATTCTTTAAGAGGAATAAGTGTTAAAGAACTGGCACAGTAATGATCACTAACAGATTTACCACAATGTTCTCTAACTCTCTCACCAGCAAATAGAAGTTGTCACTTGGCTTTTTTACAGACCCCCTCTGTCTTGTTTGTTAAACCATTCACTGTAACTATTAAGAAATGATGAAGAGTCTGAATGACTGACAAGTTTATCCATAATTGTCAAGTTCTTACTAGAAACCACATAATATCTTTTCTTCAAGGCTTTTATGATGAAACCAGCAACGTAGAATAATATTGACTGATCATTCACACTTACAGTTGACTGTTCTTTCTCAGAATCACTTTTTACAAATTGTATCTGTTCTGTAAA
>MJUT01053428.1:144826-156167 GCA_002080005.1 Gigantidas platifrons
CCCCCCCCTCTTTCAAGTGGTCGTTCCCAAAATTGAATTTAATTAATTTAAAAAACAATGTTTGTAATTAGGATGATATATACAATCAATGATTAGAATATCCTAAATCATTGACCTGATTAATTGTTTTAAAACACTTTTAATCTGGTGATTAAAAATCTTTAGGCCTATGTACAAATGTAAACATTTAGATTCTACGATAATTAGCTACATATTTTATTTTTATTATACAAATCCTTGATTTGACACACAAAGAGAACAATAATTAACCTTCCAGACGAGTTTAAGGCATATTGTATGATTATAAAGTTGTTTCTTACCTAGATATCCAAGTTTAAAGAAAATAAACTCTGTCCTAGAAACATGTCAACATCGCCTCGTTTAAAACGGAAGTCGGTAGTCTAAGGAGTAGAATAAAATCTTGCGAACAAGAGTAGCATAAAATCTCGCCACACGAGATAAAGCGAGAAAATACGAGATTCATATCCTTCCTACTATATAAATCCTTGATTAGAGTAACACTTTTGAATTAATTTAAATTTTTGAAAATACACATTATTTAAAATTTATATAAATCTTTATTAATTTTTAAGTATTTTAAAGTTTGAAATGAGTCATTACAATGTAATTAATGAAAATTAGTATTATTTGCAGGTTTAAGATTTGTGCTACTTTGACAGCTATCTGAATTCTGGCAACACATTTCTAGGTGGATCTACATTGTGAAATATTATTAAATTACTTTTTTTTTTTTATATAAAATGGCTAAAAATGCACTATTGAAAGTAATAAATGGAAATTCCTAGAAAACTACAGTATTATTTCTGTTGATTGATCGGTACTTCATGAAGTATTTGGAAGTAAGGTTTGGCTGCTTTAAGTCGTAAAATCATTCGTAATTTGACCGCTATTGTTTAAATTGGGCCTTATTATAATTTTAATATAAATAATTCATTGACTTGTGACAGGTCAGTAGTTTTCTCTTGGTTCTCCGATTTTCTCCACCAATAAAACTGACCGCCACGATATAACTGAAATATTGTTGAAAGTGGCATTAAACACCATAACCCTAACCCTCAGCTTATTATCCCCTCGCCAACGAAGTTGCGAAGGAATATAGTAACGCTACCATCCGTCTGTCCTTCAATAACATCCTTGTGAACACTCTAGAATCAACATCCTTCAATGGATTTTGACCAAACTTGGTACATACTTAGTCCTTAAGAGAATCTAGAATCCTAATGATTTTCAAGGTCATAGGTCAATGGTCAAGGTCACCAGGTCAAATTTTTAGGCGAGGGGATACGCCATGCTTTGTGTTGCCCTTGTTATTATTATCATAGGAACAAACATTTACATTGTAACATGTTTGTTATATGGCTACACCAGTATAGCAAAATTAAAGTCATCTATATTTTGATAAAAACCTTTGAAAGATGTTTGCAAAAAACTGATATTGTATTTTTATTATCCCCTCGCCAACGAAGTTGCGAAGGGATATAGTAACGCTACCGTCTGTCCGTCCGTCCTTCCATAACATCCTTGTGAACACTCTAGAATCAAGATCCTTCAATGGATTTTGACCAAACTTGGTACATACTTAGTCCTTAGGAGAATCTGGAACCCTATTGATTTTCAAGGTCAAAGGTCAAGGTCACCATGTCAAATGTTTTACTGCATAACATCCTTGTGAACACTCTAGAATCAACATCCTTCAATGGATTTTGACCAAACTTGGTACATATTTAGTCCTTAGTAGAGTCTGGAATCCTATTGATTTTCAAGGTCATAGGTCAAAGTCACAGGGTCTAATTTTTACCCTGTAACATCTTTGTGAACACTCTAGAATCAACATCTTTCAATGGATTTTCACCAAACTTGGTGCATACTTAGTCCTTAAGAAAATCTGGAACTCTGTTGATTTTCAAGGTCATAGATCAAAGGTCAAGGTCACCAGATCAAATTTTTTACTGCATAACATACTTGTGAATACTCTAGAATCAACATCCTTCAATGGATTTTGACCAAACTTGGTACATTCTTAGTCCTTAAGAGAATTTGAAACCCTATTGATTTTCAAGGACAAAGATCAAGGTCATCGGGTCAAATTTTTAGGCGAGGGGATATGCCACGCTTTGCGTTGCCCTTGTCATATAAGTATTATAATTATTTAAAAAATATTTCTGATGTTAATTGTAATTGTCCTCTTTTTTTAGTTGTGAACTGAAACATCAAACTTTACCTCTCCTTAAAAACGTATAGTCTAAAAAAACTATATTTATTAAATAGGTAATTATTTAAAAATTATTTCCAGTGTAAATTGTAATTTGACTCGTTTTAATTTTGAACTGAAACATCAAACTTTACCTCTCCTTAATACTTAATGGGTCTGCAATTAGTGTATACATGTTATCTATCAGAAATTAAAAACCCCCTCCTCCAGTTAATTGATGTGAAATAAGAATTAATTGGGTCCAAAAATTCTTGTTTTATCAGATAAAAGGGTTAAAATGGGTGTCCCCCTAATTGTTATTATATTTAATGTATAGGGCAGAGTACAGATCCTTAATTGTTATTACCTGGGCAGATGAGATATGAGTGTTTGATGTTGTATTGTTATATCAGGTACACCTACCCTAGGGGCACCAATCATCACCTTGTCATTGTTTATAGAGGTAGATTGTTATATAGATAATACAAAATGTCTTTTTCTATAATATTTATTGTATAATAGGTAAATTGTTTAGATTATCTTTTTTTACTTGATATCATCATCAGTTGTGGTACTGGTTCCAACATTCTGATTGTTTTATGAATAAATGCCAATTATTAATTCAATAATGTATCCCGATTTTAGCTCCCGGAATAAGGCCAGTGATCTTTTTGCATCAGGTGACATCCGGCTTTAGATTTCCACTTTTAATGTAAAAAAAAAATTGAAACTAAACTTCAGGTTAGAAATGTCCTTGGAGCTGTCTCTCAAGCCAATCTAATATGGCCACTGTTACTAAAAATAAAACTGAATCCATGATAATGAGTTATATAACAATTACAATAGTAATCATAATGTATCATTAACTCCTAATGTTTTTTTAAAAATTACACATGATCAAATTTGTTCTTATATAATTTTAGCAGGCATCACTCAAACAATACAGCATGTTTTTGTCTTAAATAACAAATAACAAATATACATTTTACTTTTAACAGACTGCAATTTGTTTTGAGAAACTGCATTTTGGTCTGAAAATATATTTGTTTGTGTTATTAACATAAAATATTAGTAAAAGCTGATACCAAAGGCCTACAATTTCAGGTAAATATGGCTGTGTTTTACCTTAATAACACAAAACAATGTTTTGAGATTAAAAAGCAGTTTCTCATACCACATTGCAGTCCATGTTTTTGTAGAATGGATACACATATTTTATTTACCGGTATATCATTGATGCTAAATGCTCCGAAAGAGGATTTTTGATATTTTTGTGTCAGTGACAGCTGTACTTTAAGGTATCTTTTTCCACTTGTATATCCAATAATATTCATTGATATCTGTAGACATAGACACCTTGACAGGTATGAAGATACAGAACATGATAAAACATGTGTTTTCTTACCTTCTATTGTTTTTATTGTTTGTTTTTATTATTATTTAGGTATCACATCTAGATAGACTTTTTTAACGATTGTTTTTAATGGCTAAATAAGACAGCATTAATTGTGTATCAAGACACTGTAGCTTAGTATATCAATTAGTGATGTGAGTAAGCAATGAAAATTTAATGTTAGACTACAGGCTATCCCTATGTCAGCTTTGATGGATAATAATTGGTGTAAGATCATGTCTGCTTTATAGCCCAGGGTGTGATGGAAGAATTCAGCTTTATTACTGATACAATTACTACCTTGTTAACTTGATCCACTTCAGTTGCAGAAAAAAAAAATAAGAGGTGGTTTTAATGAGTATGTCCTGTCTGGTTTTATCAAAGAAAATGATTTTAGAGGCACTGTGCCATTTCTAACAACATTTTTATGGCAACTGACTATGTCCATGATAGGGAAATGCTATTGTTTTTATGTTTCTTCCCTAATTTTAGACTTGCATCCTCTTTTATAACTGCCATGGTATAAAATCTATGGTATTATACCACAATATTGGATATAATTATTATGATTTTGTCCAATTTTTATTCTCTCTTTTTAAATGATTATTTCACCATACGGATACCAGTGGTAATGTTCACATCTAGCGGTATTGATCATTGACGAAGCTCTTGAAACAATTCTAATCTGAAATAAATAGCCAACAGTTTTACTATCAATGGCCTAAGCATGATGAGTCCCAAAATCAGACCATTTTTTTTAGCAAAATTAAAGAAGTAAATTATATAATAAGTATAAAGAATTTTAAAATGAAATCTGGTAAATACTTTTTGAATTGCTAACAAAAGCATACATATTGTGTATATATAGACATGCACTTCTGCAAAATTACCGATGGAATGTAAACAACTGTTAAATGAGAGAGGTCTACTTGTTATGTAAAATAAAAATCTACTCTTGTTCACAAGACATAAGTAGTATTTAAGACAATCAATCATAGTTATTAGTATTGATGCCTTGACACCATTAGACGATCAATTTTTGACACCAGAACAATCCTTTTTGACAAGAAAAGTCTCATAACGCTTTTAAATTATTTATTAGGATAACTATATACATAATGAATGGTTAGCATTAAGTTAAAGTAGATTGACAAAAGTCGTTAACTTCAAGGACAAAAGTAAACTGGGATAGTTTGGTGTATGGTGTTTAATGCCACTTTCAACAATATTTCAGTTATTATTGTGGCAGTCAGTTTTATTGGTGGAGAAAACCACTTACCCTGACAAACTTTATCAAGTACACCTCACCATGAATGGGGTTCGAACTTATCACTTTAGTGTTGATAGGCACAGATTGCACAGGTAGTTGTAATGTCATCAAGGAAAAAATACTTGAGGACAGTCTTTTACTCCATCACGTCAATGAGAACAAAAGTGGATTTAGTAAAATCTTTAACTCTCTCATGTCATCAAAAACTAAAAATAAATTGAGAAAATATCTGTTATCATGTCATCAAGAGCAAAAATCTGGAACTCCATCTTTTTGTCATCCAGAACAAAAAAATAGGTTGAGATTTAGCTGAATTACTGTTGATATGACATTTTTTAAAATAAAAATTTGCCTTTACTTAAATCTTGATTATTTTTTTTTAATTTGGTCATTTGAATCTGGGTCAGTTTATTCTTAGTTCTTATGCTATATAGATGTTTGATGGTGTAATAGTGTGGGCATCACCATGGTTTCTTGTAAGTCTGCTAATTTCTGTTATGGTTCATTTAACTTTGAAAACAAACAAAACAGGTTTTGTCTCCACTTCATGGAGTCTTTCTGTCTACATTAGATAAACCAACATGGTGGGTCAAATTGACCAATTGATGATCTGGCTATGCAACAGAGGCAAGAATCAAATATTTTTTCAGCAATGAAAAATGTTTGTTTTAGATAATATATGATATTATGGTCAGCCTCCCAGCAAGCCATATGTCATTAATCAGAAGTGTGAAACACTTTGAAGTAAACCAAGAGAGGTAATTATTAGTCTTTCCAGCAATTTGTCAGAATCTCTCAATCCCATCAAGTCAAGGTCATTGTAGCAGGGTCCTGAGATATTTGTCAGCTTCACTCAAGTGGACGCTGAGGGTCGTAGGTCACAATGATAGATAAGTCACATCAAAGTCTTGTTATTCTATTTGATAGTTCATTACATGATGTTTTGTACCACAATACTATATTTATATTGCAGTCAGTGACTTCAAATGATTTTAATTCAGTTGAATTGATCCATTTATGATATTCTTGATTTATCCTTTGGTAAGAATTGAATTTTAAATCTGATGTTTGATCTTGTTCTTGAAGTTATGCATAATTTATTGAAAACATATTTTAAATTGCATGTACAAGATTTATGTTATAAAGACATTTTATTTCACTTTTTATTTATACAAATAATGTTTCCTCCCAAAATAAAACTGACCAACATGATATAAGTGAAATATTGTTAAATAATCTGTAGACTGTAGCTTGTGTCTCAACCAATATATTTCAAAAGAAAAAAGCCCAGAAATAACTCTAAATAAATTGAATCGGCTTAATGTAGAAATGTATTACACTATAGGAAACTAGTAGACAGTATAACCATTTAATTTGTAGGAACCAGTTGACTAGCCACTCTTGACAAATTGCAAGCCATTTGTGAACTCAAGTGATGTCCACAGAACGTTTGATCAGAATGAGATTTGTCTGATAATATATTGTGTAATGGAGCATCTTTCAGATACAGATTGATGAAGAAAATCACTCTCAATGTATACAGCCAATAGATAACAGTAAAAACCATTTATTGCTTTTGATATCTGTTTTCATGGTTTTATCAGTAATAAAATATCGTTTGTTGAAGATTTAAAATAATAATGGAGGATAAATTCACTCAATTGCATTGTATTGTTATAAAAATGTAACCAAGTAATTCATATAAAAAGGTATTCTTATACCTAATCACCGATAGCCACAAACCAAAAACAAAAATACAAGTACTGGTAGCCAAATATCTAGTCATAGGTAGCCACACACCTAAACCAATAACAAACAAAGATCTGCCCGAAGTTTGTTCCTAATAACCACAGATCGTTGTAGAACTGACTTCCAGTAATAACTACTCATATGCATGATGTAAAGGGTAGAATACTGAACATTATTTTAATGTAATTATCTTTGCATATTAAAATAATAGTTATTGTGATCGTATAAAAGTGTCATGTGATTTTCATATGCAAATCAGTTTACGAATATAAAGTTCAGATGCAAATGATCAGCAGATGCTTAACTTTTGTTAGAAAGTCATGTGTTCATGATTTTTACAGTCACTTTGTGATACTACTAAATACTCATTATTGAAGACAATATTGTATGCAAGTTACTCAAGTGGAACTTCTTTCATGAATCTTTTTTGTAAAATTGTATTAAATTCAGAAATTTCTGTTTCTGCACAACCTTTTTGATTGGAAACAGTGTGATGATAAAAAGAAATGTTACAGTTCAAGACTTCTATTTCTCTCAATCGTCCAATTAGACAAAGCAAAAAAGATTGGTACCTTCATTAAGGTTCTAAGACATTTTAAGATAATTTAGTTGGCTGGTCATTTTCATCACAGTTACAGGAGTGAACTCAAGCAGACTCAAGCAAGTAAATAAGAGAAATTAGTCTGAAGCTGTTAGACTGTTTCTGTGATGTTATATAACAGATGTCAGGGGACCAGTCATTAATCATTATTCCTATCAACAAGGGTCATTTAGCATTATTTATAGAGTTTGTGTAATTTGTCTTCAGAATCAGTTTTCTATGATCAATTTGACTTTAGTGATGATATATACATAGATAGATGTATAACCAATCATTTTTCTATGATCAATTTGTCTTGAATGCAATTGCATTTGTGATATAGACATTCAAAATAATCATTTCTCAATAGAACAGTTCTATACAGCTGATAAATGAGGGTCTTTATATATAATATATATGTCTGATCTCATGTATAAAGGAGCTTAGAGAGTACAATGTTCTTAGGAAGATGGACTTTCTCTTAAAAAAAAAACACTTAGTGCACTGTCCTGGTTTGGAGAGAGATTTTTTTTTAATTTGTTCAAGATGTTAAAATGAACACAAAATGGTTTTTTTAGTCAAATGTAAGAGAGAATATTATTTAGTATTAGGCAGATTCAAATCAAATGTATTCTGAAGCAGAGTTAGAGTTATGGATTTGGTGTTTAATGCCACTTTCAACAATATTTCAGTTATAAGGTGGTGGTCAGTTTTATTAGTGGAGGAAACTGAAGTATCCGGAGAATACTGAAGCAGGATAACAACAATATCTGTTTGAAAAAAAAATATGTTTACTAGAAGTATTTGAGTTTTAGCAATGATTTGCAGCATATTTTGTATGTCCAATAGAATATATTTATATTTTTTAAATTTTAATACAATTTAAGGGGAAATGAATGCAACTCGTCTTTGATATGGGAGGGCCCGGGTGGCTCAATGAGTTAGGTAGTTGGATTACCTAACAACTTGTACAAGCCTATCACCAATGCGGCGTGGGTTCGCGCCCGGCTTTGTAAATTACAAAAGAGAGTGCACTCGACTCCCAACTGCAAGTGATAAAGTTTACCAGTTGCTTACCCATGGTTGGTGGTTCTCGCCGGGTACTCCGGCTTCTTCCACCACTAAAACTGGTCGCCATGATATAGCTAAAATATTGCTGAAAGTGGCACTAAACACCAAAATACAATCAATCAAATCAATGGATGGACAGAATGAATGGATCTTACAGGGTTTGGATCTTCACTATTTTGGGGGAGAGAATTTAAAACATAAAATTAAGCCAGCTAACATTACACATAGAATTATTCCAAGAATATATTGTAAAAAAAATTATCAGAAAATGATAAAGTAGGCTAAAATGATAATTTAGGTAAATAAAATGAAATTCTGATTATATTTATATGATTTTTTTTCTCAAAATAAATAGATTGTTATTTCTATTATTTTTGCAATGTATGTATTAAGCATGTGTAGCATGGGAGAAATATTTCAATCATCAAAGCGTAGAAGTGACAGACAACCTTTGAAACACTGATATTATGTATCAAGCATCCATTTTACAAGTCACAAAGGGGTTTCTCACATGGGTATTAATATAGTTGAGAGAAAAAAATAATCATAAGAATAACAATTACAAAAAATGTATATATCTTTCTGTGTGGAAAGACCCATTAATATGTGAATCAAGCTGTCTTTTATTCTTCGCATGCTTAGCAAGTTGGTTAAAGTTTCGTAATATTTTTAATCACCATGGTAGTTAAATTTTTGCATGTGAATTCATACCAATTTCATTTCGATGGTCAGTTACAATAGAAATTAACAACTAGAAAATATTTTTGATGTTTTGGTCATAGAAGAAACAGATTTTCCTTTTGCTACCAGTGGATTATGATATCTAAAGCACCGACCTGCCACAAGTCACCGACAGTCTTTTATCACATAATGTTGTATCAAGTACACCTCACTGTCACTATGAACGGGATTCGAACTCACAACTTTAGTGCCGATAGGCACTGATTGCATAGGTAGTTGTAAATCTAGCTACCATACGATGATGACCACGACAGCCTCTTGGATCAGATTAGATAATGCTTAATTAAAAGATACTTAATGTTCTATAAAACCCTGACCGAATTTCTTAGACAAAAGTTTTCTATAATGACTTAATAAAATCTTATAATTTTCTCACATGCATTCTTAGTATACAAATACCTATTGTTTCCACACAGAAGATTTTTACAGTAATAATTGTCTGTGTTTAATATAGATATACCATATGTATGCCTGTTTTGTAAGTGAACCATGTTTGTTCTCTATGTTTTTGCTAATTTAATGGATTTTTGATTATATTTCTTGCCAGAGGTCAAAACATGGTGTTTCTATATTAATAGCAAATTGTTCACTTGAAGAAAACAAAAAAAGGGATGAGTAAATTGGTACTCCTATGATGTACTCTTAATAAGAAATAATGACTAGTTTGTCTGTAGTGGAATACTTATTTTAATTCCCAAACAAAAATTGGTATAATTTGTCAAGCAGCCTCCCTCATATAAGGCCATGTTTCTGCAATGAAATGCTGGCCTTTTATTAGGATGGTCTCTCTTGAGGGGGACAATTAAGTACTAGTCATATTTTACTGTCTAAACACATTTGAAATCTGGCCTGATAAAAAAGGGTGGCCTTTGGTGGGAGTGGTCTTATAAGAGAGGGACTACTGTACGTGGTTTTATCATTTTTTAAACAACATGGCTTACCTGCAATGGACATGGTTGGGATTAGAAATAAGATGAAAGTCAATAAAACAGAAAATGTGTACTCTAAGGAAACATTTTTCTTTCCATTTTGTACACTTTGATCTTTATATGTTTATTTTGACCACAAGTGCTCTGTCCCTTTGGGTGAAATTGTACCTGTAATTAGTGGATTTGCCTCCCATTTCACAAACAGCTAATTACACATTAAAATCCCCATTATAAAATCTGACAAACTACAGCTACGGTGGGGAATATAGAGTTACATCCTGTTAATATAGTCAATTGATTGATGTTAAAACATTCAAATTATCAGATAAAATACCCCCTGTAGATATGTAGGTATTTAACATCTCTGTAGTTAAGCTTTATTGTTTATTTATCCAACTTTATCCATAAATCTTACTCAGTAAATTCTACATGAAAAAAAAAGTGGTTTGAAGAATTACAGAGGTTGATCATAATCTATCACTGTAGGAAGAATTCTTAAATCAGTGTGAA
Source organism: Gigantidas platifrons (assembly GCA_002080005.1). Taxonomy (NCBI): domain Eukaryota; kingdom Metazoa; phylum Mollusca; class Bivalvia; order Mytilida; family Modiolidae; genus Gigantidas; species Gigantidas platifrons. Next base: position 155,282 of record MJUT01053428.1, read on the forward strand.
AAAAATTATTGGAACTTTTCATTTCATACCTGTCATGTATCATGAAAATGGTCTGGCTTGGCTTCTGTGGTGGAATGTTTTGTTTAATTAATTTATTAAGAAGGTGAAAGAAAGCTCACTGACCTCTAGGGATATAATGAGTCTGAAGAGTGCTTACTTTAATAACCTCTACCTCATGTTCTTTAGTTGATTTCTTCATCAGTCCTAACTAAAATTCTACCTTTGTTTTTACTGAAATCATCCTCTTTATTTTGATAATTAAATTATTGACAACCAAGGTTTCATCTTTAACACTAGACAGAAGGAGGTGTTTGTCCTAAGAGTAATGGTCTTTAGCCAACAACTTCTCTACCTACCTAGCTAGTTAACTATGATCATTTACTGACCCTGTTAATGTACTGTCCATGTTTATGTTGTCATTCATGTTTGTGATGATGGTGTGTGGTCTATTTGAGTGGAAGAAGTGTAAGTGTTTTTATGGTTTGTTTATATCTGTGTTGTTGAAGATCCAATTATCAAAAGGGGGAGGGTTGGGATCCCATTAACCGGTTTAAACCGGCTACAATTATGTTCCTGTCACGCTTCAGTACCTAGATTTCCAAGCCGTATGTCTTTTTGCATCCAATTGTTTTGTTTGTTTGGTTGATATTGGTGTAATTGTTCACCATCGCTGTTGTTTTAAATTTTTTTCATAATTATGCTGGGTTATTCCAAGAAAGCTTATTGGCCTTTATTTGTTTTTATTGTTGAAGGAACACTACTTACCATAACCCTGTTTTATTACTACCTGATTTATCAGAGAGAATATGTTGATTTGACACAGTCTTGTAGGAGTTATGGGCCTTTATTTTTTATTGTTGTAGAAGAAACACTACTTCACCTAATT
>MJUT01053428.1:157197-171105 GCA_002080005.1 Gigantidas platifrons
TTTTTTTTAAATCTGTCTAGTATGTATTTACCTTAATAACGATGTAATTGGTATTTCTTAATAAATTGTATTAAAAATCATTTTAATTTATGAATTAATCAACTTTCTGCTTACATATTTATTTTCAATAAAATTTCTTTATTATTTCATCCCATTTCCGTAATTTAACTTGTGCATATCCATATAGGAATGTTCGCCAATCTCATTAGTGATGTCATATTCACTAATTTGCATGTCATTAAACAAATAATTGGTTGGCAGTAAAACAATAACGTAATTGACAGGAAAGTAACCAATTTTTAAACTTTTATAACTTTTTTATTTCCAAACCAATTTTTTTCTGTTAATTGTTTTATAGACTTAAGAAAATTCATATTTGTTCTGTCAGTTTACATTTTTTTATTTTGATATGATAAATTCATAATTCTAATATGAAATAGTGCATATTTACGCTTCAAAACTAAACAAAACAAGATTGAATTTCCAATCTTTTTATTCTGAATATTTTTATCAAACCTTCGATGTGAATAAATTATTGCTATATAATTTGCATTTCTGAAAAAATTATTAAATTATCGTAAATAACAAAATACTAATGACAATTTAAAGTTGAGCCTTCATTGAAAGACAAGCGAAATTTTTGATTTCCTGCCAACCAGACAGGTAAATTTTCAAACCTGTGACATCACGCGAACATCCCTATACAATCTAATGTTAACAGCAAGTTACAAACAATGGAAAAAATTATTCGCATGCTTGCAATTTTCCCTATATATTTCATATAAAACAACAATTTTTCAGAAGCTTATCCTGAAGTCAATTCACACTCGATTTCGATAATTTTTATATCAATAAAAACAAAATTTTATGTAGTTTTACTGTATAATTTCAAAATAATTTTCTATGATAAACATTTTGAGAATATACAAGCTAAACACACGACTTAATTATTTTTTTCGAAATACAATGCTTTGATAGTACCTTTGTAGGCAAATTATTTAAGTCTGTATTTAAATCATGGTGATTTGAAAAACATGCTTCAAAACATAATTTCAAAATTACTACTATAAACTATATATCTTTCTGCTTTCGTTAATAAAATAATGATTAAATTCGGACGTGAATTGATTTCAAGATACTATTTTGAAAAACTGTAGTTTTATATGAAATATGTAGGGTAAATTGGAAGCGTGCAAATACTTTTGTCCATTGTCTGTACATGTGTCGACCATATATATACAAATGTACTATTATTATCCACAATAAATTCAGGAAAAAGAGATGAAATAATAAAGAAATTTTATTGAAAATAAATAAGTACTCAGAAAGGGTAATTCCTCAGAAAGGTGTGCCCTTGCTAACAATAATTTAAAAAAAATCACTTTTTGTCCCGTGTACATGAAAAAAAAATTCAAAACTTCAAAAAATTATTACACGGTGTAAAATAAAAAAAAAATTGTGAATCTATGACAATTTAAATAATAAATATGAGAATAAAGGTGTATTTGTTTTCTAAACATGCAAAGGTACAATCATTCTCCGTGTTTGTTTTGTCAATATTTACAAACGAAAGTAAAGGAAGTCACTAATGCACATAAACGCTAATATCTGACATTTGAATGGTTGTCTGAACCAGATAGCAGCTGACGGATTTTTACCATTAAGAGCGTTCAAGCCCTCGTCCAGTGATAGTGCCAATAGAGGGCGCAGTATTATTCGAGTTATACTTAACCTGGTTTTATAACTACCTGTTTATCAGAGAAAATATGTTGATTTGACACAGTCTTGTAGGAGTTATGGGCCTTTATTTTTTATTGTTAAAGAAACACTACTTAACCTAATTTTATAGCTACCTGTTTATCAGAGAGAATATGTTGATTTGACACAGTCTTGTAGGAGTTATGGGCCTCTATTTTTTATTGTTAAAGAAACACTACTTAACCTGGTTTTATAGCTACCTGTTAATCAGAGAGAATATGTATTCTTTTGTAATTACAAACTGTTGATCACCCAGAAATAGTTTGGCAAGCTGTGATATCAACAGTTGCCAACCACTAATTTCTTCTTACTTTGAAGTTGTCATTCCTCTGATTAACTAATGCATTTACACCTCAGCAAGGTCATAGATTGTAGCCAGCAGAGGACATGTAACATTTCCCCCCATTAACAACACCATCTTATAATCCAGTCATCATGTACAATCTGTCTTGTACATGTGTTGTTCAGTTTTATTTTTAATATTGACTATAGAAAGTTATTAGTACTTTTGAGGCACTCAGTGCAGTTCATTACAGTTTATGTATGGGTCAGTTTCTGGGGCACTTGGTGACACATTAAAGCAATGTGTTACATCCTTAAAAGTATAGGTTTGTTTTATATGAAAGTAAGTAAATGATTGTTAAAGTGTAGATTGTAAAAGGAGGTAAAAATGAAAAAAAAGTGGTAAGATTTAAACACAATATATTGTGTGTATTGCTTGTTACAAATGATTGTGTAAAAGGCATTAAGATCTAGTAAATATGAAGACCTCTGGCTATTGATGTTTCCTTCATCTGTACCCCAACAAAATATTCAATCAGTTACAGTTGTTCTAAACTATAGTCTTTAAATATGTTGAGTTATAAAATGTATATGTAGTATAGATTTTTTGTTTTTTCAGGGTTGGTGCCTGTTTTCCCTTCATGTTCAGAAGACTTTGATGAAAGGTAAGTTGGAATTATATTCCTTATTCCTTTAGAACATAATAATTTAATACACTTTATATGTTAGAATACATTTAATGCAGTAGAATGAATTGTAGTACAGTATATCGTAATTATTATGATAATAAAATAATAGTTCACAGTGCACATCCATGTATTAGATGCATTGGATTCACATTCCATCCTGTATAGTTGCAAATCCAATCATGAAGCAACAAAATCAGACAAACCAAGATAAACCAAGGACTAAAACTACATAATTCCTTAATTTTTTTTATTGTATTTTCCAAAATATAGTTTATTGTGTTACATGATAGATAATTAACATAGTTACTGCAAACATTGTTTATATATACAGACAATTATTAGTTTTCAGTATAAAACAAATAGCTTTGGCCTATGGTCAGACATTCTACAAGTCTCAGAAGACTTCCCAGGTTAATGGAGTGCTATTCTGTGTGGAATTATGTTACTTAAAGTAATAATATTCACCAGATAACTGACGGGGAACTAACCATCAATTCCATCAGTATATATACAGACAAAACACTGTTTATTAATAACAAATAGAAAGTATGTGCTTATTATCTGTTGGTTAAACTTTGTACTTTGTGACAATAAAAGATGAAGTACAGGAATGTCTGTAACTACAGAAACTACAGGAGATTCAGAGTTCAGACAGGTTAGTAAGTCTGTGAAATCTAAAAATCAAGTTCAGTGTATGTTTATTTGCAGAAGTACAATCTGCTGCTCAGAACTTTTGAAGTTGATCAGATTCTTGGATTTCATATTAAAAAGAATGTGAGAATTGGGTATAAAGGGCGAGAATTTTGGTATCATGTAAAAAAAAAAAAAACTAATGGTAAATTCTTGGGCAAAATAATGGTAAAGATAAAATTTCCTTTTTATTTGACTTTTTTAACAGTACCTTGAAAAACCGAATATGACAAAGCATGACAAAATTTAAGGTCCACATAGTGGTAACGGTATTACATAAGAAGGAGGTGTTTGATGCTCTAAGCACAATTCTACAAGTAAAAATTTCAGGTCTATATATTGCTAATGTTAGTAAGAAAGGGGTTTTTGCAGCTTGATGGTAAATGACATTCCTACTCTCTAAAGCTATTCTACAGACAAAATTTTCATTTTGTAAATTTACAAACAAAAAAAACTATTTTTTTTTCGAGAATATTGTTTTTTCAATGGAAAAAAGTATATTTTGTTACAATATTCTCCAGCCACTGACTCCAGTAACTTTTTAAACTTATTGACTTCGATTGCCAAAAAAAATGTGTACTTAATTAATAAAAGAGAAACATGATGAGTTGAGGCCAAGGATAAACACTGGCTGTTGAGAGCAGACCTCTTCATTGAATTTTATCTATATTATTAGAAGTGATAAGACAGCTATGATTTGTAACATCCCCCTTTACACAAGCAAGCTACATAAATATATTCCTCAGTGATAGGCTATCTGCATGTTTTTCCTGTTTATGATACAGACAGATTTGAATTCAGCATATTTTTCTGTTTATTTGTGAATATTTGATAGTCCTTTGTAGTGGAGATAAGCAATGATGATTGGAAGCATTCCACAACTTTTATAAAGGAACTGATATCATTGAAATAATACTGCAGATAATTAGCTAACCTTTGGCAGTGACAATTTTCATAAACATTTTGTTTACTTAGTCATGATAATACATTGATTCTATCTTAAGAAAGTTATTTTTCTCAATCTTTGGTAGATCTATAGAAGTGTTAAATGTTTATAATGTCTAATCCTGATATGTGGGTACATTGATAGTAACATCTAACATGGTAGAGATTGAGTTCAAGATTAACAATGAAAAAGGCATGTATACATGGAAAGTCAGTCTAAAAGGTCTAGACATCACACAGGATAGATGTAGAAGGTCATTAAAATCCAGTGTATGTTAATTGTACTGTTTCTGGTTCAGACAGTGATATTTGTTATTTTTATTTTGGCTTTAATAGGACTACACTGTTGGCCTCTGTGATGTTGTTCCATTCTTCCAATGCCATGGTCATAATGTTTTTTGTTTGTCAATGACACCTACTTGATTGAATGCCTCTATTCTGTTGCAGGGCTACATGGTTTATTACTCCATAGTGTGTATGATGATTCTGTTTCAAGGGATGATGGTTTGTTTTATGGTATGCTGTTGTCTCTTTGCATTGTTTTTATTGCTACTTTTCAGACCCTGTACTTTTGATATACAAGTTACAATCTCTTCTACACGAGAATGTTACTGGTTGTACGAGATGTAACACATAATCTCTCAATGATTATATTATTTTGTGACACTGTAACATCCTTGCTACATGTGTTCACTTGCTGCACTCTGTCACGTTATGCTGTGTCGATTTTGTGGATGAAAAACAACAAGATAAACATGGTGGGTCATCTGAATTTACATGAGTTTTTGCTGAATTTTCCTTCTTGTTCATTTACACTCACACTTGCATAACCACATCATTTCAATAGGAGGGGAGATTTGGGGCAATAAAAATATATTTATTGTAGTGTCTGTACTAAGTCAGAAAAGGAAGTTTTCATGTATGCATGTAAGAGGTAGTGATTTTTCTATTAGATTTTGGAACTGTTCTGACAGAATAGTAATTTTTTTTTACTTTTTATTACATTACATATTGTTTCTGGTTTAAATTCAAATGTATTGATTACAGAATGATAAAGATAACTGGTGTTATCACCCTTTTATATTTTAAGGGCATCTTGTATGACCTTCATAGTAAGTTTCTGATCGTGATGTTTCAGATCTTCTCAACCTTTATTTGCTCTTACTGAACACAGTCCAAAAAAGTTATCATTCTTTAAATTGAGTTCAGTTAGCATGTTGTGTGTGGCATCATTCTGTAGACATGATTGTGAAATCCTTAAGAACACATTGATATTCTAGACTTGAGTGCTGACCAGATCATCCCTTTCAGGTACTGTCAAAAACTAATATGCATGACTACCAATATATTTTTTCAGAAATTTTAATATTGATGGATTTCTATTTATAGCTCTTAATATATGATATTTTCATAGCAGTTTATCTCATTTTAATAAGTCATTTTTGCAAAAAAAATATATGTTTGAGTAACGACTTTGACAAAGGTACAAAAAAAAATATATACAGTTTCAGAAATAGATGATATAAATGTTGACATATATATTTTTGATTGTTTAATCAGTCAGTACTGGCTCTTCAGTAGAATATTTCTGTCCTGATGTTATCTTATAGTATTACTCTTTATAATATATTGTAATCTATGGAATGATATGATGGCTCCAGATTTTCATCTAGATTCCATATTTTTTGGCCAAAAAAGTACATATTCATGCATAATTCCAGCTTGTATAGTTTATTGTTAAAGAGTTTTTTATTGTTCATTGTGGGTTCTGATTTCTGAATGTGATGTTCACTCCTGTATCATGCATTGCACACCACTATAATTCTGGATCATTTGCCTTTAAGGCTAATTAAAGTTAATGTGTAGTTTATCAGCCAACCTTCACACACAAGTTGAGGCATCCAAAAGGCCTTAAACATTAAATTTGTTAATTGACAAAGTTTTATAACTAATAGTACATAATATTTGTAGTGATGGAGAGGAGGGGGAGGGGGGGTTTGTTCTGACCATGATCGCATGGTAGTTGGATTTACATCTACCTATTATGTAATCAGGGCACGTCACCATACTTAAGTTGTTAGTTTTATTTGTTAGTGACTCCTGTGTACTCCAGTTTTCTCCACCAATAAAACTGACTTCCAGGATATACAGTAGAATCCTGTCTAAAGTGAACCTTCTCCAGACCAACTTCTTTGTTTGAAATAAACAGGCGAAATTAACAAAGATTTCCTAGATTGGAACTTTATTTAAAATACGTTTTTTACAGGATTCCGGTTTATGCCAGATTCGATTTAGATAGCTTTCACTAACTGAAATACCATTGGAAAAGGGTTGAAACTCTCGAATCAGAAGTGATAACATGAACATCCAATCTAGAAAAATTGGAGGCTTAAGAATATAATTAAAAAATAATTTTTAAACAATGGTAGGTATTTCTCTAATATTTGGTCATGTTCCAGATGATGATAAAAACCTTAGATTTTTTCAGAAATACAAAATGTAAGTTCCCCTCATGTCTCCTAATCCTTCAACAAGTCTAGTTTGTTGTTCTGTACTGATTCACTTGTATTGACATATCTACTTTCTTATATATCAGATCTTGTGCCTGCTTGGCTTTAGTTTAATCTCATCAGCTGTCTTCCTGTGCCAAGTCAGTTACTTTTTTAATACATTGATAAATAAGTTAATAAACCTCTGAAAAATGTTTTTGATTTTGACAATGAATTTTTAAGTGTTTTATCTAAAATCTGTATACACTTGCATTGGCCTTGTCTGTGCAACTGCAGTGGCAGCCATCTTGAATTAAAACAGACTTCATGTTTTGAATTATTGAATCTACTGAAGTGCAAATGGAGTAAGACTGTTTTTGATGCACTTTCTCTAACACTATAATTGTATCCATGTTTTATAACCAACACTTGATATTTCTATTAACTTTTACATCTACTTATTGTTAAAGATTATATGTTTTTTTGCATGTAACATCACAAGAAACATTCACAAATTCATTCAAGGATTAAGTTTTGTTTTAAAGCTGTAGCATCTGGGAGGAAAACTGCTAAAAAAAAATGAAAACGAAACGTTTAATGATGCATTATGGCGGGATAATATTAGGGTGCAGATTACACCAATTTATTAGGTCTACCAGTTTAATAGGACCACCTACTATGTTACACTTTTTATAGAAGATTCGATCATTATCATAAGTATAGTCAAATATTTTTCTGTTTATTTTTGGTTTCATGTCTTTGGAAATATGATTTCTTAATGAGATGATTTTCCTATAAAGTACAAGTGTTGTCATTTTCTAGTCTGAAGGGATCCCTTTTAATATAAGTGTAGGAAGAAGTTATAAAGAGATTGTCACTATTGGTAAGATTTATTCTTCATAAAGATTAAAAAAAAAGTTCTATAATTTTGAATCTATATAATAGTGTTATTTTCTGGTTGACTAGCGTCACATAATTTTTTATTGGATCTTACGATCTTTGATGTAAATCACAAATTAAGTTTTGATGTACCAAGACAAAAAACATTGCTAATTTTCGGTGCTGAATATAAAAACTTCTAGTGTAAATGAAATTTACCGATAATTCTCAAGAATTATTCCCCTTTTTAAAATTTAGAAATTTACAAACAAGACTGGCCAACAACTATTACATTGTCTAATTGCAGGAAAAAACTAGCACAGAGAAGAAGGGTTCAAATTTTTTGGACAAAAAAACAATGTAGAAATGTGCAATCTAGTCTAGAAATACAGGTTATATCAAATTCAACAAAGGGCTAAATTTTGTCAGTGAAGACAACTCTATGTAAAATTTGCAGCACTGTTGAAAATTGTGACTTAATTGTCAAGGTTGTAAACAGTTTTGATTGTTTTTTTCAACTAAGTTGATGAAATGTGTCAGTAATTCATGACCTGAACTGTTTCATTCTTCAGCATGTAATACTATACAATGCCTTTAGTACCATGTATGTTATACTTATTTGATGTCAAAACAATAGATAAAGTACATTCTGTTTTATTAAGTGTGATTTCCCCTGAAGTTGTTCTATAGGCAACTATACTATTAATGATACCACTAGATCAGGAAGTGAATTGATATCCACTGTTATATACAGTATGTTCTTTGATACTTTTCTTGTATAATGATGATTAATAATACAGTGCTTCTGCCTAATCTGCTGACGAAAAAATGTTTGTCTTGTAATTGTGGCTATCGGGGAAAGAAGAAATTTGATACATTAGGGTTTAAATTTTGTTTTTACTGCAGACAGATAGCCATTTACAAAATCATCATCAAATTTACAAAATAATGAACCAATCTACATTCTTCATCAGAAATCTGGTAGAGAGACCAATTGTTTTATTTCTGCCTCGGTTGTAATCTAGTGCTACGAACAGGTCGCTGGGTAATGGAATTTTTGTCGTTGAAATAGAAAGTCGTTGAGGCCAATGATGTAATTTAGGATAATGACGCTTAACACATTATGGAGTCGTGATCAATTATCGGTGTGGATGTGTTGTTTTCTGTAGTTTCGTCAACTGTAAACTTTGGTCTTTTATTGAGTTAGGATTTTGCATTGTTATTGCACAGTCTAATGACAATAGCTATGTAATTTAGTTTTCAAAGAAATCAGAACATGTGTATCTAGAATAACAAGTATGCAAAACACAGGGATAAAAGGCATTTTTTCATGGATAATTTTTCCTCAACCTAGTAATGGAATTTTCAAGCAGTAAGGCAAGACGGAACATTACAAGCATACCAATACATGTTACGTCAAAAATGTGAGAAAAAAATGTGATGAAAGCGAACTTTCTCTCTTTTCTTGAGCTCTTTATATGATAATGTTTTATGGTCAATGTGAATACAATGCTTGAACAGGAACCATCTTTAGAAAAAATATCTTGACAAATTGAGAAACAATTATATACCAACAAGATGAAGGTGGTAATGATGTACTTTCTGTATCTGTTTGATATTTAAACCTACCTTTTGCTTAAGCAACTTAGTATAGGACAAAAGTGCAGAATCTTAGGAACACAAGTCACCTACTTTTGGCCTGTTCGGTTTACCCACTCCCAAAGACTTAAAATTATTTAATTTCCCAACAGTCCTCACAATGAAAACTGGTCCTTCGGCCCAAGATCATTAAAACTTTGTTCGACCTGTAAATTTTTCAGTTTTTATTTAGAACTATATAAAAATAAATTCAAGAATTTGATTTGGACCAGTAAATTCTAAATTTCATTTCGAGGACTGTCCCATTATTTTGATTTTGAGTGTACCTCATGAATGATATCCTGAAATGCGTCATGCACACTAAATTAGATATCTGTGTTTTTATTGCATCTGTTTTAACATGTTTAGAGCAATGCAGATTGTTTCACCTTGGGTTTTGTTTAATCAACATAATTAATTTCAGTTTCAGTTTCCATGTTCCAAGGAAATGTGATGTACAAAAAAAGATAAATGATTTTGATACAAATTTATTTTGATTAGTGAGATTTAGTCCTACAAAATGTCAAACACAAAAATTAGCCTTCTCATAATCCTTAAATAGAACCTGGACCAGAATTTATGCTGACATTTTTGGGTGGAAATACTTAAATTTAAAGTGTAGCTATGCGATAACTAATAATTTAACATGCCATCTACCATGAGGAAACAAATAACCAAAATTCTGTCAAAATAAAAATTGAAAGAATAGGTAGTTTGGATATACCTTTCGGCTACCTGACTATACCAGCCGTAAACTCAAGGTTTGTGTTTATGGTTAATTAACACACCTATTAACACTATCTTTTAGTTTACCTTGTAGCTTACCTTAAGTGCTAAGGTAAGGGAGGTTTCTTCGTCAGTGTTATTTGTCTGACCTCCCCTATAAAAAGTCAGGAAGTCACGATAGAGAGGAACAATTGCTGAGCGTCACGATAAATGCCAATTACACTAACTATTTGAGTTGCATCGTGGGAGTAAATTTTATTATTATAAATCACAAGCAATATATTAGAGTGTAAGTACAAATTAGAAATAACAATTTAGGAGGTCTGATCATGACAAGGTGTCTTCCATTTTAAACAGGATTAAAATGAGATTTGAGAATAATTCTGACATTTTACATTTGTTTAAATATGTGTACAATTTACCAGGGTGTCAATGATCAGACATTTTTTTTCTTGTTTACTCTCGATCAGCTGTTTAGTGTTTTACATCCTGATTCACTGATTGTTATATATTTGTTTTTAGATAAGTTACAAATTAAAAAGCAATCAATCACTATACAGAAATGTAAGCATTAGATCATCTTGAGAAATTTAAGCTTTTGACACACATTACCTTAGAAAAAAAACATGAAGTTAATTTGTAAATGAAGTCTAAAAGATAATGAGTAATCTGTCATTAAAAAAACATCCAGTTTGAAGGATCTTGAAAGATAAAATTTTTGCCTAGATGTGAATACCGTTTATCTTTGTTAAAGATAGTCTTATTGTCTAGAGTAAGTGATTGTTGTTTAATGCCTAATGAGCTATTTTTAAGCTATATCATGGCTAGAACAAGTACTAGTAGCTCACTGAAACAAGAGTCCGTGGGTAAGCATGTCATTCCACTCAGACACATTATCCTGATTCCAAGCCAACCAGTCTTTGCTCTTACTCCTTAAAACTGCCTGTGTAGCAGAGAAGCAACAAATACCAATTTAATAATCTTTGGTTTGACTCCATCACACTCAACTGTTTGATATTTATATTACATCCCAGTCAGCTGTGATAACATATACATCTATAATGTAGAATTAAGCCAGTAAGATACCTTTTATTTGTGGTGTCTCGTCATTGTTGATTATGTAAGTCTTAGTAATGTTTTTTGTGGAGAACATTACAACACTTCTAATGATAAATGTCCATATAAAATGCACCTTTAAGATTAATATATAGCTCTAGGAGGGGTCCGGAGGAGAGGTTTATTTTCATATAGTGTAGATTATTGCTGTTTTGGAGATGAAAGTTTCTCTCTGATCAGCAAATTTCTTCGTTTTTTTTTTTTTTTTTATAGCAAAATATATGGAAATAAAATGTGTCAATCTTTGTGTAAAAAGCTTGAAAATGAAGGTATTCAGGCATTATATAGTGAAGTTTGCTCTTTTTCATCAGTAAACACTGTCATCTCTGTTTTCATCTAATAAAATACAGTTGTCCCCAGCTTGCTAAGTCATTCTAACCTTAAAGGCCACCTCTTTTACACGGCCAGATTTTAGATGCACTGAGATAGTAAAGTACTACAAACTTGTAACCCTCAAGAAAAGCCACCTCTCTTATAAGGACACTTTTTCATTGCAAAAGGGGTGGCATTACACGAGGAGGGACCACTATATCTTGTATCTAGTTGGAACAGTCCATTATCATTACAAAAAATGAATAAAATGTTAGCAGTTTGTTACAAATTTACATGTGAATATCACCTTAATATATTTCACAGGGTTTTACTTTTTTAAATCTTTTATTGTCAGGCAATCAAAACATTTTCTAACAATGAGATATAGAGTAAACCTTGACTTGCATTTTTCACATATTTAAAAATTATTTATGGGTACCTGTATGTCTAATAAAACTTGTATGGGTTTTCCTATATAAGTACAATGTACTGGTATACTACATCTGATTATCACCTAAATACAACATAAAAAATAACTATTGTCACATATATTTTCCAGGTAGTTAAACTAATGTGCCGTAAGTACTGGACATACTTTAGTACACCATCCCACGGCTGTATACTTAATCATGTCTGTTTTATTTCAACATTTTAGTGAAATACCTTAAACCTCAGTGTTATTTTTAAGACATTTTTCTCTCCTTGAAGATGAACTGCATGTCAGACATAATACCTTAAACCTCTATGTTTTTTTTCACCTTAAAGATGAACTGTAAGTCAGACCTCACACACCTAATGTAACACTTAGTAAGTAATTGTGTAGGAATGCTGATGAAGATACCAACAATAAAAATAAATAGTTCGTTAATTTAATTAAACTACTTTGACACTCAGTAAGTGGTTATACAATAGGAATTATCTTAATGGTAGACGTGAGGACATATCTATAAACACAAATGATCACATAATAGTAAGTGCATTGGTTACGATTTTTTTTTTATCTTATCAGGAGTTATGTCCCTTGGTTTGATGAAGATTCGTTGCACAGTTGGTCTAGTTTTTCTTGATAGCTCCACATTTGTTGTCAGTTGACATATTCTGCTTGGTAGAGGTAATCTTTGAAAAAATGTTTCTTTATAATGATCAGCAATAAAAAAAATTACACCACAATTCTGCCATTGCAATTGCTAGATTAAATTGCATATGAAGGCCTCTGTGTCCATAATTAATGTGCAGGGTCCATTTTAGGAAAAGTTACAACTCTATTTGACAATGGCCATAATGTGATTTGTAAATTCAAGTTTGTACAAATGAAGGTTAAGCTGTGGGGGTGTAAAATTCAACTTTGCATTGTTGCAAAGGGATATAGTTTTGAAATAGACAAAAACAAAATATTATGGAATTCCAGTGGTAAATGTTATTACTAATCATTTATTGGTACATGTGTATGAAGATTCAATTTTAAATATTTTGAAGGGCTGGAATTTCAAATTTTAAACAGGCTACAGAGTGAAAAAAAATTTAAGAATAGAATCAAAATGAGAATTTTATTTGGTGTAGCATCTATATACAAGGATTTTTACTCATGCAATGCCAATATAAAAAAAAATGAAAAAAGATTTACATTAAAACATTTATAGATATATAGAGATAGAATATGCTTCTACCTACAATAATTAGCCAGCTAGGGCTGTATGGAATTTTTTTTTATATTCCTGAACCATGAACATTGTAATGATATTAACAATCATGAACAATCCATGTTTTTAATAAGAAAATTAAAATTCATAAAAATGAAGATTTATTCTCCTCTATAATCCTATCCCTAGATGGGATCATATTTTAAATATTGTTGCAACATTGAAAATTTATACAGCAGGTGAAGGATATACAGACTCATTCTCTCCATGTTGAGTAGCATCTGCATTCATGGCTATAAAATGTATTCAATTTGTACTTTATATTTATTATTCTCTGTAGTAAATGTGATAGTTTTGTTTTAAGTACTATATTTATGAGTTCATGTGTATGACTGATGGATTTCTTCTTTGGTTTCCAAATCCTCAACTATTTATCAGTGTTAAATTTGTAACCCCAGTAATCAATAGAACTGAGGGATCCCCACAGAGAAAACTAAAAAGCAGAAAATTTGTGGTGAAACTGATAGTTGTTTGGCTTGTCCCATAAATCAGAATAAAAAAATCAGAGATGGATCTCTACCATTTGTTGTCCAGATGTTAAGTGTGATTATAGATGTAAGACTCAGATCCGTGTACGGCCTCAGATCCGTGTCCTTCCCTCCAATCCGTGTCCAATCATTACGTCATAAGCCTTGTCCCCTCAAATCTGTGTCCTCTGACGTCATACTCAGATCTATGTCCTTT
>MJUT01053428.1:171919-261198 GCA_002080005.1 Gigantidas platifrons
TTTGGATCTTTACTAATCCCTTTTCTTCTTTTTGCTGCTAAAACATAGCCGTCATCAGGTATACTGTCCGGTTCCGCCATCTTTCCAAATGCCAACCTCAAATGACGTTATCAACTATCAATTATTATGACGTCATTTTTCTGTCAAAGTGAAGGACACAGATCTGAGGGGAAATCGATTTGGGAGGACACAGATCTGAGTATGACGTAATGATTGGACACGGATCTGAGGCCGTACACGGATCTGAGTCTTACATATATATATATTATTATGTGACAAGATTCTTATATTTCACCAAACTTATTATATAGTCCGTTTGATTTCTATAAAACCTACAGAAAAAAATTCTTAAAAATCCAGTTTTCAAATCAGCAACTTTTTTTCCAGATGTACCGGTATATTAATATATGATATATACGAACTCTGACAATTAATTAAAACAATTTTGGTCCATTATTAAAAAAGTTACCCATTAGGTCTCTATGTTAATTATATTTTCTGAAGTGTAAAAATTTGCATGGAGTGAGTACAAATAGTGTAAGAGCACAACCATCAAAACAAAATAACAGACATGTGCTTTCAATGTATATTTCAGTGTACCATGTGACATAGGACATTTAAATATTAAAAGGCTACTCATCAACTGACCATTAAGGTGATAGTCAATTGTTATTGATTTCCATTAATATTTAAATGTCCTATGTCACATGGTACAGTCTGTTATTTGTACTCACTCCAGCCAGATTTTTACACTTCAGAAAATATAATTAACATAGAGACTTAATGAATAAATTTTTTAATAGTGGACCAAAAATTTTGAAATTAATTGTCAAAGTTCGTATATATCATATATTAATATACATCTAGAAAAAAAATTGTTGATTTGAAAACTGGATTTTTAAGATTTTTTTTCTGTAGGTTTTATAGAAGTCAAATGGACTATAACAGTGAAATAATTGTGAAAGAAACGACTTTCTTTCTTGACCTTCTGTATAATTGAGTATATTTCTATTGTGAAATACACTCTTACTTACTGGTGGAAACAAAGGAAGTTGTGTGTAAGTTCATTGTCTCTGTGATAATATTACTTAATTACTTGTGGGAATCATCCTATTTGTTTTATGTCAAGTCATTTGTCTCTATACTAAGTACTCATTTAGTTACTCATTGGAAACATCAATAGTGTTGTGTGCCACATGTGAACAATTTCATGTAATGTCACATTTAGCCATGTCTTGTAATAGCACAGTGAGCCATTTCTTGTGATATTGCCATGAGCCATTTCTTTTGATATCACAGTGAGCCATTTATTGTACTATCACATTGAGCCATGTCTTGTAATATCACAGTGAGCCATTTCTTGTGATATCACAGTGAGCCATTTCTTGTGATATCACAGTGAGCCACTTCTTGTGATATCACAGTGAGCCACTCCTTGTGATATCACAGTGAGCCATTTCTTGTGATATCACAGTGATCCATTTCTTGTAATATCACAGTGAGCCATTTCTTGTAATATCACAGTGAGCCATTTCTTGTGATATCACAGTGAGCCATTTCTTGTGATATCACAGTGGGTCACTTCTTGTGATATCACAGTGAGCCACTTCTTGTGATATCACAGTGAGCCATTTCTTGTGATATCACAGTGAGCCACTTCTTGTGATATCACAGTGAGCCATTTCTTGTGATATCACAGTGAGCCATTTCTTGTGATATCAGTGAGCCATTTCTTGTGATATCACAGTGAGCCATTTCTTGTGATATCACAGTGAGCCATTGCTTCTTCCAATTTCTTATAATATAAAAGTGAGCCACTTTGTAAGTTTGACTATTTGTCTAAGAGAAAAGTATCCTGTCCAGATTACACATATGTACAGACCTGTTGCCAACTACAAAGAGCTGACATGCATCATTATGATGCCATGGAATGTTATTATGTCCTTGTAATATAAACCATGTTTCCCCCCATACAGCTACATGCTTTATTCTACACTAGTTACATACAGTCTGGTCATTTTACATTCTTGAAGAATATTTTTTTGCATTTAATGTGTTTTATCTTATGTCAAAAATGTTGTTTCACTACAGGTCACTTGAAATATATAAAGGGTCATAGAAGTCTTGTGATTTAATGTTGACTTATGATGGAGATAGCCATCTTTTTTATGACATCTTGGTCAACTGTTATGTGTGTTTTATGTAGAAGTTGTTATTATTAAAACCATAACTTTTTTAATAACTACACAGTGTTTTCTCATTTATCACTCAAATTATAACCATCTTTTCATTAAATAAAGCAACAATTCTTAAGTTCGTAAACAGGGCAAGTCAGATAGTAGTACTTTTCTTGCTATTAACATGTTTTGATGACTATGTTGGTCAAAACAAAAATTTGTAATATATCATAGTGGCACCAGGGGAAATGGTTTTTTTTCTAAATAATGAAATGGTTTTTAAAAAAATCTCAAATTTTCAAATTCATTGTGTACCAGTAATTAAATTCCTTGCTATAGTAAACCTATTTATCATTAATCCCGGGAACACGAATTTGAAATAAATCATGCTGAATCAGCAAAAAAAATAGTTTATAAAAAATCTGAAATGGGAGAAAATGTTTTTTAAGAAGTTTAAAACTTTAAAATTCACTGTATAATGAATTCCTTGCTCTAGCAAAACTTTTTATCATTCAACCTGAGAACAAAAAATTGAAATAAATCATGCTGAATCAGCAAAAAAATTGTTTAAAAAAATCTGAAATGGGGGAAAAATAGTTTTAAAAAATAATCTAAAACTTTTAAATTTGATATATAATTGAATTTCTTGTTAAAGCAAAACTTTTACTATTTTTCATTATAAAAATAAAATCTAATCAGTGATGATCATCAATTCCAACAAAATAAAAATAAAAAAAACAATCACCTCTCATTGTACATGTAGTTTATAACATTATAAACTAGGTACATGTATGCCACAAGATGGACAGGACCAGGTGGCCTGCTACTGTGAGTGTGGTAAGTAAACTTTATATATATAATATACCTATTTTATTGTATACAATTAAATTTCCAACAATGGAATCCGGTAGACCTTTATTTCATTGCTGAAATATTACACCTAATAAAATCAGTAGAATTACTTAAGAATTTGATGGGGAATAATTGACCACCATCAATTAATTATTTATCCATAGCTGACCTAGGTCAACCATAGGTATAATGTTATATCATTTTCTGATTGGAAAATAAATAGGATTTTTGAGTGGAAGATTTAATTATCAATCCAGGTGTAAAGCTTTAAGAGATTTGAGGTTTCTTTTCAAATTAAATTAAACAAATTTTATGTTGGTTTTAAAAATTATTTTTTTTTCAAGAGTATGAATACTTGTATTAAGATTATTATCCGTTTTAAGGACATACTTGATATTTAGAGACAGTTTTTGGGCGGAAACATTTTTCTCCATAATTTATAAAGGAAATTTGAAAGCTTGTCCTTTTACAGAGACCATAATTTCTTCTGAAATATTACACTGCTATTGTATTACTGAAGAATACAATCCCCTTGATACATTCATTACAGAAATAATAAATCCTAAAAAAATCCCACAGAAAACATTAAAACTTTTCTCTCAAACAAATAATTAAGTTAAAAGTCTTTGTTGTTCTAAACTCTTCAATAATCAATTAGACTTTCTAACAAAACTCTTTGTTTCTGAAATTCAAATTTATTAAAAATAATGAAAACGAAGGATAAAATTTTGATCTGTTTCTTTTCAAGATGTGAAATATCTGTGTAAAATTCAGAATTGTTTTTGTCAAAGGGTGGTTTTTTCGGGATACTCCGGTTTCCTCCTCCAATAAAACTGACCGCCACGATATAACTGAAATATTGTTGAAAGTGGCCTTAAACACCATAATCTTAACCCTAACCCTTTTTCAAAGGGATGAAGTAGATGTGTAGACTACGATTTTGTTGAACATTTTTAACTGTCCATAAATGATTTGTTTAAGCTATCATTAAACAGTTATAATGCAAAATATACGATTGGTGTTCTTTTTTTGACAAAAAAGACCCAAAACTATTGTTATTGGAATTATTGTCCAGGATGACCTAAAATTTAACGTGAAAGTAACAGCGCCACCTATGAAAACGGAAGTTTGGAATTCTCAGCTTTGAGGTAAGGAAAATACTGTTAAGATTCAAACACTTCAAATTGTCATGCTCGTTTTAATGTTGTTTGAATCTTAACGATTTGTAGGGTATTCACCAATAATTCGGTGTTTAATCTTCATTTTATGAAGGTCAGTACGGAAAACAACAATAATTTTGGGTATGAAAAAATACAAATGTGGTAGACAATATACCTTTAAGCAAGGGGTGAAGTATTTGAGTAAAAGTTTGATATGTTTTCGTAAGGTCTAAAGTACAGTATGTGTGTAAACATATGATTCTAATGTGTTTTATGCAAGGTGTGAAGAATATATGTGTAAACTTCTAATGTGTTTTATGCAAGGTGTGAAGTATTTGAGTAAAAGTTTGATATGTTTTTGCAAGGTCTAAAGTATGTGTGTAAACATGATTCAGATGTATTTTAGCAAGGTGTGAAGTTTATATGTAAAACTGTTATTTGTACAAACTGTTTGTTTAAGAAATAAAACCGAACATCAAAGTTCTCAATGAGAATTAATCGGTTTAACCCCACCCCATTTTTGTGCCTGTCCTAAGCCTGAATTTCTAAAGTCATATGTCGTGGTCTTTTTTATATTCAATTATTTGAAGTGAGAGGTGATTATTTGTTTTATTGATATAAGTGGTCAGATCATTATCTAAACATTCTTTTCACAAGTCCATTCAAATTCCCTCCAAATTCTGCATTTTAATCCAGAAACCACAAGTACAATTTTTTGGGTGGAGACACACAATCAACATTAATCTGATCAAACAGTCAGCTAACCATTACCAGAAGTAAAAACCACAAAATATAAATGTATTGGTTATCCCATAAACCCTAATTCTGATAGTTTTCCTAATCCCGTCCCCTAAGCTATTTTGTTTGTAAGGTATAGTCACCGATCGTCTCCAACACTAGGGATTTACACATGCATACTTAAACATTTATTATACATGGTTGAGTACTTTGTCTGCTCTATGCATTATGTTTATTGAACTGAGTTTGGCTGAATTATCCCTGTTTAGCTTTCACACCCTCTTTGCTAAGAACATTATGTACATGTCTGCTTTGACTTTAATCTGTGTGAAATCTTTTTAAAATGGGCAAAAATAAAACCCTAATAGAGTTTATCTGTTGGAGCCAGCCAGCAGTTTTGTCTGATTAAGGAAAATTTATATTTCTAAGTAGGGAATGGTATAATAGCTTTTACTTCACTTGTGGTAATACAAGTCCCACAAGTAATAAGAAAAAACAAAACAAAATTCAATTGGAAAGATTATTCTGTGAAATATTGTCTAGCATGTTAATTCTTCAATGTTTTTTTTTGTCTATCTGATTTATCATTAATGCCTTGGTGAATGCAATATCTAAAAAAGGAAGAAACTTTGATAAACTTGGGGCTTATTGCAAGAGGGGAGAATGCACCAAGGCTTGTTCACAGAGGGGAGGGGGGTCACCATGCCATGATAGTTTTGTTGTATTATTATAATGCCTCTGGAACAAGAGTCCTTGGGTAGACATCTGATACATTATCTTGACTCTTAAGCCAGCCAACAAGAATTATGTCTTGCATCATGGTTAGTGGAGACAGCAAATGCCAATATATTGTTTTTGATTTCATGTGACCTGTGATTAAATCCATAACCATCTGCACCCTAGGAAAATACTCTTTGAGTACTTTGACAGGAGAGCTTCTTGTAGCCATTGGCTGTTAGTAATACTTGTTAAATAAATTAAGAAAATTCAATTAAAGTGCTCTTTCTGTTACACCACCAAGGCAGTTTGTAACTCAAATTAGCACACTGAATATGGCTAAGCATCGATGGCAATCTTGAAAATATGTAATATTTGTTTTCAAAAACTAATGGGTATACTTAACTGCAGAAATGAATGAAGGACACAATTTTATTATTCAATGTAAAAATGGAAAAAGAATGGGGATTTTTTTTTCAGATAATGATTTGCACCTGTATTGTCTTTCTATATATACTAGGTTTATAGAATGTAAAAATGGATCCTATTTGTTCAACTCAGTGTCTGTACAAACCTAAATTATTTATTTCATGGATTACCCAAAATAAATATATCAGGAGAAACAGGACTTGTGCATGTCATTTCTGTCATTGACATGCTGATACATATTAGATTTGCTTAGGATGGCTAGAATGTCTTCAGTCAGGCAATATTGTGTGTAGATTAAATATTTGTTTTTCATATCATACAGGAATATTTTTTTTCAAGGTGTTGTCAGTGTTTTATAAATTGAATTAAATCTTTTATAAGGTGACATATAAAGTTATAGTAATACCCTTGATATCATGTCTAAATTGTCAACAAAATTAGTTTTCATATTTTAGAGATATCAGCTGAAGTGTCATGAATTTCAGTTGGGTCTACTTTAGTCATATATAGTGTTAGAGTACTAAAGGAGTGATAAGCTGGTTAACTTGTGGGGTAATTGGCAGGATGTGCATTCTGGAATTAAAAAAAAATATGACACAATAAAAATTGTATGGTATATTTAAAAATTGATAAAATCGTGTGAAAATACGAATATGAGTTTTCAATGTTAAATTTCAGTTTTTGAACAGAAACGACTGGTACCTGTCTATGATATTACCTACAGTTTGGTAGATGTTTTAAATTTTAAGATGCATGTATTTACAGATATTAAAATAAGATATGATTATTATAAATCATAAAAAAAAATTCCCACCCTCCTAAAAAAATAATTTTAATCCATGAAAAATCAAAGAAAAAAAATGTCTTAAAATATTGCTGTTTTATGCATTTATATCTGGCAGAGTGACATGGTTGATTAAACTGCAAGCATACCTAAAAATTTAATCTTTGACAAAAATATCAGCTACGAAAATAACACTTGACAGTTTATAAAATAGAAATATAAAAGTGACAAATGAGGGTTTTGTAGCTATATGTTTTACTCATAAAAAGAACAAAAATACAATTTGTTTTTAAGTGGGAAAAACTATATATCAACGGTGGGAGAAGTGTCATTTGATGATACAGTAAAGGCAAAGGGGTATAAATGTCTGCTACAATGGGGTATAAATGATAAATACAAAGGGCCTCCTATGCTTTTTATGGCCATTGAACTTTCATTGAATTTTATTATGAGATATTATTAACAATAAGTCACTAGCTGACCATAACCCTGTGTCAATTTAAAGTTTTTTATTATAACTTTGTTACTACATTGACAACAGAGTTTTGAAGATTCTGATCTAAGATTAGATGTTTCGACCACCGATGTTGATGATCATAGAAATGGGAGTAAGATTTATCATAAGATTATGGTGATCGCCTACCCTCGTATGTTATTAAGTCCCAACAAGGCTATTTTTTAAAAGTTGTAAAAATTTCTCATATTCCATTTTCCCCTGAAATTCGTTACATCCATATTACAGAGAGTCAGTGGTGTTCTACATTATACACAGAATAAAAACCTTTAATTCAAGGATAATGATAATAGGATGGCTTGATAAAGAATTTGTAAATGTAACAATTTTAGCTGAAATTTGCATTGCTTAAAATACTGATGTTTTTTTCTTAATTTGTGCCCTTTTGACCCAAACTTAAATGTCATGTGCCCTGTATAATTAAAAAAAAATATTACCAGAGATATCAAAAACATGTTATTTTTACTTTAAGCATACAGTACAATAATACAAGGGAGGTGCAAGTTTTATTACAAAATTAAACCAATTCTTAAAAGGGCGGTCATGGTTTTTATCATATGGTAGTTGGATTTACTACTACCTGTGCAATCAGTGCCTCTCACCACAAATGTTATGAGTTTGAATCCCATTAAGGGTGAGGTGTACTTAATACAACATTATGTGATAAAGATTGTCAGTGACTTGTGGCAGGTCGGTGGTTTTCTCCGGGTACACAGATGTTCTCAACCAATGAAACTGACCGCCACTTTATAACTGAAATATTGTTTAAAGTGGCATTAGCCACCATTACCCTAACCCCAGGTCTTAATCTATATACCCTAGCTTTATTAGCACAAAGGAATATGATGTAGCTTGTTGACACGTAAAGAATGATGTAGCTTGGTACACACATGGGAATCATTTTGCCTAGCAGTGTCTTGTTTTTATCATTGACCATATCTTTATCAAAATTAACATTTTGATTGAAACTAATTTCGAGGTCAGGTTGTTCGAAGGTGAGATCCGTTTTGGATTTGATCAATCAGAATCTTTTTCTCTTGTAAAAAAAAATCATTATGATAAACAAAGTTATAAATCATACACAATTATTCTTTAACATGCCTAAAATTGTAAGATTGACCTGTCTAATCTGAATTACACCTGTATTTGTTTTAGCAAAAATGTTGGTCTCAAGAGTGTTTTATTTAGACCGGTTTCATTGTATTATAGGTTTAGGTTTGGGTTTATGGTGTTTAACCCC
Organism: Gigantidas platifrons; assembly: GCA_002080005.1. NCBI lineage: Eukaryota > Metazoa > Mollusca > Bivalvia > Mytilida > Modiolidae > Gigantidas > Gigantidas platifrons. The sequence goes on from MJUT01053428.1 coordinate 180,531, forward strand.
ACTGTCAACAATATTTCAGTTATATTGTGGAGGTCAGTTTTATTGGTGGAGGAAACCAAAGTACCGGGAGAAAACCACTGACATTATAGTTGTGGGTTGTATTGACAGAATTTATTCAGCTTGACCATATTGACCTGTTTTCAAAATATTCCCTTATTGGCAGTTTAATGAAAATTTTATGACGAAATTCCATTAATTGAAACGTTTTAATTTGAATTTGTATTATGTCCTATCAATTATTAATGTAAGATCAAGGATGATTTGGTCAGACTGTTCTGCTGAATCTGTTATCTGAGATTCTGATATTGGACTTTGACCTTGTATGACATTTGTGGTGGACATTCTGTATTACCAGTAGCTTGACATTTGTCTAACCTTGTAGTAGAGATAATGGTCAGCTCTATTCATGGAGCATATTGTGCTTCCATTTATTTACATGGGTATCAACATTGATAAACGTGTAGTGAGATATTCGTTGATATTTGAAGTCATCGTTTTGATACTCACTGATAACTTCTGTATGTTGCATATCTTTCGTGTTGCACTAAATTTCGTGATTTGATGATGCATATATCAACAAAAACCATGAAAATTGATATTCAGTGATTAAAAATGAATTCATAGTAGCTTGATTCTGTTTGCTATTTTAATACTACTGAATTCTATCGTAGGTTTTATAAAATTATTTTTTTCTTTTTTCTCCTAAAAATAGAACTTCCAGAAAGATAGGCATACAAGTCATGTCAAAGTTGTTTTGTTACCTCAGTGTTACAATCTTTGGGAATAATTATACCAAAACTAGGTTTAAAGGAGGGACTGAGGGTGTTCCATAATGTACAGCCTCGTTTACTATAGAGATGATTAACTTGGCAAATAGAGAGAACAACCAGGTACATCTATGGAGACATAGTTTCATATAAGACTCTGTGAGACATTAAACCTTTACAGTTTTAATAAAAGAAAATCTGGTTTTTGGTTTGGTTTATGGTATTTAACTCCACTTTCGACAACATGACAGTTATATCGTGGCAGTCAGTTTTATTGAAGGAAGAAACTGGATTATCCTGAGAAAAACACTGACCTGTTGCAGTCACTGACAAACTTTATCGCATAATGAAAACTGTTACTTAAGTAGAACCCATCAGTAGGAAAGGATATATCAGAGACTATCCAACTTTACCCTTAGACACAAATTAAAGTAAAGCAAAAACGTTATTACTGCTATCTATATTTCACACTCATATTGTGGGGTCTTCAAAAATGAGATAAATCGCCTCTAAAATGAGTGTGAAAGGTCCCCTAGCCTGCAGTTGAGCGATGATCAAGTGTTCCTTTTAGATTATAACCCCTGTAAACTTCATGTGACATTTGACTTTAATCTATAAAGGTTAGGTTTGTTCGACCTCTAGTTAGACATTTTATGATGTATCAGTTAATTTTAAGTATGTGTTTTGATGATAAGACTTTAGAATTTGACATGATGCTAGACATTTCTATACAGTCCCCTTGTCAAACAACAGAAGAATTTTATCGTTAGATAACAAAGGGATTTGTAGTTTGACATGATTTGACCCAACTTGATACAGTCCATTTGTACCTTATTTTGTCATTAATATGGAATTTTTCAAATTTAAATTGGCCTTGGTAACAATTCTTAATAACATGATGAGATGTTGACATTCGTACCGAATGTTTTTGTTTTCATGGTGTTTGACCCAACGTTTAACACATTTACCTTGTGGCTGTGTCAGCTGTTAAACACCTTCTTTATAAATCATATAAACTGGTTTTCTAATTTGACCTGGTATCCTTTACTTGATGGACATTAACTCTAGTTTTTCTTTGGTAAAAAATTAGTAGTATTTGAAAAAACATATGTCTGAACAATGTAAGAAGTATATCCTGTTGCTACCGGTGAAATCTGAGATCTATCTGAATACACTAGATCCATCTGCCCACTGTCAAACTACATGACCTCATAATGATTTATTGGGTACCGACCTAGTCATTTAAAAAAAAAATGGAGGATGAAACAAGTTTCCCAATTCATCTAGTACAATGACGTAAAATCTTATCTAATTTGATACCAATTTCTATTTCATTTACTTAAGAAAACATAAACACGTCTAACCATAAAAATAGACAAAAACGGAATATAGTAATCAAATTTAACATGATACAAAAATTAAATGAAAACATTTTGTTTGAACCGTGGAAAGTTTAACGAGGGAAACAAAATTGCTCCTTTGTCCCGTTTTCCAATTCATGCCCGCTACGGACTTTTGTCGTCATTGTCACAATGGGTGTATAATGTTACAAGTTATTAAGAGTTTTGATGGGTTACTTAGAACCCTTGCCCCCAGACACAAAGGCAATTTTATATATTAATCATACATGAATTATTTCAACAACAATTACTTTTTATTTTATTGCTTTTTTTCATGAAGATTTTTTACCATTTTATGATTTGTTTTTTTGTTAGAAGTAACACTGCACTGAATACTTGTTATTAAGTTTTCAGTGAAAGAATAAAAATAAGTTTTGTTAAATGAAGTGTAGGGCAGGTGCTGAAAGATCTTTGTCGCGTGCCCAGTAATGACTTTATGAATTTGTGCTTATCTTTATTTGGTAAAAATGTTGCTGTGTGTTCTTGGGTAGTGCATGATAAAAGCTTTTAGTTTTACATTAATTTCAAGTGTGTCATAATTTTTACAGTAATTTTATTGTCAATCATACCTGAGTATTGTTGATAATTTATATATACATAATACCTTCAGTAACAAAAAAAACTATTCTGTTTCTTGCATTGGAATGTATGTATGTTATATTGTACATTACACATTGCAATATGGGAATTTTCATTTTTGAAACAAAATCATATATCTGGTTATCCTTAACAAAAACATATGCATATTCCCACATGCCATTCTTGAATCATTATCATATTTTAAAAAAGATCAGGTGACCTATTGACATACTTAGCATCTATCGTTGTCCACGATTTTGTCAGATCTACCCTGAGTATGAGTTAAAAAAAAAATCACCCTCTGTTATGATTGGTGCTGTTTGCACAAGCAGGTCTGAATTGACTACCTTACAGAGAAATCGCCAAATATTAAAAATCTGATTGTCATAGTGAACGTTGCAGTTGTACTTATGTTTCTCAACCAAAAGAAAGAGATGTATTTTCCTATTTAGGATACAGGCAGTCTTTATCCCTTAAAAGTTTATCATAAATCTAAATGAAAGTTGAAAGTAGTGTATCACATTTACAGGACATAAATTCACTTTTCTAACTTTTCCAGGTAGGAAAACATCTGTTGACTAGGTAGACAGTTCAAATATCCAACATCAAAGGCATATATTTTATATCAAAAGATCCAGGTTAATTGCAGGTGAGACAGGTATTAATGCAGGTTGCATGTTCTCTAAGGAGAATAGAGGGATTAAGGGGGGAAATATCAATGGGTCACAAAGTTGCATGGAAAACTTAATAGTATACCAGACTTGCATTGTTGATATGACAATAAGAGACTATCTGTCTAAAGTTGACATATGGTCCAGTGTTAAAAAGATTTTTACCCCTACTTTCTACGAATAATCTAGTTTATTATGGGGATATTAACTATTTAAAACCAGGACCCTGTGACATGTTTCATGTAGAATTCTATTAAAAAACAGATAAATATATTGTGAAGGAGATGAAGTCCATAGAAAGACACTTTAACATGGATTATACACTTATATGTATATATTTGTTACCAGTATAGAAATAATTATTTATGGTAACAGATTTAAGCATCTGTTACTTCTTTATACAGTCTTTATTGTACAGAATGTATTGAATATTGCCGATAAGTATTTTTATGTTTCAAAGCAGCGACAAAAAATTAATAACAAAACTATTGTCGTTCAGTCATCTGATAAATCAGCATCATCAATTCAATTTATGTTTGACATATTTTTTTGTCCAAATTTTGTTGATAAAAAGATAATAAACAAAATGGAAATATGGTGTAAATTAATAGGTAACGATTTGTATCAATTACATAGAAAGAGCAAGCTTGAAATATTTTTTATTCAATAAGAATAAGGATTGTATTCCATATAAAAGATAGTATATACATATATCTAGGGCCCGGGTGGCTCAATGGGTTAGGTAGTTGGATTACCTATCAACTCATACAAGCCTAACACCAATACGGTGGGGGTTCATGCCCGGCTTTGTAAAGTGATAAAGTTTACCAGTTGCTTGCCAATGGTCGGTGGTTCTCTCCGGGTACTCTGGCTTTTTCCACCACTAAAACTGGTCGCCATGATATAGCTGAAATATTGATGAAAGTGGCATTAAATACAATCAAAATAAAAAAATATAATTTACATATACCTGTGTTTTGTTTCCTTGTTGATAACCCCTATATTGTTGTTGTGGTGTTTAACACCACTTTCAACAATTTTCAGTTATATCGTTGTTGTCAGTTTTATTGGTGGAGGAAACCGGAGGTCCCGGAAAAAACCACAACCTGTCGCAAGCCACTGACAAGCTTTATCACATAATGTTGTACACCTAGCCCTGATCGAGATTCGAACTCACAAGATCAGTGGCGAAGTCACTGACAAACTTTATCACATAATGTTATATTGAGTACACCTCACCATGAGAGGGATTCAAACTCACAACTGTAGTTGTCATAGGCACTGATTACATAGGTAGTTGTAAATCCAACTACCATACAAGTACGGCCACGATGGCCCCGCTTTTGTTATGTAATAAATAAGTCTCATTATATCATGATTCATGTAGAACATACTTTAAAAAAAATATATACCGGTAATATATATGTTAATTATATATTGATTATTGGACAAAACCAACAAATATTTACTAGTAGTAAGCATTTTGAGAAATAAATCAGATTGTAAGGAATAAATCAGCAAATGTTGGAAAGAATTTGCCTGAGCTTCTTTTCTTTGTCCATATTCACAATAAGGTGATACAAATTCTATCTATATCCATTGTTTCCTCTATAAACATTCCTTCTTTCTTTTATAACAGAATGTGTAATGGTTAGCCTGCTCGCCTCGAGTGCAGTCAGGGGCCTGGGTGGCTCAATGAGTTATGTCGCTGGATCTAACAACTCGTACAAGCCTATCACCAATATGGCTTTGTAAATTACAAAAAAGGGTGCACTCGACTCGCAACCGCAAGTGATAAAGTTTACCAGTTGCTTGCCCATGGTCAGTGGTTCTCTCCGGGTACTCCCGGCTTCCTCCACCACTAAAACTGGTCACCATGATATAGATGAAATATTGTTGAAAGTGGCATTAAACACCAAAAATCAAATCAAATCAAATCGAGTGCAGTCGATCATTGGTTCGAGTCCCGATTGGGTTAAACCAAAGACTATAAAATTGGTATGTGTTGCTATTCACTAAGCACACAGCATTAAGGAGAAAGAGCAAAGACTCCAGATAATATGTTCGAGTGGGGCAACAAGTCTACCTGCGGACTGTTGTTTCAGTGAGCTAGCACTATAAAAATCCAACTAAGCATGCGAGTCTAGAACAAGGTGGACCTCATCATCATCTCATTGAAAATTAACTTGTTCTCGCCATGATATAGCTGAAAAATTGCTGAAATGGCATTAAAGAACAATCACACACTCACTATTTCCATTGTTTCCTCTATTAAACATATACCTTCTTTCCTTTATTCATATACTTTCTTGGGTATAAAGCGGACACCAACATCATCTCATTGAAATGGAACTTAAAATGACATCACTGAAAAATTGCTCACTTGACATAAAGCAATGATCGCTCCCTCACTATATTTTCTTGGTACTTCCTGGTTTCCTCCAGCAATATAAAATATTGTTGAAAGTGGTGTTACACACTCATAACCCTAACTCCTTTTTTTTTCTTTATTCTGTCATGTATATATTCATTCCTTTATCCATATACCTTCTTGTTGTTCACAGTCTAAAACCTTTCTGTAAGATGAAGTGCTGCAATCAAAACTGCTTCAGCTTTGTCCATTTATATATTAGTGGGTATACCATTGAGCAACCATCCTGACATTTTCTATTTTTATATATTGTGATTCTGATATTGTGTGGGATGATTTTTTTTAACTGTTTTTGTCTTCTTTTTTTTTTAACCCATTCACAGCTGATATATTTACTTAACACTATTTGTCAGGCAAATCACTCATTACTAAGCTTGTATGTTGTTGAGAACATGTTTTTAATGAAGGTTTACAAAATTTTTTGTTAAAAAAATGGAAGCAAATTAATTTTAATTAAAGTTAAGTCTCTGCTTGTTTAAAGGGAAGAAAGTAATATAAATGTTTGAAATAACTTTCTTTGTAGCAGCCGGTAGGTTTCATCATTTCATCACTCAAATTAGAGAGAGAAAAAAATCTCTTTTTTTATCTTTAGGATTTTTGTCTGTTGGTGGTTTCATGGTAGAATTTTTCTAGGATTTAGTGCAGTTAAATGCTGTTTCTTTTGAATTATTTTATTTAAGTTAAAGTCAGTTTATACTACAAACACAGTGGACACTGTTAATAAAAATATAGATATCAAGTTTAGTCATGCAATGGGTTTCTGAAATAACCTTCATCAGGTGCGTGATATAGCTGAAATATTGCTCAAAGTGGCATTAAAGCACCAAAAAATCAATCAATTATCAGGTGCGCTCAAAGTCGAAAAGGTTGGAAAGCCAAATAATTTTAAAAGTTTTGGGAGAACGTTAATCAAAGGGCCTAAACAGGATCACCAAAATCAGCTAAGTTTACCTTTGCCTGTGGGAGTAGAACCTTAGTTTTATCTAAGGTTACCTTTGCCTGTGGGAGTAGAACCTTAGTTTTATCTAAGGTTACCTTTGCCTGTGGGAGTAGAACCTTAGTTTTATCTAAGGTTACCTTTACCTGTGGGAGTAGAACCTTAGTTTTATCTAAGGTTACCTTTACCTGTGGGAGTAGAACCTTAGTTTTATCTAAGGTTACCTTTGCCTGTGGGAGTAGAACCTTAGTTTTATCTAAGGTTACCTTTACCTGTGGGAGTAGAACCTTAGTTTTATTAAAAATTACATTATTAGGAACTGTAAATTGTAGTAACAAATATATCTAATAATAACCCATATCAGTGCCGAATCTGGTATTTTTAATCTTTACCAAAATAATTGCATTCTCTATAATATTTATTTGATAACAAAAGATTTTTGTTGTTTTTTTTTTTTCTATTTCTTTCCTTGTTTTATATAAAAAATGGTTATTTATGAAATAAAGGAAATAATGTATGAACCACTAATTTTACTCGCTAGAAACGTCCAAATATTTGATTAAATTTGTCCACAAGAGTTGAAGCATAAATATATTCTCAGTTTGGATCACTAAACATTTAACTTGATAAAATAAGCAATTTACAGTACAAATTTTGCTAAACCTCAATATTGATAAAACCACCATGCTTTCATTAAACTTTGTAAAAATGAGAAATGAGGTATCCTATTTAACAAAGAAAACAGATAATTCACTGGATATTAATTACGTAATTAACTAATAAAGTGGAAAATTAAAAATAAGTTTTCATTAATATTATTAAAAAAGCATTTAATTTTGAAATCTTGCTGTTTCTGTTATATTAAATTTATTGTGTTTGAAATTACATAATTCAGGAAAATAATTCATATTTCTATAATGTAAAAGGCATCCTGCTGGGGAGCATTAAAACTCAGATTACATTGTCTGATGACACACCAGAGAGTAACAATTTGTTATAATCTTTTTAGTATTGCATGTGGCCATTCTCGTATTGTTTTTGTTCATGTGGTTTGGGGGTATCCTCCGAAAGCAGGACTTGACAAATGGAATGGAGTCAAGACTTGTAACTTTTTGAATTTAAGAAATTTAGATATATTACAGTTATCGTAAGTTGCTGAAATTTCTTAACTCTAAGCTCACTTAGAATTTTTTTTCTCTTCTAAATGTAATTCTTTTACAATATCATAAATATTGTATTTTACAGAACTTGTATTTGAAAGTGCCTAAATTGGCCCCTAATATTGATTTACCTGTACATCATTTTAAATGGTTAGTACCAGTAATCTGGAAATTCTTGATAAATATATAGAACTTCTAAACAGTATTCCATTTAAAAAAAATATACTTATAACTGAAGAATTAACCTGTACTTGATTAAGAATTTGCATTAAAGATGGAAAAAGTAAATATTTACTTCAATGAAATCTAGATTACAAAGAATAATGACCAAATAGATATTTATATGAGAGATGTATTTTATAAAGACATTTAATTGTAAAAAATTGCAAAAATTTGCCAATAGTTTGATGATTTCCGATCAAATTACAATTTTATTACTATTTGTAACATTTTAGAGCCATATTGAAGATTGTTTAGCAAAATAAAAAACAACATTTATTTTATAAATGCACTTCAGTTCATCTATCAAAATGGTTTCCATACTGTAATTGTTTCCATAGGTGTTACCAAATGGTATAGTTCTGAGGCATCAATAGAATGGTTACCTATTCACATGCCCATCCCTCTTTTTATTTACACCCCTATCTCAGTGATGTCAAGTTTTTTATTGTACCTCAGAGAAGTTTAATAGGTGTAAATTTTTTAGAGATCTTTGAATTAACCCCTATCATCTTATTTGTAGTTAATGCAACATCTGTTACTTGTGTAAAGCACTCAGTCTTCTGATCCAAACAATTTAGGATAAAGATATCATTACTTTACAGTAATATTTGACTGGAACCATTGTAATTAAACACTTTTTTAGTGGAAAATGTCATAAAAATATAAATAATTTGTTAATTTTCATATTACCAATATTGTACTGCAAAAATTATAATCTTGGGCTTCAGGGTAGTGAAATAGGTATTTGGCACTGTAAGAGGATTTTGTCGTTGTTAGAGGTCTTTGACAGTGAAAAAGGTCATTGTCAATAGTAGAGGTCTTTGTCAGTGATAGAGGTATACCAGTGAAAGAAGTATGTCATGGATAGAAGTCTTTGTCAGTGAAAGAGGTCTTTGTCAGTGAATGAGGTCTTTGTCAGTGAATGAGGTCTTTGTCAGTGATAGAGGTATACCAGTGAAAGAAGTCTGTCATGGATAGAGGTCTTTGTCAGTGAAAGAGGTCTTTGTCAGTGAATGAGGTCTTTGTCAGTGAATGAGGTCTTTGTCAGTGAATGAGGTCTGTATCAGTGAATGAGGTCTGTATCAGTGAATGAGGTCTTCATCTGTCTTGAGGTATATAGCAATCTGTATTGAACAGTTGGTCCTTTATATATGTATCATCAGTTTTTCCTCAAGACTGGTCAAGTTACAATATTTTTATAGAACATGATTGCCCTATAGCATTGATCGATAACGCGTCATCAATTTGTGGAATGTGTATCACGTGATAAGCAAATAGGAAAATGTAGTACAAACAATGGCAGCATCCTAGAAAATCTACACGATTTAAAAAATATTTTTAAATATTCAGGCAAAGTAAAAATACAAGTGTTCTGTCCAGAAGTGATACGATCTCTTTCTCTTTCAAAAATATCAAGTGGGTAGCATATTTTCCCCTTTTATATCATTCTTTATTCATATAATATATAGCACTAGTAACTGCCAAATTCTGTTTTCGTTTCCTGAAATATTCTCTTTTCAAAGAACTAGAAACTAAACTTTTTGTCACTTATTGACAAGCATGTAAGTATATATACATCAAAGGACATATTATTTCATAATCCTTTTGGCAATTTAAGAATATTGCTTCATGCTGTTATTACAATCTCCCCGGAATTTCATACATCATCATTTCATACATCATCGTGACTTACGGGTAATCCGAACATCCGATAATTGATTAAATATTTGAGAGGAATTTCCACACACCATAATTTTTTTTCATTGATGATAATATATAAGAATTCATATTCTCTTACAAAAAAGAATAAATTACAATACCGATTTTTATTTCGTTAAAGAAAAACAATATACGTTTTAGAGATGGAAATCGGCACTTTTTCATGCAATCAAATCACGACAATATTTTGTCATACCTGAAACGGTGTTTTTGTTGCTGGTACTGGGTCCGGGTGTTGATCCGTAGGACCTTGCCCTCCTACAAAATGTTTGGAACAAATATACGTCCATCGTGTGACTTTTTCCACCGTAAAAAGTTCACGACCACATGCCCGAATCCAACGTTAACATTTATCCTTTGGTTTCGCTTTGGTTTGGGAAACGGGATCCAAAAGACACCTTTCATGTGTACATATCTGAATATCTACAGTATGTTGCCAAAAGTATTGCAACATATAAAAAAAAATCCCTATATAATCAACCAAAACCATATTTTTTCAAAAAAATATTGTGAAGTCATTTCTGGATAGATTTTAACAAATTTTACACCAAAACATTCAGAATTGTTTATATTTTGATTGTTTATTTGCTCATTATGTTTATATGAGTGGTTTTTATTTGTACATAATATAAACAGGATTGTTAATTTTTAGGGTTTATTTTTAGCTGAAATATATAGGAAAATCAAAGTAAATTTTTATTTGTAATGGTTAAATGTGTACTATCGCATGTTTCGTAGGAACAGTGTCTTGTAGCGTCGTGGGATTTCTTTTTTTTTTTCTCCGACAAAGTTCTGTTTTTCACTCAATTCTGCATTATCGCCATTGAAATATGTAGTACAGACTGGCATTGTTTGTACTACATTCTGAAACAGAGTCTGAGAAATAATTAGGGGAATCTATTTTTAGCACTTATCAGTAACTGTCATCTCTGCTATAGAAATCTATATTTAAATACAGTCTTTCATATCATTCTCTCTCAAGACTGGTTCTTCTGTACCATGCATTAAAATATTTGTCCCAGGATGCATCAGGACAAAGGTAAAGGATGACATTAATGGTTTTTAATGTGTGAAAGTAAGGTTATGGTTTTCAGGTAATTTTTCTCACCTGTCTTTATTTCTGATTGATCTCATCATAAAAACTTGCAGCAGATCTCTCAAATTTCTACTTGATTAAATCCAATCATTTGACATCCTCTAAAGAAAACAAATTGATTAAATGACCAGCTATCACTGGACAAGGGGTGGTCTGTTTTTATAAAGCCATTTAAATTTCTGAATTGAATTTCAAGTGAACAACATTTCAGATTTTTCAGTAAATTGACTCTATATAATTAAACAATATCGTTATTGAGAAAGTTTTGTCAGAATGGTAAATTGTAAAAGTCAACAGGTTGTGGCCCTCTCAGTTAACACAGTTTGTCTTATTTTTATCGAAGGGTTTTATTTAAAAATATCCTTCAATTGATTGTAAAAATATTTTGCTGTCAGTAAACTAGTTTGACAAAAGTTTATAACAATTTTATATAATGAATAAGATTCCATTGTAGAAATTTTAAAAGATGAAAAATATCTAATTTTGAAAAGAAGGTTTTAACAGCGATGGTCAACAATGCCACCAATATCAATAGAACAAACAACCCCCTCTTACCTCCACTTTTTACACATCAAAAGGGGACAGTTTGCTCTTTACAAGACAGACCTGCATAAAAAATAAATTTAGTTTTTAATGGATAAATTGAGAATCTATGTATAACCTTATATCTGTTAGCCTCTGTCGTTGAATATGTTCCTGGCTGCCAATCTTGTCCGTGGATATCTGAGTTAATCTAGTTTGATGTTTTACCCTCAATATTTATGTATTCCTAATTTCCTGGCTACCATTATATATCTAAGAAATTGATGCAAACTATTCGTAAATTACATTCTACAGGATAAAAATACAACAAAAAGCTTCTGATTTACATAGAATTAGAATCCTACTAATGTATGCCTATTTACACATATTCATATATTCCCTGGGAAATAATTCCTATATATACCAATTGACATATAATTTACAAAATCCATATTTAGCATTGATGAAACAGTACTGCAGACTAGAGTCCATATCACTCACCATAGGATGTGAGTTATGTTCATTGCTGAAGACCCAAAACAATGACCATAAGATGAAGAACAACAATACCAGTACAATTCTTTACTGTACTATTTGTTCCTACGTTGGTGTATAATGTGAAACAAGAGATTTTCTCATTTCGTATACATCTAATTTCTCTTCTTGTAAATTAGTTTTATATATTGTTGAAATTGTTCTTGTCCTGAATACAGATGAAATACTGCTGGACTAGATGTTAGAGCAATAATCAATCAATCAATGTAATTTAGTTGGCTTTGTTGTTTGGTAGAAAGGCTTGATCACATCTATTGTAATTATCAGAACACACCTCTATATACTAGGAACCATTTGATAGGTCTTCAGATTACTGTAACCGGTCTTGTTTTTTTTAGAGAGTGACAAATGACATTAGTTAAAAGTATAAAGTGTTGTATGACATAATAACTGTCATCTGATCTGTTTGTAGCTGTTCCATTCAGTATTAATTAAATGGGTCCTTGTTTACATGCAAAGTTTGAAATAAATCTTTATAGGACTATTTGTTAACAAGATAAAAAAAATCATTCTATCACCTGACACATTTTAATTACCTGGCATTAGTTACCTGTCAGGTTTCTCATTGTAATCTAACATGAAATGAATGATACATGATATCAATTCCTTTATAATTTGAATTATGCAGAAAACTCAAATTTTATTACTTGAGGGGAAGTTGGCAACATAATTTCACACCTAGTGTTTTTTGAAGGAGATTGACAATTTATAATTTTATAAATTAATAATTGGATTTGATTTTGAAGAGGTTAATCATTTATCAATTTTTTTTAAATGGATAGGCTAACAGATCAAATTTTTATGTGTAGAGATTAAAACATAATCAACATTTTTAATTGAACTGGAGTTACAGCCCCTGATTGTGTAGTGAGTTATCCCCCTTCATATTCTAAGCGTAATGGAACTGGAGTTACAGCCCCTGATTGTGTACTTAGTTACCCCCTTCATATTCTAAACGTAATGGAACTGGAGTTACAGCCCCTGATTGTGTACTTAGTTACCCCCTTCATATTCTAAATGTGTAATTATCTGTGCATGTATGAGAAAGAATTGATGAATTGAGTTATTTTTATTTTTTTTATTTTTCTAACTAACAGTAAACATTGAAGTTATATATTACTACCTACATATTTAAATTTGAGAGCTAAAGAAAAATTCAAATAATTTTTTTCTTATTTACGAGAGTTTTTTTTACTGTGGAAAGCCTGCCACACTTACAGGTACCTGTCTGATAACAGACAGACCTTGTGAATGTCAGCTGGTGTAATCCTATTTCAATTTATGAATTAATTAAGCAAACTTCATTGATCAAATATTATACAAACTTTATAAGATCTGATAGATCTAATCTGGCCTGCATGGAACAGGTGCAGTAGCATTAAACGATTGATACCACAAATAAAATACAAATATACTGATCAGATTTCAGCTATATAAATACCATTTAGGGTGTAAAACTAATTTGTCATGAGTTCTCAATGAATTGGAGTCAAAATGTCAGGGTCTGATACAAATTTATTTTTAAGGTTAATTAGAAATTTATTCAAATTTGACCTTGCAATTTTTTAAGAACAGTTGGAGTTCTACCAAGGTGCACCAGACAGTAACAGACCCGTACCATTGTAGGTATATAGATATTCAACCACTGTTGTATGGTGTTATTATTGTTCACCGTTAACCATAATAAACACTTCTCTTAGCTACAATAAGAAGACAGTGTACAGTCTTCCATATCTCAGTCTATTTCAATGCAGGGTTGGGGATAGGGTTATGGTTTTTAATGCTACTTTCAACAATATTTCAACACAGGACTCTTACAGAATTTACTACATATAAAACAATATTGTATTATTTTTTATCAAATATTTCATCAAAGAGGTGAATTTTGATTTTGATGTTCTTGATCGAGGTTAAGAAAATATGGGAAAAAAGACAATTAAAAAAATAAATGAAAATTTTATTCAATTAATAAAGATATACAACAAATGTAATTTAAAATGTTTGTACATATAAAAGTTGACATTTGGGACTAGATCGTTATCGTATAATTATTCTACCTGGTATAATACCATATAATGCTACTAGGGATTGTCGTGGTCGTCATCCTATGGTAGTTGGATTTACAACCATCTGTGTAGTCAGTGCCTATCACCACTAAAGTTGTGAGTTCGAACCCCATTCATGGCAAGGTGTACTTGATACAATATTATATGATAGAGCTTTTAAATGTTCACCCATGGTTTTTTGTGGAGTTTGTGCTGCTCAATCTAGTTTTTTATGTAGTTTTTCGAGGATCAGTCTTTTGTCTTTTTTTTTGCCAGTTTTTACCTATATTTCTTTCTTTGACCTTCAACATCTGATTACTCCAGTGGTATCTTCAATTTTTTCTCAAACTAAGTGCAGTCAGTAAATATTACCCATTAGACAGAATTTTGTCAGCCTTGCAGTTTTTTTCAACATGACATTGCAGAATAGTTTTACATTCTGTATTGTTCTTATCTGGTACTCTGCTGACATATCTGATGTAACAATCATAATACAACATGATTTTAATATCTAACAGGGAACCTGTACCTGTAGTCTGTGCTGTCTATTTTTGTAACAGTGTTATACATTCGGTACATGTACATTTGGCAAATCTTTGGTGTTTTCATCTAACAACTGTATACAACATGATGGGATAAATTTATAATATTATTTCAATTAACACTAATCCGTGTTTAATGAAGTAAGAATGTTAGAAACATATAATACCTACCATATGATCAACCTAATCACTGACACCTTAGGCTAAGGCTTTGTCTGTTGTATTCTGTAGTTATACACACATTTTCTTTATATAAATCATAGGGTTTATTGTCTATGCTTTTGTTTCTCCCCCCAACCCCCCCCCCAATAATTTGAAGTGTTTTTATCATCCTTATATAAGTAATAAATGTGATTGATATTTAAAAATAATTTGTCAGGAGTTTAAAACTTAAATTTTAGCTGCATTATAAGATCAAGCTTTAATTTTTTTTTTAATTATCAAGGATGACAAAACTTAATTAAAAAGACTGCCTTCTGTAGAATTCTAGAATTCTAAAGCATGTGCACTGTAAATTCAGACACCTTAGAATCAAAGAAATTTACAGGAGTAAAAAAAGAAAAAAATATTGTAGCCTAGTTCCATCAAATTTGAAAGAACGTTAAAATTCAAAAACCGATAACTTCTACATGTTTACCTTTGTCAGTGCTGTAACCGCTTTCGGGGAAAACAATCAACACTATCCTTGGAATGCATAATTAATTAGATTGCCAGTAAATAAATCTATAAATAAATGTTTTATATCCTCTTAAAATCACAGATTTTATATAGTTCCATAGATTCTCAATCTATGCTGTATTAAATAGGTTGCCATGGTGTAGCTGAAATATTTCCAAAGTTTGAGTTAACACCAGTCAATCAAGCAATGTATTAAATAGGTCTTTTTAACATTTATAAACAAAATACGGTTGTTTCGAATCATTTCAATTCCATCAAATTTTTGTTATTTTCGTCCGCCAGATCACGTGATTTCGATGGAATGTTAAGGACTGGACTTCCAGTGTCAATGTGCACAACAAAAATTCCAATTGATATGTGCCGTTTTAACGTTCCATCCTCAACTTTAAAAAATCTTAGCATTTTCTGTAAAAGACAGATATCAATTAAATTATTTTATTTGTATCAAAGACTTCAATGCAGAGACAATTACTTCTTTAAAATTAAATTTTGTTTTCTTTCTTTATTTACTGCTGTCAGCATCATAAAAGGAAAACAATCTGCCTTTATATATTTCTGATATCAGACAGATAGTGGGATACCGAACACCAGTATTTATTCAGCGGTTTCCTTGGCGTCTTCATGTTACAATTACTTATAATCTACTGCATCTATGACTATGATATGCTGGCATTGTCACAGTAATAGCGTAAACACTGGAAGTCACCTGCCTTACCTTTCAGAAGTCAAGACACGAAAAAGACGGAATGTGGTCGGAATTGACATGAATCGAAACAATCGTATTAGAATTTTACTTTGCAATAATCCCCAAAAGTGGTTTGAGCTATAGATCATTCTAGTGAAATTTTAAATCTGAAATTATTTAGACCTCTCAAATGACAAAAATAGATGTACACAATGTATTTGTTTTGTAGACTTAGAGCATCTTATCATAGATTGCAAATCAAAGTATCACACACAACAGACTGTCTTAACTATGTCAAATCCAAGAGATTGGTGATGAATATCATTGTTTAATACAGTGTTCAACATTTACAACCACATCTGTGGTGTAACAGTTAATGTCCTCGTCTCAAGTGTGGTAGATCGTGCTTTGGAGCCCTGGTAGGATCAAACCTAGGACTATAAATTAAATATGTGTTGCTTCTCCAATAAGCACACAGCATTAAGGAGTGAGAGCAAAGACTGGTTGGCTCAGAATCAGTAGAATGTGTTTGAGTGGAGCGACATGTCTACCCGTGGACTGTTGTTTCTGTGAGCTATCACTATAAAAATTCAACTCAACATGTTGGTCTAGTACAGAGCATACAACATCATCATCACCATCATCTCATCAAAATGTAACTTGTTCTCACCATGATAAAGCTGAAAAATTGCTCATTTGGTTTTATGTTAGGTCAAATCAGAGGTCAGATTTCAAATGACCGAGAAGAGTTGACAAAATTTTAATACATAGAAGAATTTGTCTGTTTTAAATGATAAGAGTAAAGAGCTTCCGATTGTGCATGCAGAACATTATTAGATGTCTGTGGATTACTGGTTAATAATATATATAAGTCTGCATAGCATGGCGCTAACTCTGAATAGCTTGACAAAGTGGTCAAGTATAAAAAAAGAAATGTACTATTGGATTTGATGAAATAAATTTGACAGATGATCTAACTATGTGTACAGTATGTGATCCCTCTAATGAGTTAAATATTACAGGTCTGTGGTCTGTGTACAAAATTTGGCAGTAATCTGTCTGATACTTTATATATAACAACTCTTGGTACAAAGTTTGGCAGTAATCTGTCCTAAAACCTGCCACATGAACATGGTAAGAACCATACATTTAATTGTTGGTACTGTATTAAAATAATCTGTCTAAAACCTGCCACCATGAACCTGGTATGAACCATACATATACATTGTACTGTTTAATGCCCAATATATTGTTGATTGTCATATTTCTGCATATTGTCTATCAGATTTTTATCTTGTTGATCAATATTTACATGAATTAAGATGAAATCTAACATTATTTATATGATGCCATGGCTGGTATAATATATAAATGTATTTACCAGTAGCAGATAAGCAGAAGTTGATTTTTAAAATTATGAGGTAAATAATAAACACTATTAAATGAACTTTTGTTTACATTAATTGGAGCATGGATGTATTTTAATATCTCTAATAATAAGAAGGTACAGTCTATGCCAAAAATATTTTGACAAATTAGCCCAAACAGCATTTTAGAAGATTTTTTGTATTTTATTATGCAATTTTCACTAGCCCAGACCAATTTTTACTAGACTCAGGCTTGGGGCTAGTGGTTTTTTGGTGCAGACTGCAGGTATATTTAAGAGACAAATTTACAGTCTGTAGAGAGACTTTTTCATAATTTTAACTGTCCCATTTACTTTTTAACCAGTGGGTATATTTTTGTGGTTTAGTTTATTTTTGTAGGTGACATTATGCTGAGTAAGGGTTGATCATTATTATTCCATTTTTATTGAAACTTACACAGCATAAAATATAAACAGATTAATATACATGTCTTTAAACAGGAATTGTAATATTTATATTATTTTTCCACCATTATTGTGACCTGCTATTCAAAATCCTGGATCTAATATACATGTACAAATGTATGCAATTAGGGTTTTATTGGATGTACAAATGTAAATGAATATGAGAGACTTATTCAACTATACTAAGAAACCAATTAAAGTTAAGGAACAGCATTTTTCAAGAAAGACCATAACTGGTACCCTAAAATGAGTATGAAGTGGCCCCTTGCTTACAGTTGAGTAATACTCTTTACTGCTATAGATAAACCCTACTTCTGGTCATCTCTGTCATTTTGATGTATATAAGATTTTTAATCAAACTCTGTTTTGGCTTTGCACTTAGGGAAAGTTTGAAGGTGTCAAAGAGGTAATCAAAAGCCTTAAATAGAAAAAAGACAGACAACACAATGGTCAAAAGAAACAAGGGCAACGCAAAGTGTGGCGTATCCCCTCTCCTAAAATTTTGACCCGGTGAACTTGACCTTTGACCTATGACCTTGAAAGTCATTAGGGTTCCAGATTCTCTTAAGGACTAAGTATGTACCAAGGTTGGTCAAAATCCATTGAAGGATGTTGATTCAAGAGTGTTCACAAGGATGTTACGGAAGGACGGACAAACGGACGATAGCGTTACTATATCCCTTCGCAACTTCGTTGGCGAGGGGATAAAAAGGACAAACAATGATCTAAAAAACACTGCACAGAAAACTAAAAATTGACCAACATGAAACAAGGGTAAATTCAGGTGCTGTGGAAGGGTAAGCAGTTAATTAAGGATATTTTCTGTACTTTGCTAACAAAACTAAATCGCAATGGTTTACATTACTTTCATTAGATTTTTTTTTTTGCATTTCAGTGAGAAAATGTAATGGTTCTGTATTAAATGTTGCAGTGGATAAATATCCCAACAGGTGTTATTTTAATGAAATTTTGACAAATACTTTTCCTGAGGTAAGAACAAAGTTTTTCTTATGTAATAAACAGTCATTAAGTAGTTTATTGCCAGCGAAATTGAAATAAAAGAGTTTGAAATTCACACCTGTTATTTGTAAATCAAACTTCCAACATGGAATTGTGAATTAAGGTTAATTTTAACTTTCTCTGATCCTGTAAACTTTTATAACTTACAACAAATTGCCTATGTAAGAAAACAAACCAAACCAGTGGGGGTCTCAGGTGTTCCTGAAGATGAAAGGGGAGAGAGGTGGGAATAAATGAATTTTACCTGGACAAGGTGTGAAGTCAATTAAGGGATAATGAAGAGATACCTACTGATCACTTCACACCTCAGTGTAATTTACTTGATCACATGATTGAAAAATGAACACATGGTTTAAAAAATCATTAAAATTGGGATAAAATCCAATATTTTGTAATGAAAACTGCATTTCACTTTTTTCAGAGAATAAACAAAAATTGTTGAATTTTTGGAGTAAATCCAATTTGCAATAGAAACTTTTTACTTTTGTAAAAATGTTAGATATGTTATTATATTTGTTCATAAAAGGTTTGTATTGAAATGAATGTCACTAAATATCTGAAACTGTTCTATCAAAATGCATGTTTCAAACAAAGCATGCAAATTGTATGATTTTATCTTAATCCCCTGTTTTTTGTGTTATAAAATTCTACTAAAATTAGCATTTTGACATTAAGCGTAATTTATTGTTGAAAAGGTTTAATTTTTTTTTAGTAAAAAAACCCTAAAAAGTGTGACATTATGTCATGTTATAAATTAATTAATGAACCCATACCAATATCAGATCAAAGACAGGGCAATAATCAGCTTTATTGCCCTGATAATCAGTCTTTTATCTTCTATCACCATTGGTAGGGCTTCTGAGAGTATGAAAATGTAATCCTCTTTATTCTTCTCTTTGTTTGTAAGTTTGTATGGCCTTGATAATTTTTTATTTTGATATGTCACCTTTCTGAGGATAAGAATATTATTACTAGAGATTTAGTTGAGGATTAACACAATGTGGTGTGTTCTCAGTGATAAATACTGTCCACTTGGTCATTACAATAATCTCAGTTAAATCTTAAATAAATGTTTTGAGTTTCTCTTTATCTATCTTGTATAATAATTTGAATGTTTGTACTTGTCAATTTTTTTTTTTCATGCACCTAGGCTATAATCAGTTTATAAAACAATTTTTTTGTAAAATAATGAAAAACGTTTGATAGTCTAATATGATATATAAATAATTCTCCAAGCATGTTGACAAAGAAAAAAATATTGTGATAAAATTCAAAACATTTAGATAATAAAAACTATATATATATACATATATCATGTAATTTATTTAGAAAATAGACATTGATGTTTTAAGGGGGGAAAATCTATCTTTGTATTCAAGTACACCCGAGAGTTCAAAAAATAATTATCAAAAGATTTAATCATGTGCATACACTTAAATGATGAAGGCTGTTATTATTATTTTTTTATTATTATTTTCAATTATAATTTATGTATCATTTACTGGTCCTATTTGAATGGCTTCTTAATTTCCATAAATGTGTATTGAATAAAAACAGCTGTTTCCAGGACTTGGTTCCACCATTGATTTTTTTCCTTTCTTCTTTAAATGTTATTATCCCATCTAATGATATGGTTTTGAGTTGAAATCAAAGTCTCAACAGGAAAAAAAATCACCAGCTTTAAATGTAAAAAGATATTCTTGAGAAAATTTGTGAAAAAATAAATTTTCATTTAACTGGAGTGATATTATTTTTTAAATTCAGGATAGACAGGCTTGAATGAACTATAGATTATTTTGTCTTGGGCACTTCAGTGGTAGCCAATTTGTCAAATATTGATTTTTCCCTGTGAGCGCCCCAGCAGGAATAAGATTAGCTGCTATTTTTGATAACCTGTCAATCACTCTTGTAAGTTCCACCCATTTTAAAGATTGACAGCTAAAGTGTACTGGAAATATTTTAGAATGAATGTAAAGTGGGAGGAGTTTAAATGTTCACAGAAAGAGGTTTAGATTAACACAGAGAAAATGTGTTAGTTTGTATTGAGGTACATGTGTTGCCATTACATTGTACACTAACGAAAAAATATATATCAAAAGAGAAAATAGATGGATTTTAATTTGTATTCAGAATATAACATCTTGACCAGTCGGTGAAAAATATAATTAAAATCTGTTTCTTTTTATTTGCTTGCAGGAAAGCACTGTTTTGTAGTGGACACTAGAAATATTGGAAAATAAAAGTGGCTGGATTTATATTTCGACAACACTAGCGATTTAGTATACTGGTCAATTTTCCTTTTTCCTTATAAATTTTTATTGGTGCAACAATATAGTTGCAGGCAGCATCAAGAAAAAAATTGGATTATTTATTTAAAAGTTACATGGGATGTATAATTTTAATATATTGGATACATTTTACAAAACCAGGTAAGTCAATTGTTTTTATCAATAACTTTATCATAAAGCAATTACTATGAAATGTGTTTTCCTACATTAATACATAGAAATGCAATGAATGTAAAGACAAGCTTTGTTATTGATTTGTGTGTGTGTTGATGATGGGACAAGTTATCTTTGTTTTATTGAGGAAGGACTGGTATGGTATTGTATTGATGATACTGTGGCTGCAGCACCTGGACATGTATTTTTTTCTGGCCATATAATACTGTTGTTTCTCTTGGGTCATCTTCACTGATGGATTAGATTCTTTATTGATGAGAAAAACATGTCTGCTTCCGATTATGTTGGGGGTTTTTTTTTTGTTACAGAAATGGACAACACTGTATATTTGTTAAGCAATATATATATATATATATATCAAAATCTCTTATAATGAGGTAAATAACATAATCTCTTAAATTCAAATCCGGAGCTTTCGACCGGTCAAGCCGGCCTTCTTCAGCGGAACTTTATTATGCGTTAGTAACAACATTTACAATCACAATGAATAACGTCACAATTTACAATTAAATTTTCGGGAACGTTCCGAAAATTTAATTAAAATTTAATTGTAAATTGTGACGTTATTCATTGTGATTGTAAATGTTGTTACTAACGCATAATAAAGTTCCGCTGAAGAAGGCCGGCTTGACTGGTCGAAAGCTCCGGATTTGAATTTAAGAGATTATGTTATATATATAAAATGGGAAGATGAAATTCTTGTTTTTATGGCTATAAAATGAAAGTACTTTATTAAGAATATTTATTTCTGTTATAAGTAGATCTCTTTTTTCTAAGCTTAAGTTAAAATCAATTGAATTATAGCTTAACGACTTTAAAACTGACTTCTTTAATACATTAAAATATAAAATAATTTTAAAATGTACTTTATTGAAAACTAGTCTACATCAACTGTCTTGCAGGCAGCCAGAGATAATCTTTCTATCTTTTGTTGATATATTTTTGAATAATTTATTTACAAATAATTTGTCAGGGGTATATACAAATGTCATTGTACCTAGTGGTTGTTTAAGACATAAAACCTTTATCTATGCTAAACTAAAAAACAAACAAACAATTATAAAAACAAATAATCTGAAAATAGGTTGTTAAAAAAAAATCAGTATTTCAAACATGAAATTGTGGAAATTTTGTTGACAGAAGCAATACTAGAGACACAATTTTATTGGTGAAGGTGATATCAGATATACAAGTTTATTGACAAAGAGGATGCAAGATACAATTTTGTCCAGAAAGGGGATGCAAGATACCTAATTTTGTTGACAGGAGATACAAGATACACAATTTTGTTGACGGAGGGGATACTAGATTCATTCATTTTGTTGACGGAGGGGATACTAGATTCATTCATTTTCATTCATTTTGTTGATGGATGGTATACACAAAACACAATCACAATTATCCTACAAAGAGACAACTTATAAAAAATTCAAAATGTTTTAAGAATTTTAAACTTGGAAATTGGATATTTACAGTACAAGTATATAATTGGAAACCCATGGATACTGAAAAATAACATGTAAAATATTGGTACATTTTTACTCTATAACAGACCAAAATATATAATACATTGTTAAACCTGATTATAGATACTCTTGTTATCAATAGAAGCATCTATGATTTTCATAGAAAACAAATTTGTCATTTACTGACATTGTCTCCCCTATGACAGTTATGATGCTTTGACAGTTATGGAATAATCATACCAGATTTTCTGCTATTTTATTGTCAAGCCAATATTATTATTTTCTAGGGCAGTTATGACATTTAGAGAGGCAGGCAGTCTATGTGGGATTTAGTGGTAAACCTTGTCATTGAATTTTGTGTTCTATTTTGGTTAAATATGGTTTTCACTTCAAATTGACAGTAATTCCACCAATGTTTTCCAGTTGAATAATATTTTTTACTTTAGGATTTTTCTATTGATTCACAGTCATGTGCTCTTACAAAAGCAGAAGCCCATATTTTTCAATGACTATAATTTTTAAAAGCAGTCGACATTTGAAGAAGAAATATTGTTGTACCATCATGTGGAGAATTGTTCAATACTTCCATTATTTTAAAGAATAAATCATAGCATGACAACATTTATTTTCTATTAAGTCACATGCTCGGTGTCTGTAAATTTCGTTTGATCACGGAGTGTATCTGTAAAAACCCTTATTTAAAAATTTTAGTCACACAATTTAATTATAACCTCACCATCTTCTTAATAAAAGTACCACAAAGGGAGATATTATTATCCAAATTAAAACATCAAAAGAATAATTAATTAATTTTTCGTAAAAATCAGCCTATTTATGAGTTATACAATATCAATACTAAACAAGTTATGAATAAATTACAGTTATCATTTATTCATTATGTAGAAGATTTAATGAGATAAATGACCATTGTCCAGTTCCCACAGCTGGTGTGGACATATGGAAATGCATTAAATTTGGTCCCAGGAGTGATGTCCACTCTGACCATTATGCCATCACTTGACAGAAGTCATTGTTGCTACATCTTTATAAACATCAATTGACTATGTACATATTTTGATGAAAGATTAAAATGCATTGTTTTCCTGAAATAACATGGTATAGGGGGCCACAGCTGGTCTTGGAAGTTAATATAATTGGATTATGCAATATTTAAAACAATTGAGGCATACATGTAAGGTACACTGTACATATATTGTATTGAGGACTGTTGAAAAAAATCCAAAAATAAAAATGACACGCAAGGTCATTAATGGGAATAAAAAATATAATGATTCTGCTTATTGTTTAAATATCAGATTATTAAAAAAAATTCTATTTGTTAGATATATACAAAATGTATGTTGTATAAAATTTATGAATGGCATTAATTTTTTTTCCACCTTTCAAAATGTATTTTACAACCTTGTACAATTAAATTAAATGTAACTAAATACATGTTTATCATAATTGATAATTCATTTCTTAAACAAACATATATTCCTGCTAAATTGACAAGTATTAGACAATCCTATATCTTAAGTCAATATTTTATAGAAATTTTAGGTCAATTTATTTAAGACAATTTTTGGTAAATATTGAAGTATGTGGATTAGAAAACTAGTTATTTGTTTAAGGATCAATCTTGATTCTATAGGACTGTGTATGTTAAGGATTTTAAACAGAAGGAGTGCATCCTGGCACAACTAGAATAGGACCCATTCAGGATGGCATCACTTTGAAATGTTGATTTTCAGGATTATTAGTCAGTGTGGGATGCAGAGAATTATGAAAAGTGACAGGGAGTTAATAAGGATTTTAACGATTGGGGGGAAGCTTTTTGTTGACTGAGGGGATAGTATAGACACAGGAAGAGATCACTTATAAAATGTTAGTTTTTAGGATTAAATACAACTTAGAATTTTCATGGAACGATTTCTTAAATAACTTACAGATAAAGATTTCTAAAACTAATATGATTTATAACAGAGCAGAATGGGGTCTTTGTCAGGTTTATAGTACATGTATATTACTAAACAATTGTATTTGATTAACTTGAAAATATATGCCATTCTCTCTCAAGAAATAAATTATTGAGATAGAATCTGTATATACAATGAGGAATTCAATAAATGCTTTTCAAATCTATTGAAATGCATACTGGTAAAATTTATTTACAAAAATCTCTCTTGACATTTGAGAATAATACGCACTACAAAAGACAATGCTTACTGGAGAGATGTGACTTTACCAGTAATATATTGTAGGTGTTAGTACAGCAGGGGGATAGATTAACCCAGCGGGGCTATACAAGGTTTATATATGTTTCTTTTACTAATGGAATCTTAAATGAAAACATGTGACTCTGGTAAACAAGGATTTCATAATAATAAATTGAGAACAGTATGTACTTTGTTTTTAAATGGTTTTGTCCTGCAAGTCAGTGTTAAATATAGATTGTGTACTTGTATTTTATTGTCAGCTATATGTAAATGATGTAACTATACCTCAAGTAGTTCAATTTTTTGAATAGAAATAAAGCATTCATCTTCTTCTTCTTCTATAAATTTGTATTGTTAGTGTAAGGACTCCTTTACACTTGGTAAACCTCAAGTAGTGGTCAAGTGACTTGAACTAAAATATTAATGTTCAGGCGATGAGTTTCTTTTAGAATTGTAAACTTTGTACAAAGGATAGTTTTTCTATGATACTTTGTTGTACTGATAATGATTTATGGACATGAAATGTTACAATAGTGAGATGTGATGAAATATAAATGTACAAAACTCCTATATATAGCATTCCGTAAAGACCAGTCCTCATGGTCATAAAACTTACTCTTATTCCAAAATCATCCAATCAGATAGCTGTTATTGGATATGACATTCTGATTGGATGTTTTTCAAGTACATTTTTGTACTAGTTCAAATTTTAAACTACATTGTACATGTATATTGCATTTCATTTTTATGAGATTTTAAACTTTTTATTTGGTGAATTCATGCAATGATGTTTCTTTTCATATTTTGTGAAATTTATTTATATCATGGAATTGTATGTAGAAACTTGTTCTTACTTTCATACAAATGTACATGTACATGCAACCTTATAGAATTTCTAGCTACAAGAGTTCAAAGGTCAGAGGATTATGGCTGCTTAATGTGCAGGAGATAAGTAGAGGGAAGAGTGATGAAGCAGAAAGAGATATTACATAAAGGTTTCTGTCACAGTACAAAGTATTTATTTAGACAATATGATGCAGTTTGTTTATTATAAGTGACATGCTATTGGCTAAGTTGTTTTTTAAATGATACAGCACTTTAAATTACAGTCAAACCTGTATTAAGGTGATACCTAACACTACAGGGAGATAACTCTTTAAAATCAGTTGAATGTTTTGATCATATGATGTATGTATGCAGATTTCAAGCATCTCGGTGATCAAAACCACAGAAAAGCTGCTATGTGACTAGTGAATTTATAGCTCTGAGTCTGTTGGTTGGAATTTGTTAAAATTTTGATATTTATTACAGTAGATATTTTCAAACACACTGCCAAAAAAATAAGAAAATTAAACGAGCAGATCAAATTTTACCTGAAGTGTATGGTACCACCTTAAGAGGTCACCTTTGGGACAAAGAAAAGGTGGCCTTATAAGACATGTGACCTGTTAAAAAAGGTTCAATTCATACGAAATTTTCTATGACAGGACAAGAAAAAGGTGACCTTTTAATACAAGTGACTGCTTAATAGAGGTGACCACATGGACAGGTTTAACTGTATATTGCTACGATTATCCATTATAGACATGCTCTTCCTAAACTGTGATGGTATTACTCACCGTGTACTAATTAAATAAAAAGCATTGTACATGAACTTTAAAAATATGCTTTGTTGCTCCATTGCTTTAGACATAAATAAAAAGCATTGTGCATGTACTTTTATAACATGGTTGGTTTCCCCATGGCTGTTGACATTGTACATGGTTTACAGATACATTTTTTGTAGCTATATTTAGATTCTAAATGTTTTTTTGGAGGGGAATAGGTAGAAGTGTGCCTTCTTCACTTCAAACACGTCTTTAACTCCCTTTGATCTCAGAGTACATTTCATATCTTAAATTTTTCTAATTATTTAATTTTTACCAGAAAGTATGTATTTTCTCAGTTCTGAATCACGTTAACAGATTTCTCTTCTTTTAAAAGCCACTTTACAAATAGAACAAGAGTAAAAAAAAACATGTTTCGGTAATTTTTCAAGCATTTTAATGGATTGCGGTTTAATTAGTTTTATAACTATTGCAAGGTTTTTCTGAAATTATTGCATATTCAGCATAGTGCTTGTAAAAAAATTGACATATAACATAACCTTGAGATTTTAGAGTTGTTAAAACACAGGAATCTGAAAAAAGTCAATATTCTGAATCTCAGTTTGTGTAACCTTGTTCTATTGTTAAACAGGGGTAGTTTGTTTATATCCTAAGCCATTGACTATTGTTACATTGACCAACAATGTTTGTAGTTTTCACAATAGAGTGAGAATTTTCTCTGCAGGAGGCAGACTTGTGTCCACAGTAAATGGATCCTCTATCAGATGATGTGGCAGACATATCTCAGATTAATTTATTGGGTTTTATTCTAAGTATTGTTATCCATGTATTTAGTTACCTGATATTCCTGATTCTTTCAATTTCACCTTTATGTATAGGGAGAAAGGATGTTCAGAAATCAATTACTAGTATTTGATGAAAATTTATGAGAGTTTTATCATTAATGATAGAAACCTTGAATGGAAAGAAAAGAAGGAAACAAATCATTCATAATGTATGTCATCTTGTCTCTCTATTATATAACTATTTATCAAATTAAACAAAACTGAATTAGTGTAGGTGGATCTCTGTTCATATTTTTATCAAATTAAACAAAAATGAATTAGGATGATCCCTGTACATGTTTGCATATATATGTAAATGTCTGTCTCATTATCTGTGTTCACAAATACATGTATAAAATATTGATGAAATGAGTACATTTGTACTTTGTTTTGAACTATATTTGTATACAATATTTATATCAGTGAGTTGATACAGCAATTTGAACCCTACAATATTTACATAATGTACATGTACATCAGTCAGTTGTTATGGGATCATCCTCTTATAAGATCACTCTCATCAAAGGCCACCCCTCTTTATCAGGCCAGATTTTAGATGGACTGAGATGGTAATATACTAATAATTTGCCCCTCTCATCAAATCTTTTTTTCATTGCAAAAGGGGTGTGGTCTAATAAGAGGAGTACTACTGTATTAATGAGACCTTTTTTAAAATATAAAGTGAAATGATGATTGATTTTTTGTGTTTAATGCCACTTTCAGCAATATTTCAGCTATATCGTGGCGACCAGTTTTAGTGGTGGAAGAAGCCGGAGTACCTGGAGAGAACCACTGACCATGGGCAAGTAACTTGTAAACTTTATCACTTGCTGCTGCGAGTCAAGTGCACCCTTTTTTGTAATTTACAAAGCCAGATGCGAACCCACGCCGTATTGGTAATAGACTTGTATGAGTTGTTAGGTAATCCAACTACCTAACTTATTGAGCCACCCAGGCCCTTCAAGTGAAATAATACGGACAAAAAGATAAGATTCTAATAATAAGTTTTAAGTAGACTAATTTTGTTACTTGTATAACACCATCAGTAGAGATATAAATGTTTGATGAGGGATGACGGGTGACGGACAAACGCTGACAGTAGTACTTCAATAGTTGTCACTAAGTACATGTACAAAAAAACTCCTTTATTTTATTTATTGTTTTATTATTATTACGTATTTTGTTTATGTATTGCCTTGATGTGTTTGTGTATTGCATTGATGATAGATTTATTAACTGGCCTCTTTTTATGAAAGAAAAAAATACAACTTTGATTTTCCAATATCAATGTCTGGTAAAGTTTGTTTTTTATTTTATATGTTTTTTATTACAATATAAAGTAACGAATCCAGACCAATTCCTTTCCAATTACATGAACATATTGACTAAATAATTCGTTCCTAATGTAAAATGGCTCAAATTAGAGTTCAAATCAGGTCACTTAAGTAAACTTAATGGTGAAAATTGCATTAAAATAGTGGTTGTTTCTTAATAAAATGTTCCAATATGGCTGTATTGCATGTTTAGGAGCCATAGCATTGATCAATTGTCAGTAGATTTCTTGTTAAAGCTATCTGAGATGGCCCTCAGATAAAGATCTTGTACAGAAGAAAACATCATTACCTATCGGCAATCAATACAATATAAAAATCGGCAATTGTAGATTCTTGTAGAGTATACAGAGGTTGAATGCAGACAAAATTACACAGAAACATTTATCATTCCTAAATAGGAAATAGTTTGTATCTATATCTGTATTGGAATGAATCAAGATTATTTTTATTGGTTTATAGGTTTTTTTTATATTAATTTAACCCATTCATCCAGTTTCATTTCATTCTTATATAAATTGCTCATCATGTGAAGACTTAATGCTTGACATTTCGACCTGTTTTGTTACAAAAAATGAAAAGGGCAAAAGTAATGGGATTTTTTATGATAGACATTGAGAATATTGGTTATAATGGTCTTTTAGTTATTTCAGAAACCTATTTATTATGTACAGTAGATTAACTGTTTAGAATATACTAAGTAAAAATGTCATTTATAGGGCAAATCTTACTGCATTTTCTTATTACAGTAAACTTTGGTACAGTAGATTTAGTCAGTCAGATATATAAAGTATCTTTGTACACATTGACATTTCAAATCAAAATTTCAAAAGATTTCTTTTCTTGTTTATTTCTTCTCTTTGATTTTTGTGGGTTGTATTTGTCATCACCTCACATTTTCTGTACCTTTGACATTTCTCTCTACAACATGAAAAGAATGTTACTTGGATGACCCTCATACAATATATATACATTTTGTATAATGATTGACACTAAATCAAGTGAGGTTTATTAACAGAGGTACATTTTTTTGTTATAAATATTATATGGTTTTGTGTATTACAATACTAGGTAATTTTAAGCCACACGATGAGTGATACAAGCTCTTGATGAGAGCATCTGGTTTTACTTCTGGATGTTTCCCCTTGCTTACTGGTACATTTTTTTTTATCTACACATTTATCTGGTACCCTTTACATATTCTGGTCATATGATATCATTATAGTAGATATTACACATGCTCTCTGTGGCGCTCCATTTGTTCTTGAGTTCTATGATTGAAAAAACAAACTTCAGCTTCAAACATTGTCAGTGTTAAATGAGGAAATGTTTCTGACATTAATGTGTGTAAAAAAAGGAACCTTTGTCTTTCCTAGTCTATTTCTTTTAAGGCATTTTACCACTATGATATAACTGAAATTTTGTTGAAAGTGGTGTTAAACACCATAACCCTGACCATTACAATTTGTTTCTCTCACTGAAATGTAGATTTTTTTTAAATGAAACACTCAAAATGAATTTCAAAGGCATAATTTGTTTTTATTTGAGATGCTGCATTGACTCATTGTTTTTATTAATTATAAGATATTTAGGAAGGGGAGACTACTCAGACATCTGTATTATAGGTCTTTAATTTAAATAATAAGACAAAATTAAAATAAATCCTTTTTACAAAAACCTCAATCAATTTACAAACCACAGAGTAAATATATGTACCACATCTTATAAAAAACCATGTACCTTTGATTTGATATCACTTGATTTATAATGTCTACTGAAGTACATAAAAGTAAACTCGTATAAAAACCAGCTAACTTTAATGAGATTTTGATGTAAAAATGACCTCTTTATGTGGTTACACAATTTATTGAATGGTCCATGCATGAAACACTGAAAAAAAATGGTGTCATTTTCAAAATTAATTTGAGCTATACTGTACATGAGAATGTTTAATAAGCTTATAACCAAGCTTTTTGTCAATTTTATACAGAATTTATGTAAATTAAATGTGTTTACGATGTAAAATGACCGCATTTATGTGGAGGCAAAATGTTAAAGTCGATATTTTTATGATCGTTACAAAGTTTCTACAATGCGTCATTCATCCAATCATATATAATTAAAAGCGTATCAAATTCTTCAAATTTTAACGAAATAACACCTGTAATTTGTTTTATAGATCTTTAGATTTGATTGTTTAGAGCTACAAAGAGCTGTGTATTAGGTTATGATCAGGTATCAGTTGTCTCATTCATACAAGACCAACCTTGTGAGTAATTCTTTAGTCAAATAAGTCTCAAACTAAAATTGTAAGAAATTTCAAATTGAGGTCCACAGCTAAGTTTTCATTGGATGAACTGATAAAACCCCCATTTAACTTTATTTTTAATTGTACATATACATTTTGTATATATATAGTAGGTGATCAAATCATTACACCTCAATTGTAATGTTGTTATTGTGGGGGGGGGGGGGTTCTGTCCCAGGGTACGTAAATCTGTTCTTTTGATCATGTTAATCGTTTTAGGGTAAAATTTCAGAGTCAAGTGGAACACAGATTCATGACCTTAAACAATACAAGTATTTAAATGGCAGAGACATTTACATTTGTCGGGCACTATGGACAAGGTCTGAAGTGATTTGCTTTCAAGTCCTAAAAATGTAAATTACATATGCATTGTATGAAGTAGAATGTAAATAAATGTATTGCAAAGTCAACCAAAAAAATTAGTACAGCTCAGGCTTCAAAGGGTTTATATTGGCTTTGCTTAAATAATGGCTAAATCTTAAGGTGTCTGATAATGGAAAGTCCCTAAAGATAACCTCAGCTTCAAAGACTTCAGGTTGAATTTTCTGTTTGATGACTAAATATAGGTTTTCTAACCCTGTATGATGTGACATACATGAAATTAATTAAAAATGGACCACAATGGCTCCATGACATCAGTTAATCTTCAAAAGCGGATTTCGGTAGTGTATTAAACATACTAGTGATGATGACCCTAATATTAGCAGTGAACTGACTCACTGGATACAATTTTTTCATGCAAGACTATATACATGTAGTATACATGGACTAAATATTGCCTGATGTGACAGCAAAGTCACATTGTTTACAAGTCAGAATTATGTGTTCTAGAAAGGGTATCCTCAAAATCTGGACTCGGGCATCCACAGAAACCTTGACTCTGCCATCTGCACAGACCATTATTCTGCTGTTCACAGAAACTATTACTCTGCTGTCCACAGAAACTTTTACTCTGCTGTCCACAGAAACCCTTACTCTGCTGTCCACATAAACCCTTACTCTGCTGTCCACAGAAACTTTTACTCTGCTGTCCACAGAAACCCTTACTCTGCTATCCACAGAAACTTTTACTCTGCTGTCCATAGAAACCGTTACTCTGCTGTCGACAAGTTTGCAAAATCCCTGACTTGGTTACTTGTCTGAAGATCTAGATTATCGCAGTGTAAAGTCTACTTCTAAAATTACACATCTATTTGTTCTTGATGCAATGAAAATGCAAAACATGCACCCTCACTAAGGCATAATACCCTGTTATGTTGTTAGTACATTTGTACAATGTACATGTACATAAATGTACTTTTGTATTAAGTTGCTGGTCTCTATTTCAGATAATCCTTCAATTCATTAATTTACTTGTTACTTTCTAGCATTTTATTTATTACTAAATACATGTATTAATTACCATAAATATCATATTGAATAATGAATTGGAAATAATTATGATGGGTTAGGGCTATGGTGTTTAATGCCACTTTCAGCGATATTTCAGTTATAACGTGGGGGTTACTTTTATTGGTGGAGGAAACCGAAACACAAGGAGAAAACCACCGACCTGCCTCAAATCACTGACAAACTTTATCACATAATGTTGTATTAAATATATGATATCTGTAAGATAGATGTCCAGGTAATTGTTCTAAATTATGACCCTAGAAAATCAGAGTAACATTAAATGGATGTTGTATTTTATTTTTATTTATTTTGTACATTTGTGTGATTTGTTATTATTTGTAAAGCCTTCATCTGTCATGTTTTATAAGTATTTAAAGTGAGTGATATGTTTGTTACTATGTACATATATAGTATTTGTTATGTTACAGGTATAAACATGGACCATATTTAGTGCCATACATGTATTATAATAAAGAATGTTTTACATGTAGTAAATTAAACATTATATGCCTTTTTACATGTTGCCAAAATGTCTCAAATTTTAAAAGGAGTTTACCCATGAAGAGTAAAACAAGACCTTCTCATTAATTTATTGACAATAGCAAGCTTGATATACCCCTCTTAAGATGTTTAATGTCAAACTTTTATGAGTTTTAAAAAAAAATCTGGCTATATATATGTGTGAAAATGTGGTAGTAAAGCTCTTAAATATTGCTATTATTAACATATAAAATGACTTATAAGTTTACAAAATCAATACCACTTTTAGCTATGGTAAGCAAACAACAAACTTTTCACATGAACTACATGTAGGACAATAGAAGATTTCATAGCCATATACATGTAGTCTTAAAATCAACTACTTTTTGTTGTTGTGTAGTTAATTCTTGTTTTATTGGCACATTGGGCCAGTATTTCTTACAAATAACACCCCTATAGTACAACAGTCAATTTCTGCAATAATTGCTGTTACCAGGAACATGTACATTTGTATGTCAGAAATGGGAAGTCAATGAACTGTGCCACAAGTGAATATTGCTGTAGAAATAATACTTTTTGTTTTGTACATGTATGTCTGATTTCAATGACAGGAGAGTTTATATCATCTGTAATACATTGTATGGTAATTTTTTTTTATTATTATTAATACCCTATGTACATGTAGGCATCATCAATTTCTGTAAATCTCTTTATATTTGTTTACTGTACAGCATGGGTAAATAATTAGATTTGTATGTGGTACATTTTCTATCATTATTCATGTACAAGTCCTATGGCTAACACAAGGTCAACTTCCTCTTAGAAAAATATGTTGACTTTTTTTTTTACATTATGATAGAAAGTTTAAACAATTGCACCAATTTCAGCAAAGCAGACAACCACCTCTCACATAAACTCATTAAACACAAAAAATTCCACAAAATATGGTGTCTGAAATACAGGTCCTGGCATATATTTGAATTTTGAAATGTTAAGCAAAAAGACATTGCATGTCAAGGCTACATGTAGATTCTCGTCCACATACTAGTGCATTATATGTGCATGTACATGTATGATGTCTGGTAGAAGATATCAGGTATTCAATAATCTCTACATAAAAGTATATTTAATATTCTAGAACTCTCATATATCAAATGAAAACAAAGCCATTGTAAATGTTTGATTTATTTCTGTATTAGAAAGCCATGGCATTTTAAGCTGTGTAACTTGTAAGGGGAAACTCAACTTCAAAGTTCTCTAAGATTCAATTACAATCTACAAGTAAATATTAAAAGTGTGATTGTTAAAATCTTTCAAGGATTAATAAATTAAAATCCAAAAATTTGAAGCTATCAATATTTATATTACTGTAAAGTGAAATCTTAGGGACAAAACTAGATGTTTATTTAATGTAATTGTCACTGGATTCTTTAAGAGTTTTAGACAACCTTGTCATTCAGTCTGTCAAAAGATTTATAAAGTTCTTGAATGAAGCATAATTAAGTTATACTATTGAAGTCTTGATTCCATACTCAGTAAATTTCCTTTTATGCAACTACAGTCTCTAAGTTTACTCACTACTGTAGACTGAATCCATGAGCGTGTATTAACTTAAACATTAACTCAGAATAGGTACTGTACATTGAAATCTTGTCCCAGTGATACACTTTATACAACTGCAATTTCTTCTCTTTCTTCACTCCATGCCGAATTATGTGATAAAGTTTGTCAGTGTCTTGCTGCAAGTCAGTGGTTTTCTTTGGGTACTCCGAATAACTCTTGTTCCTCCACCAATAAAACTTACCGTCACCATATAACTGAAATATTGTTGAAAGTGAACACCTTAATGAACCCAACCCTTTTCTTTCCCTACTAGTGTTGTTTAAGAAGATGTGGTGTATTTATTTGAATTGCGGAAACCTTTTAGAGCTCCTCTTTTACTAATGAACTGACAATTTAGAATTTGGTTGGCATTTACTTACCTACATGTATATAATTTGAGTTGAAATTCTAATATTGCCACTACTTGAAGATGATAATACATTTTTTTTTTTTTGCATAATTTTGCTGTTTGATTTTTTTTCTTAAGCAACAGAGTTATGGCCCTTCTTTTTATTTTGTTTTATATTAAGCAGGAAAGAGGACAATTCTCTTTTAGTTTTGCATGCACTAGATAGACAAAGTGGATTAGAATACACATGAATTTTACCTGATCAGCATTACCTTCTTCTGGTAAAACTTTCAAAAGTTCATACAAATATGAGAAGTCAAAAATATTCAAATATATAATAATTTTCATGTATACAATACATTGTATATCTATATGTACCTTTAGCCTTGTTTAAAGTTCAGTGATTTATTTAAATAGACCTCAGACATAAGTAGTATTAAACAATGTATTGCAATCTTTGTTCCAGATCAATGGTCATACAATTCAATAAGTTTATATGCAAGACAAAAACTTTAAATTTTTCCCTTGGTATACATGTATATTTAAAGGAATGCTGCAATAAGGAGTTGCAGTCTTTTGTTAGGACTTTCTTATTACCGTATTTGTTTACCAGCGATCACAAATTTTGAAATGTAACAAACAATAACAGTTATTTTGTGTAAACAATGAATTTTAATCATAAACACAAATTGTGAATTTTACATACAAGAAATAATGAATGTGTGAGGTTCTATAGATATAGTAGGTAAATATACATGTATAACAGGGTGTTCTACAACAAAACATTTCATTGAAATGTGTAAAAACAACAAGAGGTATATACAAACATTAAAATTCACAGTTTCTAAATATTTATTATAAGTATGACATGTTTTTTTGTGGAAATTATATAAAAACAAACAAATATAACTGGAGGCCTTTGTTAATCCCACGTTATTTCACAGTCCAAACTCCTAATAGAGTCATCAGCCCAAGGGGGTTGCTATGTCATTGATGGAGTGGGGGGGACGATGGCACATTTATGTTCTGCTTGTCCTGACAAGGCTGTATTTTTTACCTGTAATTAACTACCTTTGAACTACCTACTTTAATGGACAGGTTAGGTAATTCTAACACCAGACACAGATTAATAAAAGTTGTTTTTTGTTTAATATTGCTGGAAGCCTCCATGTTAGTTGTTAAGATGACACAATGCCTTATTCTTTAAATCTTGATAGCACAGATAATGGATTTGAAGGTGCTGTTTTATTACTATCATTGCATCATGGAGGTGTCTATAAAGTGGAGCTATCTACAACACACATTACTTTGTCTTATTTCTCAATTAGAAAAATAATTATTGCACCACTGGGTATCTAGTTAGACATAAGAACTGTAGATTTCTGATCTTCTAAAATATTTTTGATATTTATTTGAAATTTTTACAAATGTTGAAAAATGTCTTTCTTGTTATCTGAAACATGCATAATGTGTGCAGTTAAATTTTAAAGTTTGTTAGAGACTTGCAGCATGTCTGTGGTTTTCTCTGGGTACTCCGGCTTCCTCCACCAATTAAAACTGACTGCCACTATATAACTGAAATATTGTTGAAAGTGGTGTTAAACATCATAACCATAAATTTTGACCACCCTGTAAATTAATTCTTTATTTTCCAGTAAAAATATAATTATTGCCACCCCCCCTTAATTTGATAAAATTCTGCTTCGTTTTTGAAAAAAAAAAATCACTTTGGGTATTTCAACTTGTGTATGATGCATTACAATACCATAAACATTTTGACTTGAGGTATGCGAGGGGGGGGGGGGTGGTGCTAAATCTTAGGAAATCATCTTAATAATCTGTATAATGAATTAATTTGAATTTAACAAGAATTCGACTTTATAAGATTTGGTCTTGATGTATATACATGTATGTTGTAAAAGAAAAGAATTCCACTCTACAAGATGTGGTCTTGTAGTATACAGTATGTTGTTATAAGAAATCCACTGGTTTTATTATATATATATTATTATATATATATATATATTTGTAGGTTTACCAGTACTATATACAGATTTAATGTACTCTTACTATATATAAAGGATTAAATATCATGTTTACCATGTTAACCAAAATAAAAACACTTTTTACAAAATGTTTAAAACATGAATCTAAAGTAGGCAATTTCAGTCATCTCTGTGGGTATTTCATTTTCATTTTGGGGTTATATATTGAGCCAAATTGATCTTTTTAAAATCCAGTTCTTATTTCAATTAATTCTTCAAAGAAACATATCAATAATAGGTTAAAATTGAATTATTGTCTATTTAGAGCCTCTCTTTTGATAAAATTCAAATATTTTATTTCTTAATTTCTGTCAGGTAAAAATTTCAATACCTTTTCCCCTCCCCCCTGTGGTTACCTGAGTTTATAGGATAAACAAAGTGTATTTTAAAATAATCTTTTACTCTTTAATAGTTAATGTTACGCATCAGGACAGACCAGGCGAGATGGTTATTGAGGTCAAAATCGTTAAAGGTATACCCTTTTATGAATGAGAACCGTTTTTTGTGTAACATTAGTATATAACAAAAGCGAGACCACTTTATTGAAATCCTTAAGATATTGAGAAAAGCTGAATGATTTTCTAATTGGATTTAGTTTTAACAAGGACCTTATCCTTTAGGATTACACATGCTTAAAGGTTTACTATGTAAATTGTAGGTATTAAATTTTATTAAAACACCTCTAGTTCAAAGTAAAGCTTAAATTAAGTACAAAACTTGAAGTATGGTAGGAATAAAAGCTGTCTTATTTACTGTCTGTTTACCATTATGTTCTGTAGAAATAATTCAAGATTAACCCTTGTAAACATCTGTCTTATAGTTTTTGATGGGATGTTCAAAGACATTAGATTTTTTATCATGATCGGCTATTGACAACTTCATTCAATAATGTTAAAATGTGAAATACATTCCAAGGTTATTTATTTTTGTTGGAAATGCCATAATTATGCATGGACCACCAAGACCATTATTTTGCACTGAATAGAATCCTATAAATATATAGAAATCACAATCTATCTAATTTTATAGGCCATTATAAAATTCATATTTCTTGCTGATTGTTCTCGGAAATTACTTAGAGTCAAGTATGGCGGTGCAGGTAAAAAAGAAAACGAGAAAAAAATGTGTAGTTTGTAACATGCGATTTTATCAAATTTGTTGAATGCACCTCAAGGGCTTGAGCTGCATATAAAAGATTATATCATTATTATATCGGTGATCTACAGATAGGTGTTATTTTAATCAACCTTATGAAAGCTTGGCTGATTTTCATAGCGAGTAATGAAAACTGAACATTTCACACTGCCGATTTTGTAATTTCTTTAAATGATTTTTACTACATCAAAGCCTCGCTGCTAAACTGTTAATAACTTACTGTGAAAGGTTAAGAAAAAGATGGCTACGTTTTTTTTACTTATCTATGCTTTGAAGCTTAAACTGTAATTATGAAATTTGACACATCAGAAAAAAATGTGTTTTTTTTTTCAGTTCAATTAAAATAAATGTCTATTTTTTAACAGTACATAATTATCTACTTTCCATCTGAGTGGCGAAAAAATTAGACTTGACAAAGTGATGAAATAAAAAAACTTTCTTTACATATTCTGAAGATATTCCCCTAATGTAAAATGATTGCCCTGGAGAAAGCAATGGAAGAAATGCACCGAATTACAGAACAGATAAAAATCTGAATCATAAATCTGGCGACACTATTAATTCCCACATAATTCTTACATAAAAAAGAAAGAAGACTTAAGAATGAACTGATTTATATAATATTGTTTTTTTAGATTGATTGTGATAATAATTTAATTTCGGTATGTAAATGGAAAAACCAGACTTTTTCACCACAAACATTAAGGATGGACTGATATTTTCTATAAATGTTAGAAAGAAAGGATACGGATGTAAATTACCATTGGAGACTATATTTTAATGTTAGAGAAAAAGGAAGGGGGCAAAACAAGAATGGAGGATTCAGAGACACGTGTGTACATAAGACAAACAAACAAACAAAAACCCCAAAAACCTACACAACACAACACAAAAAACTAAAAAGATGAGCAACAGGGACCCCACCAAAAACTGGGGGGGAGGAGGGAGGGGTGAATTATTCAACATTAAAATTAAACACAAATTCAAGTAAAGGAACAGTACTTTTATTGATGTTCTGTGTATGGTTTATCTGTCTGCAACTTTATACTTTATAGCTAGGAAAGCAACACAAGATTTGTGACATTACATAGACCTCTGGCTTATAACACAGGAATCTGAAATTTTACCAATAAAAGACCTAACTGAGTGCCTGTTATTTTACTATTCATGTATCTCCTCTTTAATATACATTGATAGTGAAGATAGGTATATCTGGACAGTAAGCTTGTGTTATTTTATTGATAAATTTTCAGATTCCAATGCTTACAATAACATACAATGTGTAAAATAAACAAAGTTCTTCAATTCTGTCCACTGCTTGAACTTTTTCAGGAGTGATTCAGCAGATATATTATTTGTTCACCTAAGGTGTCAAATAATATGTAATGAAATAATTTCATCATAACCTTTGAACTCTGTTGTAGATATTTGTATATATATTTTTTCATATATGACATCTTATACATGTAGATAGAAGTTTCACCATGTTAAACAAGACTTCATCCTTTTTTTTCCCAGGATATAGTGATGATGGATTAACAAGCTAACTGATGGGTGTGGGGGATTATAGAACAGAATGAGGCACCTTGAGTTTGTTGTCATCCTTATTTGGACTTTAGTGTGTTATGGTAAGTGCATTTCTATCATAATAAAATCATTAGGGCCGACCATTTAACTTTTAAGAGAGAGGTCTATGTTTATTCCCCTTCACTCAAAACAAAAATAACATTATCTTTGTTTATGAAATTTTTTTTTTCAAATTTTTCCAAAATTGTTGTTGGAAATTTCACTCAAGAGTATTTATTTTTTGCATCTTTCATGTCCATTAAATTTTTTCCCATAAAATTTGGCAACCAAAACATTTTTTCCCATAAAATTTGGCAACCAAAACTTTTTCTTTTAGAAAAAGAAACATAGCCCCCCTCCTAAAAAGTGAAATGGTCTTTTCTCCTATGGCATACCACAACATAGAAAAAAGTTCAAGTTTATCAGATACATTTCAAGTACATGTACTTTAACTATATATCTACTAGACATATCTTCAAGATGACTTTGTAATATTTTCTACTTATTCCTGATTAGAGAACCCACAATGATATAGAAGCTATAGAAAATATCATATCTAATTGGAAGGAAATCTTGTCTCATCAAAATGGCCTAGAATTACTATACTGTATGATGTCAACCAGTACAATAAAACCAGTTTCTTGACCTCCAAGTTCATTGTCACTCAAAGCTTTAGATCTACCAATAACAAAGACTGGTATTTCACACTTTAAAATATTTTGAAATTAAAATACTTATATCTACTGTAAACTATGAATGAAACATGGTATATGGGAGGTCCAACTATTGTTTTACAAACATCAAAGGCTTTGAAATTATGACTGATATCTTAGGCACATTAAAAGTTCATGGTTTAAACAAAGAAATTATCTTTTACGAAATTAGAACAAGGGAGTTGAAATGAATATGATCACTAACCTTTCTGCTTGGTTTAGAATTATTATCAAATGTTGGAATTAATTTGTGTTAGTGTTTTTTTTATCTAGTATAGTTATTATGTATGGCCAATAATTTTACTGTTTAAATTGCTAAATGCCTTATATTATTTCACCCTTCAATGCTGTTTCCAATGCATTGAGCTCTTGAGTTTTGTTCATTCATTTTGATATTTTGTTTCATCAGTTACCAAGGCGACACCAAATTGATTTGTAATTCTTTAGATTTTCATGCACCAATTTTGGGTGAATAATATTTTTGATACTTTTTCGCACATCTAGCAAATAGTGAATGAACTGCTCCAATTGCATCCCACATTTTTTGCTAAGAAAATAAAATTTAAAGAGAATCGCCTCTCATTCCTGGTACTAAATAACAATTGAGATTTTTCAGCCTTTCAAAAATCCAATAAACTACAATTTAAACTTGTGTGGCCTTACTGTAATTTTTTTCCCAGTTTATATTTTCTACCATAATTAATACTTTTGCACTTCTATGCACAAGTTGAAACAAGTCCATATATTCCTGGTCGATTCATTGTATACAGGCATATGACAAAATATTGATAGAACTCGTAAGGACGATCGTAGCTTCATCATATAGAATACTGATACGTCATTCCGTCATTCCTCTGATAAGTTAAGCGTACATAATTCTCTAGTCATTCTGTTTCAATGTGTCTTCCAGCTTCCATTAAAGGATGAAAAAAAAAGTATGTAATACAAATAACAAAATATTTTGACTCGTGTCTTTTTAGGAAAGAAAGAATGAATCATAAATAATTGAATTTATTTTATAAGAGTCCTGTTGATTCAACATAATTCATTTATCTAAAGATCTTTTCAATAAAATCAGTCAAAACAGTAATCTAGTGCAGAACCATAAATAAAAACTTATCAATATTCAATTTTTTTTTCCCGATATGGCAATAAAAAAAAAATATTGAGAGAGCATGAAAAACCTTTATCCAATCAATTAACAGAATGTTGCAGATAACAATAAAATCAGTTACAACAACAGACAAATTGATGGTGTGTATAATTTGGATGGGAAAAAGTTGTGAAATATACATCCACATAAAGAAATGATTACAACAATTAACAATCTGCACTTGTCACAGTCCATTAATTTGTATTCATTAAATAATGGGTTGATATTCACTGAAATTTAATGATCATGGAGTCATTCATTATAGGGTTTATTAGAAATAATTCACCATTCCAGACAATGGAAACCTATTTCCATTTAGAATTTAAATTATTGAAGATGGTTCCATATAGGATATTGAAGGTGTCTGTTCTCTTCAATATGCAAATGACTTGTCTTTGAAATTTTAACAATAAGGGAAAAACACATTTTGGATATTTGTCCTTACATATCTCCGTCTCCGAATTTGATCTTTGATATATCCACATTCTTTAGTCATCTGTCTGGAAAAGTTTGGAGTGCAAGTCTAACATTAGTCAAGGTGTGTTTGACTTGAGCCTGTGTCCGGGTGTGTTTGATTCAAGCCTGAATAGTATGTATATTTGATTGAATGTGTACCCTGGGACCTTTCAGATCTTTTTGCTTCCTCTAAACAATAACTTGACTTACTTAGAACGAGTATGTAATGAACAAAAAAGTGTTCTTACTAAGAATTTTCTTATCATATATTGTTGTATAAGGGTTATTGTTGCTGTCCCACGAAGATAATTTTAGCTTATAGTGGTCTTTTGATCACAGCGCCAAAAAAGAAAGACCTCCATTGCTCCAAAACTAATATTTTATTCAAAGTGTAATGGAAAACTGAAAGAAATCATAAAAATACGAACCACCTAATATTTTTGTACATGAATATGTTTTTCATGCAAAATCGTCAATTCTTACAAATTTTAGAATAACCTGATACATTCTATGTATACCACTAGATCTCTTCTATATTACTTGAGATTTTATATTTTTTAAATTCATGAGCATGCAATTAGTTTTTTCCCTCAAGATTAGGTATTCTAAGGTCTTTTACTTTTAAATTGGCTTTAATTTTATAAAATAGCTTTTCTAATGATAAAATTGGAAGCAGACAACTGTTTTGTTGTTTCTGTGTATTTACAATAGATTT
The DNA here is from genome assembly GCA_002080005.1 of Gigantidas platifrons. Lineage (NCBI taxonomy): Eukaryota > Metazoa > Mollusca > Bivalvia > Mytilida > Modiolidae > Gigantidas > Gigantidas platifrons. Next base: position 223,234 of record MJUT01053428.1, read on the forward strand.
AAGTCCAATTAAAGTGGAGGTGTCAGAGATGCCAGGCTGTACAAAATTACTACGGTTTATATCAATTATCTAACAAGTGTTATGGGAAAGTGGAGTTTGCAGGGGGATTTCATTCCACATAATTTCTGGACAATTTGTGTAATGGAAACATTCAAATGATTTGTTTCATGAAAGAACAAATTATCTATAATTACAGGCAATCAAGATGAATTTGAAAACAGTCTAAAATCTGACACAAACAAGCTTGACTTGGGTGGCTAATGTTAATTTATGTATATGATATACCAGTAATGGTGAAGGCCAAAGAACCCCAATCTTCAAAACAGAAAACAAATATTGTGATACAAACCTTGAACTCTTAATACTGTTGATGGTACCTAGGATATTTGACTTGTTCCCCAGGATAGGCAGAGATCATTTTAGGTGAAAACAGACACTTTCACAAAATATTTAATTTTAAAAAGAAAATGTGTTAACGGTATCTAGATTTCAATCTTGTTCCCTAGGATACTCAAAGATCATTTGTAGGCAGAAATTTGTTTTCCCCCACAAAATATTTTGTTAAAAAGAATATGATTTAACATTTAAAAGCGATTAATTGATTCGGAGAACTAGCTCAGATCGATTGTTTGAAATGAAATATGTGATTTAAGTGAAACAAACTCAGAAATTAAGAGAGTGAGGAAAAAACAGTATTTAGTTGATTACACAAAAATTAGCAACACATTTAAAGTTGACTTCATTCTATTGTCATCAATTTTCGTCACTTTAGAAACGTCAGCAAAAAATCCAAGTGGAGAAAAACTAATAATCAGAATAGAACGCATATTTAACGTTTTCTGTAGCCGTAAAACTTGGCTTTGTTCTGCAGGTTTAATAAATCTGACTGTTTTATTTGTGTTTTGTAATTTTCGGAAATAAACCAATTTAAACTTGCAAGCCAAACAGCCATTCATCATAAGCTTGTAATCAGCCCTTTGTCTCCTTGTCACAATTTATTTCACGTCAAGCGCACCCGAATGATTCCTCATTCACACAACTAGGCTGTCTTTCTATCAAATATTCAGGGGTCAAAATAATAGTTATTGATATTACAATGGATGACAAAATTTTCTCATTGTACATACTTAAATTACTATATTTTCTGACAATTGGCCATTATCCCTTTCCTTCTAGAGAAAATAATTTTAAAAATTGAAAAATACCACAACTTTTTCCTATAATAATTTTAATTAAACATAAGTGACTATACAAATATTATTATCTGTATGAACAATTCTTCTGGCATTTAAATTTTTATGTATTTATTTGGTTGAAAAATGAGCAATGCTATGATAAATGTCTTAACACACCTTTATTAAAAGTGAAAAATACTGGCTAATTATTACCACAAAACAAAATATAAACAGTACTTAGTTAGCAGTGTTATATTGTCGATATGGAAACCAACATTTTTTCGTAACTTTTACCACACCTTTTAATTGTTATTGTGAATATTACAAACTTGACCGTTTATTAAGAATATGAATCAATTAGGCCAACAAACAAAATAACCCATGTTTCTGCTAACCCTATACCTTCCCAAATTTTAAGTGCCTACCCTAAAGGTTGTAATGCCATTTTTTAACAATCACTGTTAAAATCAGATTCTTGTTCTGTATAACCTAAGTAAAAATTGAAAATAAAAACATTTCGCCTATCAATTTTTTTTCACCAATGTTAGTGAAAACACAAGTATTTTTACTTTGGCCCTATAATTTTTTGTCCTTGTTTGGAAATATTACGATCTGAAGACTCTGCCTATTATGTAAACGTGGACCTTCAAATAATAAAATCATAGTTGTATTATATAATTTAAAATGTTTGTATTATGTATTTATCTCAGAAAGACATCTTTGTGGATATGTGAGCTTTTTGACAGTGAATGACTTTGAAATAATTATATGACAGACCTATTATCAGCTGAGAAATAAACATGTAGTTAATAATGCATGAATTACTGTAGGTATATGTGATAACAACTTTGGTAGAATGGTGACAACCCTCAAATACAACAATACTCTTTAGGTTAAAAAATTAGAATAACAGCTATAAATTTTCTATCGAAAATTTTAAAAGATGTTTAAGGCGTTTTTTTTTTTTTTTGAAAAAAGAAAATAGAAAATTTACATTTGATTATGATCTTTTTTGTGGGGAAAAAAATGAATTGACCAATGTAAGGATGAATTTTATTGCTGAGAATAATGTTAAATCATCTAATATTATTGACTTGAGTGAGGAAAGCTGGAGAATGGAGATTCTTATCTTATATGATTTTATCCTACTCATGTTTTAAAAGCTATATAATATATATTATTCATGAATATATTTACAACAGTCCTATGCAGTAATTAATGTCCTGCATTTCACAGGAATCCATTTTGTCATATTTTTTTTTATCATTCTTGTATAGATAACGTTAGATGTATAATAGACAATTATTGCACAAAGTGAAGTGCTGTAATTGTTTTATTACATTTAACATACATATATGTACCAAGTTTAATCTTTAGGAATTGTTTGTTGGTTTTTTTCCAAATTCCAAAAGCACATCAGCTGATCCATTTAATATCATATTCAGTGTGTACAAATTTATATTATTAATTCGATGTGTACAAATTTATATTTGCATTCTGCTTGTGTTTGTAAAACTTCTATGCCACTTTCTGTTTTGTGTTTGTGTGATGTCATTGCAATGGACGTAGAAAACATTTGGCTATTAAATTTTGAAATTTTGCAGGATTTCGCCCACCTCTAAATAGATCGTGCAATATGACGATTTATCACAAAAAACGAATTACATGTACAATGTATATGGTTTTATAATACTGCATAAAACCATAAATGTAACTGTAACAATATATACTATGTAAAGTCAAGTCACAAGAATTGGTATTTCTGCTGAAGTATATTAAATTTGTCCATTAATTGTAACAGTTCTAAAATTAAAAAAAAATCATTGACCATCACCAGTCCTGGGGGCCATTCTAGACAGATCTGTTTGACCATTGACCATTGGCTCTCTGTTCGTCTTTCTGGTTCCCTGTTTAAAAAATGGATCTTAGTAAATAGATTGACTTTGAAGGTTATAAAGCACTTTGTTCCCATACAGGAGATCTTGTCATATGATAGTTTAGATAACATTGTCCCCCATTCAATGCTTTATGAAGGTACAAATTACATGTAGATCAATAACACTTATTTTCTTTTTTGTCCAAAAGTATAGATATCAGACTATTATTTAAATCTTCAGAAATCACAGGTGTTATAACGTTGTTATGCAGTGATTAACTTGTGTTAAATCTTAATGGTTCATAGAGTGTCAGTTTAGATTTGTTTTGAAAATATTCAAAATAAAATCAGCTAGTTCACAGATGATCTGTTTGGCATTTGTTCAATGAAATCACCTCTCTCACACATTCAAGTAAAATCAGCTGGTTCACAAATAATCTGTTTGGCATTTGTTCAATGAAATCACCTTCACACATTCTAGTAATACTGTATATGGGACATACTCTGTGTAAAATGATTCCTTTAATTCTTGTCCTTTGAAATTGTATACATTATTTACTTTTATTTTTATTCTCATAAACCAATTTACACAAACATGGAGAAACTTGTATACAAAAGGATAAAGAAAGGTGACTTATAAATCCTTTTGTTGATAACTTTTAGTATATTTACAGGTTTTACTTAATACTTGTACATTATTACTAATTTTTTTTAGTATTTTTCACTAAATTTGCTTCTGAACCGAAAATCAAAACTTGTATGTTGTGGTACAAGGACAAAGTCTACTGGATATGTTTGGCATAACTTTTTATGGCAGTTTTAAGTTCTTGTGTTAGTGAGAAGCCTGAGGAAGCATTATAGGGAACTTAATATGGCTGATTCCCATAGGAATACTTGTAGAAATTCATTCATAAAACAGTACAAGACATTTCTGAAAATGTTGGTGAGTCCCACCATTATAAAAATCAAAAATTTGAAAACCTTGGCGAGTCCCAACTGAAAATGGTGAGTCCAGGACTCATTTAAGTGAGTTGCAAGGATCTCTCTTGCCAGTTTGTTGCATACTTTACAAAGAGGAAAAGAGGAAAAATTGTTTCAAAAATATCGTTACACATTATTGCTAAAGAATTCCTCTTTAAGTTCTACATTTGTCCATCAACAATATGTTGTTACAAAGACAAACTGATTTTGAAAACAGTTATAGTGAGGTTCATGTTATTGAGTCTTTAAGTTTTCTGTGTAATGTTTCATAGATAATTGTTCTAACAGCCAGGATTTTCAAATCGTCTTAATTGACAAGTCAATAACTGAAGTAGTTCATACATTTCTATATTAATTTATATGTTTTGAAAAAAAGTCTGGTATCTTTTGGCCATTGGGCAGAGAGGTTGTTTTATAAGTGTTCTTCACTTTTTGAAGTTGTTTATTGAAAGCCAGTAAAAGCAAAGCCATTTACAATAAATATCATTAGTATCCTGGCCAACAGCAGGAAGCTGGTTATTGACCACTTAATTTTAAACTTAGACTATTTTTATATAAACCATTGTATTTATGACAAGAGTGACCTTTAACAGTTTCTCCATTGTCTGCCATTATAAAATAAAATGGTGGACAGATTAAGTATTCTTAAGTCATGGGTGTCATTAGACCTTAAATTGATGAACAAGTTGTCTCTTCTATAGGGACTGGTAGAGGACTATTGTCTGTAAAATTATACAGGAAATGGATATATTATGTGGTCAATTGACAATCAATATCATTACATGTGGATTTTCTGTTATAACATGGCTCCAGACAGGTGAAGCCAGGTATAAAATATGATGTAACTTAAACTCCTTCTAGTCTAGATAACATTATAATCATTTATAACACAAACATTGGTATAGCAATTTAACAGTATTAAATAAGTCTCGGCCACTGTAAGTCCCACATATAATAAAGCAATGTGTTATATTCCATACAAAATTGTGAGAAAAATGCATCAATTGTCAACTCGTTAATGGACAAAATATATATAATATTATAGACATAAGCTGCATTAACAAAAAATGTACAAATAATCAAATTAAAAAATCATGGCAGTTCCAAACAAATCAAAGGTGTAGAAACAGACAAAATCGATACCCCTGGCCGAAATTGATATTTACATCCAGAATCCTAAATTCAAATGTTTTATTATTGAATGAAATGTAATACTTTTCAAAACATGCAGACACAAACCAACATTGAGAATGGGCCAGTTTGTATTAACATGACAAGTGTTGACAATCATTTTATTCACACAATAGAATTAGTTCCAAATTGTTGACACACCCCATTCATTCTACTGACATACTCAAATTAACTGTCCACCTGAAATAATAAATTCTCTACATTTTTTTTGTCAAACAAATTATATAATATATTATTTCGTTATAATGGAGAAATACCTGATTTAATTCAATTTTAATTGTATTATATTGCAACAAATGTTGAATGAAAAGTTCAACAGAAATCATCCTTGAACTTTAAAAAATAGATGTTAGATTTATCTCCCCCTTACACCCAAAATCTATAATGAAAAGTTTAACAGACTTGAAACTTGAAAATAAATAGATGTTAGATTTATCTCCCCCTTACACCCAAAATCTATAATGAAAAGTTTAATAGACATCACATGAAACTTATAAAAAAAAAAGATGTTTGAGTTATCTCCCCCTTACACCCAGAATTTTTACAACTGATACATTGATATGTTATCAGACAAGTATTTGTAATTTGACTAATTATTTCCTTAAATATTTACCTACAAGCATACACTACCATCAGGTAGATAATACAAAAATCCACAATTTTGTGATGGAATTGTTTATAACAATGTAAGCACACAGGGTGGTATTTATAGAAAATAAATGTTACCTAGTGATAAATTTGAACAGCTGATTTCAAAATGAAAATTTTTTTTTTTCCAATTTTGTTTTCTTTTGAAATTTCAGACATTTCAGAGGGAATTTAGGGGTGTATGACTATGGTTGGCAATATATATGTACTATGAAAAAAAATTGTAATTCTCTTTGAAGTATAACCTTTAGATCTTGTTAGATTCTTCAGAATAACATGTGGATAATAATAATATCAATTTTTACCAGCATTTGGTCTGACAGTCATTGTTACAGGATTGTCTTCTAACAATCCATAAAAACATATCTTTACCATCTATAAAAGATATTCTTTACTTTGATGTGGAGCATTGGTTACTAAGGACAATTAATATCAGCTGTTACCAGCATACTGATAGAGGGTACAGTTAGGAATTATGTACTTTCATAAAGGAGAAAGAAAAAAATTACCCTCATCTTGTGTAATTTGTTGTGAAGTTACAGCCTTAGCATTATATAATTCAACCTTTTGAAGTCTTCTACTAAGCTGTTCTGTAATTTCTAGGTGCTCGCCCATTTGGAAATATTTTCCAAACTTAATGAGTTTTAAATCAAGAAAATGGTCTCCAACTGCTGCAAACATGTAATTCTTATTCATTTTCAAAATTACAACATTTTTAATTTGTAAAACACCCTCAAGATATCCCATTTTAGTTAACTTGATTTTATTGAGTCTTTATAATTATTACATATGTAAATATTTAGAACTTTGTGTTTATGGTAATTAGTGTTTAGGAGAAGCTGTGTTTTAATTATAATAAATAAACGTTTACATGAGTGCCAAGTTTGAAGCTAAAGTATAAAATTTGTTAAAAGCTTTGGATGTTAATAAGTAATTACTTTGTATGATCTGACTTTTGTCAGAAAATGTTATTAAATCCTTGTTTATAGCCACAGGACTTAAAGAATTAATAAATACACATTTTGTTTCTGTCCCTCACATCAAGTTTATTCAATGGGTTTTTCATTAATGAAACTTCTGGCCCTGATTATGCTTATTTTATTTACATTTTGTTTTAGTGTAAATATTGTTGTCATTATTTCGGTGTTACTGTCCTGGGTTATGTCTTTTTGTATGTGGTCTTGATTTTCACATTGCACCAACTAATCTCTCTTAAACCTTAAAACTTTATGAATTATGAAAAGAAAGTTTAAGCTGTGACGGTCAACAAGTCCACAAATGTCAACAAAGGGAACAACTAGCTCTCGCCTCAAACCATTTATCACAAAAAAAAGACAACGGCATATGACGTTGGAAATCCAGATCCTGGTTTAGGACAGCCACAAAAAGGTGGTAGGGTTAAACTGGTTAATATCGAGATTTAGACAACCATTGCATGATGCATTTTCCTCCAGAAAATCTGTTTACTCTGAAGCTGTATTAAAAGGTTTTTTTTGGTGAAAAAATATAGGTACTTGGTTTTTCATCTTTCATCGAATTTGTTTTATGATATTCGGAGAATTTAATGTATGTACTTTTAAGGTCATTTGTTGAAAAACGACCCCAAATTAACTAGGTAAAAATATTTGTGAAACTTAACACAGATGGATATTGGTTAACACATTATATAAGTTCTGAAGGAATAATTGTTGAGAAATACAAATTTATTTGACTTATTATAGATAATTACATCTTTCAGTTAAGATTAATGCCCAGTCTGATATACATTTTTGTAGCTGAATTCTATCTTCCCTGTTATTAAAGTCAGTAGTTATATTTCAGTCATTTAGGTCATAGATTAATAGGATATATAGTTCAGGAAAGTAATGTAGGCACACTGAAGTTTTAATAAGTCTAGTAAGGATACAACCATTTAAGTTTGAGGGTGGTTTAAGAAAAAAAAACATTTCTGTGGTCAAATGTTATAGGAAAAAATATCTTGACTTGAAAGATTCAATAAATAAATTCAGGTAATCTGGCCCTGCAGTTTTCTACAAGAAATTTAGATTGAATTAAAAGAAAAATACTGATTTTTCATGTCTCTCTCTCTCTCCTATAAAGTAAATGTGAAATGATTGGTCCCTAAAATTACACTGTGATTCAGACAGAGAAAAGGACTAGTAGATAATATCTCATTCAGCCAAAACCTTTATAAAATATTTGTTGGTATCAAGAAATATTTACATGTCAGTGTCTGGTAATGTCTTTATAGATATATAAAATATGAGTTAACTGAGAAAACATTAAGATTACATCATTATTGATTATGATAGACTTAACAGTATAAAAAAAATTATGAATTAAGTTGTTAAATACTTATACATAAATCTCATGGGAGTTCTTTATACTGTAAAGTATACACATGGCTCTCCATTTTCTCATAAAAATTTTACATAATGCAGGAAAGGGAATTTCTTATTACTTAAGTACATCCTTGGAATATATTTCTCATTTTGGCATTTTTTAATAGTTTTTGATTTCAGCAACCCTGAAAGAACGTCTGTTGTGTTGTAAATAAGGTATAATGTCATGTGATTTTACTCTGCAAACCAGGGGGTCTTGGTGGCCGAGTGGTTATGGTCATTGACCTCTGACCAGGAGATTAACTCCACTGATGTCAGTTCGCTCCCTAAACACTCACTTCAAGTGTCAAAAGTTTCAAGGTTCCTACCCATCACCTGGGATTGACTGTCAGTTCCTTCGGGACTTTTCCTCAGTAAGTCTTACAGTCATGAATGATATAGCTTAAACATTACTGAATTAAACATCAATTAAAACTAAGTTTCAAATTTCTCAGTCCAAGCTAGTACATAACTACATATGTACTTATTCTATTCTGGTGCAGCTAGGTTTTGTCTGGAACAGAATATATAGTTGACAAGTAATTAAAACAGATTACTATCACAGGCTCCTTGCTATTAAATATCAGGTCATAAATTTTAAAGTGCTGATGGTTAATTGTTTGTTTAAGTTAATTTGTGTGAAATGTGTACAAAGTTTACAGTGTTTGAGACCTGATAATGGTCCATTGATTAGAGAGGAACTATGTTTGTTGATGTTAATTAATTACTCAGATATATTTCACATACCTCACACAAGTTCCATACTCCTGTAAGGGTACAAGACAGCTAGACCAGGAATTCAAAGGAAATGTTGACACCAATCCTAGTCTATAATCTGAACCATGAAATTTACAAATTCCTGTTTATTGGTATAACAAATGTTCTGACATTTTTCTAATTTTACTCAAATTTCTGATTGGTCACAGGCAATTTAACCTTAATTTGTATTGGAGGGTGCATTTACATAGTGCATTTAGTAAATAGTTTGGTAAATTGAAGAGATTTCTTAAAACAATTGATAAATTTGTAATTACAGAAACAGATGTTAGTTGCTGAAACTAATTTTCTGAAATATGAGGTAGATTTAACTTACAATCAGTTTGATTTTCAATGTACAGTTAAACCTACTGTTGAAAGAGGCATTAAACGCTATAACTCTAACTATATCTCCCTTGTGTCAAAGGTCACAGAAAGTTCCTTAGAACTCATATATACAGTCAAACCTGCCTTGAAGGGCACCTCTATATCACATCACTGTTTATAAAGGCTCATTTTCCCCATCAATTAATAGAGCATATAATTTTAACCTGTATATAATGGACAACTGCTCGTAAAACCCACATTTTCAGGTTCCCTTGAGTGGCCTTTATATACAGGTTTGGCTGTAGTTATTTTCCACATCTGAATGTTCTTCTCCCATTGCAAAACTGAAGAAAAAAAATAGGTGCAGATTTTCTCGTGATGAAGGACATGAATTTAAGCAATGTTTTTTTTAATGCTCCAGAATACCTTCATTTGACAATAACACGATTGGAGAAATAAAATTAAATAAAACAAGATGTAATTAGCAGAGGAAAATATCTTCGAAAATTTTATTAATCATACATTATTTCCTTGAAGATTGAAAAATGTTCTTGAAAAACTGACTAAATGTAAAACGATTGATAGATTAATTGATATTTAATGCCAACATTAGCAGTAATGTAAAAGTAATGAAATTATCTTGTAGATATATTATACCTATTTTGTTGCTTGTTACAAAACAATTTTAACTACATGTATATCTATTATGGAATCTACTGGTGGTTTTCAGTGCATACAAATTTATCAAATAAAACAATACAAGTGTTGGGTGTAGACATTTGTGTAAATTGTCTTGTAATACATAAAGATAACAATTGTTCAGGAAATGTTAAATTTGTTAGAAATTTGACATTTTTTAATGATGTTTTTTTTTTTTACATTTGAACTCCACCCCCATTGATGTACTTGAACCACCTTATGCAGTGCAAACTATGCATAAAATGTGTAACCTGGAAGTCGGTAATTAAAGATATGCATGTAAGAATATGGCCATGAATAACTTGTACCAGTGGTTGTTAAATGTTGGATTTAAACCACTGACATGTAGACATTTTAGTTGATGATTTTATGATTGCAGAAAACATAGATTTTGAGAAATGCACATTTCAGCAAGATGTCACTTCATGATATTTACATGTTGCAGAAGTTCTCAAATGAATGTAAAAATATGTTTAAAGGATATTTTTGTATCGTTTTACAGTTTCTTAACATGATTTCAAATGAATGTAAAAATATGTTTTTACGGATGTTTTTTGTAATGTTTTGCAGTTTCCGTGACTAGATCATAAAATTTTAATCTTTCTTCTTAAAAATTCCATATTCTGACATTTTGCAAGAAGAATAATATGCAGTGTCTGTATTTCCTACGAGTTTAATCTAGTTCAATATACCAGGGAAAAAGTTCATATCCTGACAGAAGCCTTGAATTGATTTGATTTTTTACAAAATTGATGATACAAGTTATTGTATTTTTTGTTCCAGATGAGATTCAATAGCAATAATGTGTTAAATCTATCAGGTTTAAGTTTCCTCTGCCTATGACCTCTGTAGCCATTAAGTAATTACATGGTTGCATACCAGGATGTCATTATATTTCTCTAAATTAGTCTAGCAGAAGAAAAAATTCACAATTCAATTACAGAATGGGGGGTTTTGACAACATAAGTAATTTGTTCTGCTTGTACAAAAATGAAAGCAACAACTGCAAAACGTGAGGCACCAACGGGGGGGGGGGGGGGGGGNGGGGTTCAAAATTCAATGATTTGAAATGTATCAGAATGAAAGGTTTATACGATTGATTTGAAACAAGAATTTTTGAAGAGTAATTAATCATGATCAAACAATAAACAAAAAAAGAAAAACAAATATGTTTGAAATGTTTGTTACTTGTATCTGTGGTCTCTACTTCTTGTCCGATCAGCTGTTAGTGATTATTGTAGATTATGGTTTTGTTTAGATCTTTGTAATGGAGAAATTATTTGTAGTGTCCATGAATAACTAACTATAGGTTTTGTTACTGATATGTTCTATGGAATACAGTTAAGCGTTGCCTATATATAGCTACTATGTTTGTCTTAAAGAATTTAAAATGTGCAAAAATTAAAATATTCTGTTTTATTTTGCAAAACTTTACAGTGTACTATATCCACAATTCATCTTGCAGTCATAGATAGCCATTGCCTATTTTGCGTATCCTGTTTATGCTTTTTTTTTTATCATGCTCCAGAGACTTTTGCATTATTGTTGCTTTCCAATCTTTTGACTTTTGAGTGTTTCTGATGAAGGTTATTTCAGTTCCAATCTTTAGACTTTAAACATACATGAAGAAGGTTATCCCAAGATTAGAAATCTACCCTGTTATTGTTGAAATTCTTTTGCATTTATATTTTTCACCAGCCTTTTTCAATGTGCAAAATCTTGTCCACAATTATCATTTAAGCTTTTGTTTCTAAGGCTTTTACAGTGTTGTGAATCTTGTATGAATTTATTGCTTTTGTTTGTAAAATCTAAAAATAAAACTGATTATGAGCTTGTTAAATTGTCTCTATAATGCATTTAGGAATTTATGTGTATTTTTTTTTTAAACAAGACACATTGTCATGGATTTGTAGAAGTGCTCAACCGAAGTGAACTTTTCACATATCTATAGCCAACTTTTTGTTACAGCTTGTCTGATTGGACGATGTTCAAATAATTTTTTGCTCCTATTAGCCATTTTCCATTTTATGATGGGGAGAAAGTAATGTTTGTAGAGATGAAACAATGTGAAACATGATGTTGATTTATTACTGTAAAATAGAAGTCAGACAGATAGAAGGAACATAAACTGAAAACTTGTCAAAACATTAATTGGTAAAGTTTGTTGTGGTATGGCTGGCTGTCTCCATTGTCTGTCTGTGGTGAAATCTGAAGACTGATGGACCTTCCACTGGACATAAATACTAAACCAATATGACATTACTACAGGCAATGTTAATAGGAATTTTTCCTCTCTTTCATTCATTAACAGTACATTTCTGTACACAGTATTTATTGTGCTGAGATGTCTATCTTTTTACTTGGTTTTTCAATTTTTTTCCTATTGGGAAATTGTTCTTGTTGATAGTCTTCTTAATCCTCTAAACAATAAATCTATCGTAGGTAGATTTTTTTTTGCATATTTGCTGTAGTGTAGAAATATATCATTGACTATTATTAATTGTTTCTGTCATTGTTTTTGCTAGATAAAGCCGAGATAAATGGAAAAATATTAGTTGTTCAGCATTCAGTGTTATTTAAGACTCAAAAAATCATTTGTAACTTCTCTCATCAAAGGAATAAGTCTTCTACTTCATCTTTCCTATCATAAATATGTAAGATCTAAGGAACTATTTAGGACATTGTACATATACAAATCCATACATTTGTTTGTAAAAATTGTAATGTTTATATTGTACCCTTCCACTTCACCTTTTTATAATGTACAGTCAACCCTGTATATAAAGGACACTCAAGGGAACCTGAAAATGTGGCCTTTATATGAACAGTTGCCCTTTATATGCAGTTTAACATTATATGCATTATTCATTAATGAGAAAAAATGAGACTGCCCTTTATAGGCAGTGATTTGTTATATGGAAGTGCCCTTTAAGGCAGGTGGGACCTTTGACACAAGGGAGTTATGGTTAGGATTATGGTGTTTAACACCACTTTCAACAACATTTCAATTATATCTTGGCAGTCAATTAAACCATCCATTTGTTTGTAAAATTTATATAATGTTGATATATATTGTACCATCATTAAGATGTCTTAATGCTATTTTTGGGAAGAGTTTCATGTGCTTTTCCTGTAGAGCGTGTATCATTACATTGGCGTTGTGGTAAAAAGCCATCAAATCTAATAATTCCTACAGTTATTATTTACAAATTGACATCTGTATCATGTCTGCTGTTCTTAAAAGGGTACCTGCTGAGTCTATGCCATCCACTCACAATAAAACATTAGCATGCTTGATGGTATAATTTGCCACATTAACAGAAAGCCCCATCACCTTGCTAAGTATGGGTGTCAAAATAGTAGCATGGATTGTGTCATTTTGAATCCAGTACATAGCACATCGTCAATGGTTTCCAGTAGAGGGGCTAATTTCCCACATGTCTAAGTGGTACATTTCCTGTCCTGTTTTAACACTGTGCTGCCCAGGAGCTATCATGTGGAACTATTGAGTTTCAGGTTTTTTGTTTTATACACACCTATATGTTTAGAGTGGAGTTTTGTTTATATTGGCTGACCAGATGCTGAACACTTAAGGGCATTGGAAAAAATATAAGTTCAAATTGTAAGATGATATGAATGTACCTTTAGTACTAAACAACATGAAAAGAATTCATTGTCAGTCAAAAAACAAATTGTAATATTACCTTTATAACACAAGGTTTTAATCATTTTCATTTTAATGCTTGAAAACTCATTGCTGACAGATGTTAATTCATTGTTACAAAAGTTCTTAGCATGAAAGCTTGTATTTGAAATGCATCAAAACATTGTAACGACTTGCAGTATAATTGCTGCCACAAATTGCCAATGTTTGAGAAACATTAATCGCATGAATAGAACCATAGCACATCTTCTTATCTCTTGCTTTGAACTAGAATATGGGTTAAGGGTATAGTGTAGCTCTTGAGTACATATCTTAGTTCTCTTTATATATGCACATTTTTGTTTGCAAAATATTTACAGTGGAAATTTGTAAAGAAGACCCAGAGTTTAAAGCTTATTTCATTTCGATATTGTTACAACACGGAAACCCCACATCAACGAAAAGGATGTATTTAAGTTGGAATCTGCGAACAAAACCACTAGGGAAAATGCATGTGCAAGCTAAAAATACTGTCTGTTGTCTGTGAGTCTAGTGTAAAACGGAGTTAGTTTATTATAAGTAGCTTCATTCTTTCTCAGGTCAAACAATCATTTAATTTTAGGTAAAAAAAAATAATTCTGTGGATAATTTAGATTTCCTTCAGAATACCAAATGTACTGGAAAATAATGTGTATTAAAACCAAACACATATCTGTACTTTTATCATTTCTCGCAGTTTTTATAGAAAAAAAAAGAGATTTAAAATCTCAAATTATAAAGATCTGCATCCAGTAAAAATGCAATGATATGCATTTTCCTTCACGTCGCACCTGCGTGTGAAGCACTCATTAAAATACAACAATGTTATTCTGTTTCAGCAATGTTCTAGGGTAAATCTATAGTGATTTCCGTGGACCGTTTGATGTTTTCATATTACTTATGCTTTATAAGCTCTAAATCAAAGAAGTTGTTAAAAATCCATAAAGTGCACTAGAAAATGACTTTGTAGGAGGGGTTGGCTTATTTCATTCAGGTGAGGGTTGGCAGTTTATTGCTGATAGTATGTATAAATATGTTTTGGGTATCTTAACGATTTTAATTATGAAAATACAGTACAGGCAAATTATAAACTGTTCACAGAGAAAGAAACCTAGCAACTCATCATAAATGGGAGGTTCAAAATAATAGGGTGAACTTGATTGCTTTGATCTGAGCAGATGTTTGATGAAAGAGTAATGCTGTAAAAATAATGATTTTATGGTTCCTCAAGAAAATATATTTTGTTTTTAGAGACAAAAATATTGTAATTAAGGTTATATGTTTGTTACTGTAAATATTAAATTAAATGTTAGAAAATTAAAGACATGTGAGATTTACAAAACCTAATAGTGCAAAGACTGTGATGTATTCTGGAAGATATGAATGGCCTTGAACCTTATCTTCAGGTTCTTGAAGGTGAAGGTCATTCTTTCTTGACTATAAAATTAATGATTCATTAAGAAAGACTTCTATCTACAGGTATTAATTAGCAATAGCAGCAAAAACATTGCACATTTCCAGGTAATCCTTTCATTCAAAATCAAAAATACATAAAGGAACAACTGATGAAATCTCTCCTTTCTTTACAAGTACATGTATTGGAAACCACTAAGGACAGAGGATTTCTGATTTTGTGTTTGTTTTCCTTTATTTTATATACTAGATGTCATTCAACTTTGTATAATAATGTTTTAAAGTAATGAGTCCCTACCTAATTTTTTTTGCATTAAGTGTAAATAAATAAATGAAAAATAAAGATTTAAAACCTCAGAAAACATATATAACTACCCGTAATCACAAAAAATGGTTCAAGCCGGTCAAAGTTCTATATAATAAGAAAATAAATTTATTGAAAACAGACAAAGATTATGGTGAGAGAGAAAAACAACAATGAATTTAATTGGCACATAAAGAGCAAATGTGGTCATATGTGGAGATGTTAGCTTTAAAAAAAAGCAACACAGTAGCTCCATTCACATTTAAAATCATTTCACCACTTAAAAAAGGGAAGTATCATATCTTATTCTCAGTACATTCATTTGTCTATTAATTTTGAGTTGTGTAAAAGTGGAGTAAATTATTTATGGGAGATAATAATTTACATTTGAGATGAAATACTTGATGAAAGAATAACCCATCAATCACATGGCTTAATTTACAGTCATGTGTAATTTATAAATGAAAAAATAAAAAACTTTCAAAATTGAGATTTATGATACAGTTCCAAATATAACTGCAGCCATGATGCACACATAAAAATAAATATCATAAATTGTAGGGGCGGAATTTCTAATGCTAGAGCTGTTTATCAGGGTCAGTGATAGAATAACTAGTGGGTATTTTGTCAGAGTTTTGTAGTCAGTGGTGATTGAGATTTAGGAATGTTTTCCCCATTAACTTGAATGTTAACATACATACTGACAGATTAGACCATGCTAACATTTACAGAACCTATATTGCAGGGTTTATATGTTATTCTGGATGTTTTGTAAGGAAGTCGAAGGCAGTAGGAAGTATAATCTACATCTAAAGTATATACCTGTATCATATGATATTCTAAAACCTGAGTAACATATATTTTACATTACATAAGGTCTTTTGTCTGATTTTACATAATTCTGTGATATCTGTGTAAACCAAACACTGAATAAACCGGAATCCTGCATAAACCGAACTTTACAAAAAGTTCCATTGTAGGAAATCTTTGTTAATTTTACCTGTATAAACCGAACACCTGTCTATTCTGAACACAAAAGTTGATCCCAGAGAGATTAGGTTTCAACAGGTTTCACTGTGTTGGACTAAAATAATGTCAGAAATATTTTGAGTACATGTACTGTTAGTGAAACTTTTATAATGATGACTTCACTCTTTCTATGTCTGCATAAACACTTCTTTGTAAGAACCAATGTGGTTTAAATAACATACAATGGCCAAGACATAAATAAACATTAAGTTTAGCCAACAGAATAGTTTTTGTCATGCAACAGTCAGTAGTGAAATTGTCTGCCATCTTGAATCTTTTAACCCGTTTGTTGCCATATACAGTGTAACCTGTCTAACAGACCCTCCTTGGGACCAACTTTTCTGTTCAGAATCGATATGTGTTCTGTTTATACAGGTAAAATTAATAAAGATTTCCTACATTATGACTTTATTTTATGCAGGGTTCGGTTTAGACAGGTTTCACCGGATATTTTTCCCGACATTCATTATTATTCATGAAATCAGAAGCCATGTAAAAACAACAAACCTTAATAATATTGAATGATAGGGCAACATGACATGGTGCTGACACATTTTTGTAATGATACTCCCTATAAGTTTTATTGTTAAATTTATGGACTGCATTTTTCACAAATAATGGTCAATTACACAATACAACAATGTACAATTAGTAGAAGACTTATAGAGAAATAATATTTATTACAGTTTTATTGCCGTGGAAATTCTGTTGTCGTGAAATCAAATGCCTAAAATATGATATGCAAAAAAAAAAACCAATTATCAGAGCATTTTTTTTTTTTGTAATTTAGTGGTTGAATATACAGCTGTGAATAAGACTTTATAATACTTAATCAGAACTAAAACAAATTAGATCTACATATTCTGTCAGTGCTTGTATTATACATGTCAATTTTTTGGTGCAAACTGTTTTAATGCAGGTGGTTTTATTGTAAATTGTATGTTATAAATTAGGGTCTGTTTGATTGGTTTTCAAACCTGTCTTTGTGATATGTAAAGCTAACAGATTTTGAAAATGATATCACTTTTATGGTTTTAAAATTGTATGAATTTTAAACTTTAAAAGTGCAGAAGTTAGAAATCATTGGATTTTCTGAAATTAAAATCTACGGGATATCATCTGACATTCTCGGATAATGTTAGTCATTAAAAAAGGGAAATAGAACTGGAATATACCATTAAAACAATCCTTTTACGATTTTTAAAAATGTAGGAATTTTAAACTTTAGAATTGCAAAAAAGCATTGATTGTTGGATTTTCAAAATTAAAATCTATAACTATAGTGACGTTTATGTTAGAGTAGAACGCTGTGTTTCATCTAGATTTTGAAATCTTCAGGACAGTTGCCCGTTTTATCAAAATTTCATCAGGACAATTTGAGAAATAGTTGGGCAAATGTCCTGATACTGATGCCTAACTGAATCACTGCACTGGAATACACCAGTAAGACAATCATAAAATCTTGTGAATTATTTGTGGGTATTATCCTTAGAAAAATATTCGGCTAGTTTTGAATTGATTCCAAACCTGCCTTCATTAACTCATAGAATACTATAGATTGCTCACATTGATTATATTTTGTCAAATAGTGTTGTGCTTGGCAGATCTATATAACTGTACCAAAATTGGCACCAGAAATAATACTGACATTGTTATCTGTCTGATAAAGATGGTGCCACCTAGATCTTCATGTCTGTATAAAATCAGTGATACTGTTGAAGACAATTTTGTATAATTGGGATCCTTTTTCACTACTTCAATTTTAACAAAGTGCCACCTATAAATTACCTACAATGAAAAGTAGATGTAGATACTACCTACCTCTCAACAGGTAGTAAACTGTAATAAAAAGAAAAAACAAAAGATACCACACAGTCAGTAAAAACTCCATAATCCAACCAAAAAATATAGATAGAGGCAAAATGAGAAATGAAAGTTGATTAAAAAAACACACATTTCTCCAAAATTGTTGTTATTATTTTGAAAAAAAGAACTTTTATGTTTTATGAAATATTCATACCTGTATTAAGAGGTCACCTTTAGGACAAAGAAAAGGTGGCCTTATAAGACAGGTGACCTCTTAGAAGTTTGATTCATATAAAATTTGTATGACAGGTGACTCAGCTTAAAAGAGGCGACCACATGGGAAGGTTTTGTCTGTATTCATAAAAAGTCAACATAGTTTATATAATGTAACCATGCAAATTTTCCATAAATCTCAAAAATCTGTATAACCTATAAATTGTATTTCTCTTTCTTCAAGTTAAACTGATACATCATTAAATCAACATTTGAGACTTATTTAACATGTAAAATTTCACATGCTCTGACAAATTTGTTTTTCTTAACAAAAATGATATTTTCTCATAAAGTTATGAAATTGTGATTAAAACATTGTAAAGATCTGGAAGTTAGATATACATAAGATAAAGATCATCAGAAGTTTACATTAGATTGGGGAAATTTGTTTATAATCACAGTATCAGATGGAAGCTTGAAATGTGACCATTGGTCAGTCCATCAATATTATGATAACTGGACCTGATACAGAAGTAGTAAACAAAAGGGTGATAATATTGTTTATATTGGCCCTGCGAGTCAATAAAGCCCCCATTGTATATTTACAATAGAATTGTAGGTTTACACAGATGTAATTTTCATCAGTTAAAAACAGTGGATGGTATTTGTATCATAAAGTTTTATTACAAGGCAATGTTTCAATAAACTTTTGTGTATTATTACACTGTAACACATTAAATCTGATAAAAGCTTTGATGAGAGAAAATTCCTTGTATTATTTAATAACAAGAAGAAGTGAAGTTTAAAGGGAAATCATGACATAAACTGTATAACATATAAAATTATATGATGATCCTGTAAAACAGCCTTTGAAGATGTTACACTGCTACTTTATGTACATATCAGAGTTTTCTATAGATCTGAGTTCAGGGGCTAATATTGTATTACATTTACATTGCTTTAGATTATTGCAAACATTTTTCGATACAGGGTTGTAAATGTCTTTTCCAATTTGTCTTTTTTTGAAAAACAAGTGTTTTATGTACATATGTACCTTGAAATAAAAACGTAGATGTTAGACTTTTTGGAATAACCTTCATCATGTAGAGTCAATGTCAGAGGATTGTAAAACCAAAGTATTCTAAATGAAAAAACTTTTGATTTAGTCTTAAGTACACATAGAACCATTTATTGGATATCACAAGGCAAAAACCAAAAAAAAATACCAGTATCCCAGTCTTCGAAAATATACTTTTGAATTTACTGGCCCGAAAACTTCAAAATTAGAATATTTATATAGATTCTATTGCAAAATTTGGCAAAAGTCACTGGTCCGAATCAATTTTCACTGGTCGTGGGCCACCGGACCACTGCTAAAATCGATGACTGTATCTCTGTTTACCATACCGACCTTAATCTTTAGTGCTTACCCTAAAGTTTAAGTCAGATTCTTCGTGAAAATTTATTAAAAAATACAAAGTTTTACCTACCTACCCTGATATTTTTGGCATATGCACAGAGTCATAGTAGGGCACTAAGTAACCATTAATTCTTCGTAACATCTAATGTATATAACACATGTATAGTCATGATATATGGACTGTTTTCATTCTTACATAACAAATAAAACATCTCTGTAATAAACAGAGGTATCCTATAATGGTACTTATTATAATACATAAATGTACATAAATAACATAGATTTGTTAATGTTCTCTTTGGCTTGTTGTGTGGAACACATGATGCTTTATTATATATAGTTATTTATAAAGTATTTGTACATTGGTATAAAAAAAAATCTAGTTAAGTGAATGGGCTGTTTTATTGTCAAGGAATTTTTGGTTTAAGTTATTTTTGGTAAGATTGAGTGCAGCACCACAAGTTGGATTTTACATCAACCTTTGCAGTCAATATTGATCACCAATGGCAAGTCAGTGGTTTCTCCACCAATAAAACTTGGCTGCCATCATATAGCTGAAATGTTGTATGTTATGTAATCATACTATTTTTAGTATGCATTTTTTTAAGCTTATTTTAATGGCCATTGCAAAAATGATGACATCACTGGGCTGTTATTTTTTCAATTTGATGGAAATATATTTTTATCTGCTATTGGCATTTGTTCCCATGTTTATAAAAATCGAAAAATTTTGATGACTGGTAAAACAAACATTAATGATGACCATGAATATCTCCTTTAATTGTTGTTGTTGTTTGTCCTTGTACAATCTTATTATTGACAGGATAATCCAGACAAATGGTTTCCAACTAAATGTTGTGATGATGTGGTTTCCTGCCTTACAACTATTACAGCTAGTCTTATCACATTCAACTTCCATTGACCACTCTTCTAATTCTCTGTACTACTGATAAGGGTTAAAACAATAAATCCTCCCTGCCAATCTGCTGGTAATGAAATTCTATTTGCTTTGATGGACATTTCCAATATAAAGCAGTTAGTGGTATGTCTAATGCTACTAATTAAATGGTCAGCCATTGATTAATTACAGCAATTATCACAGAGGGGAGATAAAAACAAGGCAAAACTTTCTCAATAGTAACTGAGCAATACATTAACATATAATAATTATGTGTGTCTACATTTATCAGTGTTACAGTAAACAAAAAAATGTCTGACCATGTCAACAGTCATAGGTATAGACATTGGAAAAACTGCTATTAATAAGAGTCCTTGACAGATCAAAAGATGCTATTCTATTGGATAAACATATATCAACTTGGCATGCAATTCTTCTGTCTGGCCGCATGCAATCTTTCTTCCTGACCACATGCAGTTCTTGTCAAATGAGAAATGGCATGGCTATTGGACAAGCCTTGCAGTATACAATTATGTGAGCAGACTAGATCATTATGACACCATTTACACAATCTCTCAAACTGCTGATTACCCTGGGCTAATGAGATTATAAACCATATCCAATGGATAGCCATGGAATAACCATTATGTCACAGTCAGACATGGTTCTGGTCATTTACTATTTGTCATCATGGCATGAAATGTCTTGGCAAATGTTACCAAGATTAGATGACTGGCTTTCTCATGTCATAATGACCTACTCTACTGGTCTTGTCTTGAGTCAGTAAGAATATGTTATGTATATCTTGTGTTGAAACAACTAGTATATTACAAAGGGGCCAAACTGGCGATAATATTGATGTGGATTTTGTGGTGTTGTGTGTCAGATTTAAGGTAACATGATTAGTGGAGAGTTTGGTCTGCTGTTTGTGGATGTTATGGTGTCGTGTGGCATGTCAGTAAAATGTATGGTTAAACAGTAACAGAGAGTTTGGTCTGCTGTCCAGTTGACTACCTGCTGATGTAATTTTATGCATATATGTATAAATACAGAAGATCGATATGAAAAGTACAGAAAGTATAATCTTTTGATTTTGAGCGTATTTGATGAAGGTTATTCCAGAAATGCCTCATGCACACTAAATTAGATGTCTATGGTTTTATCTTAAACAAAACAAAGGAAACTGACCATATTTTACAAATGCTACTGTATTGATTATGAGGCTATTAATTCATTTTACTGGTGCAAAAATTTACAATATTTTATGACATTATTTACAGTTATTATTACATGTAGGACTTGATTGACAAGTGCAGAAATTGACCCATTAATGTCAAGTACTTAGTTTATAATTACAATATTGACCACCTGCTGTGTTAGAAGACATAATGACAGAGGGTGACATAACAGTGTAATAAATTACACCTCCCCACTGTAATAGCTTTATAAATGATTGCTCCCTGTAGTAGCATCAAACAGAATGGAAATTTAATGGTCAATAAATGGACATACTCAAGGGTTGTCCAAAATGTCCACTGTTATAATCAATATGCTTTGAAGTGGACAGTTAATATGTAAACAAACTTAATAATGCCTGATGACCATGTGAAGGCACCATGTTGGAATGACAAGACTTTCTGATTAGAGACCTACATAAATGTCTGAATTTTATCAGGACTGGAACTGATACTGGTATTCCAACATTCCTAATCCAGTCTTTGAATTTATGATTTGATCACTGCCAAACAAATGTTGCAATAGTCCAGCATGTCAATCACAGACAAATGTTGCACTAGTCCAGCATGTCAATCACAAACAAATGTTGCACTAGTCCAGCATGTCAATCACAAATCTGAATTTCATCCAAATAGAACACAACAAGTGTCTTAAATGCAAATGGTAGAGTCCATCCATAAAGAACCAACAAAATTTAGAGACATAGTTGCTAACAAATCTTAAAATTAAAATGTACTTTTGTATTAGTTTCTGGTATATTACTTTGTGACTTGGTCTAGTCCAAGCATTACATTAAGATTGGCAATCTTTTTTTTTAAATAATATAAATTACTGTCTTGCATGCAATGTTGATAATATTGATAAAAAAAAAGGAAGAATATTATTAGATTTTGTAATAAATATACATGTGTATGTTTATTTTCTATTTATAGCTGCCTCAAGTTTGCCAGCCAATTTACCCAACCCTCGAATTGTAGAACATCCCCAAGATGGTTACGTAGCCAAGGACGAACCTGCCTCTCTGAACTGTCGAGCCGAAGGTGAACCAAAACCTAAAATTACATGGTACAGAAATGGAGAGAAAGTTATAACTAGTCCAGAAAACCCATTTTCTAATCGTATGATATTCCCAGATGGAAAGTTATTCTTCTTGAGTGTGGTATACAACAAAAAGGATAAAACGGATTTAGGAGTGTATTATTGTAATGCCACCAATATACATGGTAGTGCCATCAGCCGTAATGCCACTTTATCTATTGCAGGTAAGCCAATAGACCTTTTGCACAGTCCTGATTTTACTCTAAAATTATTTGTTATTTCATACCTTTTTTATGCTAGTTATTTCCCTTACGACAGGCAAAATGGTACCCGGTCTAACAAGTTCAATGGAAAGGACAACAAATTTAATTAAGTCTAATTTTCTCATAATTTGTAGATATTTGAACCAGATGATAATTTTATAGTCTCTAGAAAATTCCCAAGTTGTAACAACATTAAAATTTTGTACAAATTATGAGAAAAAATATATGTTATTTTCACTGAACTTGAAAGGGGACCCTTTTGCCCACCTTACAGGAAAATAGCTCCTATAGGACTATAATTTAAGAATCAAAGTCGGAAATGTGTGAATTGTGTATTATATACTTGTATTAGTACTGTTAAGAGACTACTGCGACTATGACATAAAACTGGTTTAATCCCACACTTTATGAAAATGAAGTGTCTGTGCCAAGCCAGAAAAGAGAACAGTCATGTGTATATGCTAGAGGTATTAATTGATTCTGGGAGTGTGGTATAGTTTGTTTTTCATATTATCATGTATGTCTTCAGAATGAAGGGGGCACACATGCTGGTGACATTAATTATACTTATCTAAAGCTTGTTTCTATTGTTCATCCTTTATTCTTTCATAAGTACTCTTAATAAAAGACAATAAAGAAAGTACCTTCCTTCAGAATGTCATATTATTTCTCTTTGATGCTGACATAATGATGCCTTTGAGGTGAAAATCCACCTGCTTCCACCTGAATTACTTCCCTTTGATATTTAACAGGGTATACTTTCACCTGCTTTTAATAGATTGGCAAACTAATTCTTTCTTGTCTTAATTTTATATGAAATTGTCATTAGGTAAAGATATAGGCCATGAAATCTCCTTAGATCTGCACCTTACAAGATATCAAATTATTTCTATGGAATCTCAAAAACGTTTTTGTGAATGAAATATAAAAATGTTATTTCTGACAA
Source organism: Gigantidas platifrons (assembly GCA_002080005.1). Lineage (NCBI taxonomy): Eukaryota > Metazoa > Mollusca > Bivalvia > Mytilida > Modiolidae > Gigantidas > Gigantidas platifrons. Next base: position 247,516 of record MJUT01053428.1, read on the forward strand.
ACAATGATATATTTTTAGCGATTGTGATGTTTTGAACAAAAGTGATAATAGTAATTAATTTCTATAGAATCTCAAAAACTTTTTTTGTGAATGAAATATACAATTTTTATTTCTAACAAACAATGACATAAGCGATTGTGATGTTTTGAACAAAAGTGAAAACAGTAATTAATTCGTTTTTCGGTATTTAGACTGAAAAATAGATTTATAGTAACAGAACTTATTTTGTTTTTAAGAAAATATAGTTCAGTTGAACTTGCTTGACATTTTCATTTTGTAATTTTTTCTCACTGGCCCTGATGGCAATAAAACATAATATGGTAACATTTACATATGTCATGACAATCGTCAATTGTTAGAAATAATTTGAGACCAGCTAAAGCATGCATTTCCATCCTCCAGAGTCTTCAACAATAAGAAAAAAAATATATATTTACTACCGTTGGAAATGCAAAATCACATGCTGTAACAATAAATACAAGTCAACTGCAATCTTAAATTAAAGAAAAAGTGAAGAGTTATGGCTTTACCCTCAGTTTGTTGTGAGTTTAAAAGTAGAACAAGATGTTATTATAGAGGAATGATGACACAAAGCATAATTTATATAGAAGTTTATGATATCTTGACTGATTCTTTTCTTGAAACCATTTGTCTGCACTCTCGGGAGGAACAGGTTTATTTTTTTCGGTCAATTAAAAACGTGTCTAAATCATGTTTTTATATTCACCTCTAGTGTAAAAAGTTAAAGACTTGTAAATTATTTGGCTTTCCAATCTTTTGACTTTGAACATACCTGATGAAGGTGATTCCAGAAACCTGTTGTGTTTTGCACACTAAATTAGATATTTTATATTTTTGATAAGCATGATTTACTGACGACTGTACATGTTGGCAAGCTATATTTGTTGTAATATTTATCTCCCTTTCTTAATGGAATCAATAGTTAAGTTGTCAGATGATTTCAATGTCCACAAATCAGTGCCTATCACCAATAATGTTGTGAGTTCGAATCCCACTCAGACGAAACAACATTATGTGATAAAGTTTGTCAGTGACTTGCGACAGGTCGGTCGTTTTCTCTGGGTCCTCCGGTTTCCTCCACCAATAAAACTGACCGCCACGATATAACTGAAATATTGTTGAAAGTGGCATTAAACACCATAAACAAACCATCAATGTCCACACAAGTATTGGACTACTGGTCCATCATCAACAGTTATTTTCAGTTTTGCCTGTAAATAAACCAAATGCTGACTCATTGACAGCAATAAGATGATCCATTTGAAAACTGAGACAATGAACTATAAATGAAATTTTCTGAAGTTGTTTTCTTTATATACCAACAACTGGACCATGAAAAAACAACATAAATCACTAAATTTTTATCAGATAATTCAGAGAGCCAAGATAACCTTACATTTTTTTATCCTTAGAAATATTTTATTGGTGCATTGTACAACATCCTAATTTTTTTTTTAGATCTATTAAAATAAAATGACTAACAAAATTATTGTTGACTTGAAACCACAAAATTTGTAAACTTATTACAGAAAAATGACCAACATGAGACCAAAGTTTGATGTTATCATGTTCCAACATAACACACAACACTTCCCTGTAAAGTTTTATATAAAGGGAAAGAAATGCATATATTAAAGCATATCTTTGATCTAGAATATTTATTTTAAAAAAAAAAAGAAAAAAAAGAACTTGATTGCAGTCTATCCAGTGTGATCTAACCTCTAGATAAGAATCTAACTGTTAGATATAGATATCAACAAGTCATTTTCATTTTGATAATGTTTGAGGAGGGGGGAATTGGTGGTGTTATTTCAGCTGCAGGAAACCAATTCTGTTTGTTATTCTTAGTTAGACAGTGATATGAGTAGTTGTTTTGATAAAACACACAGAGTTCTATAGTTACACGTAAAAATATAAGTTTTTGAAGTAAAAATACTGGGGATTGTTAAAGAAAATATATACAGAAACAATGCTAATTTAGGAACACCATTGATGGACTGACTAGTTGTTATGATTTAGATACAATGTATACAGGGAATTTAAACAATTTACCAGTGGTTTAGTACCATCACATACACATTGGTGTGCTTATCGTCAAGTGTTAGACAACCCCCCCCCCCCCCCCATCCCCCAAATAATTGGACATTGAACCATATTTAAATACAATGTATAAAACATTGAAGAGCAGAAAGAAACCAACAAAATGTTCATACTTTCAACCAAACCCAGTTTAGGGTTTCTCTTCCAATTAACACATGTAAAGTTGTATCAGTTAATTTCCATTCAGTTTTTTTTTTTTGAGGATTAGGCTATTTTTTCCCCACAAAACCAGCAAATATTTCTCACATGAAGCAATAATCAAATTATTTCTTTTTTGTTTTTATATGGAAAATTGATTTGAAAGTTTACTTCAAAATTTACCAAATTCCTCATTGAAAACTGCAGGGTCAAATATTTTTTGTTTTCAGAAAAAAAAACTTTGGTCAAGCCCCCCGCCCCTTCAGTTATTGTAATAAATATTGTAGTTGCCTATTGTTATTTGTTATTGGTATATCAGATATATTTTTTATATGTAACTTCATCTTTGATGCACAATACCAAACAATCAATCAAACTTTGAATATCACTGTCATAAATATTTTTTTTACTTATAGTTCTAAGGAGTGACTTTCGACAACAACCCAAGAATATTTCAGCTGCAATCGGAGATTCGGTCAGCTTTCCCTGTCGTCCACCAAGGGGTGATCCAGAACCGAAGGTGATCTGGAAGAAGGATGACGAAATGATCATACATGTTGCCAGTAACACTAGATTTGTGGTAACAAATAATGGTGCATTAAATATTAGCCAAGTACGGAAACAAGATGCTGGAATATTTACATGTATAGCTACCAACAAAGCAGGAGAAAAAGAAAGTTCTCCAGCAATTCTACGTGTAATAGGTAAATTTTGTTGCTGTACTTACTTATGTATTGTAATTCTTATTTAGCCATGTCTACTGTTTTATTAATTGGTTGGTTGGTTTATGGTGTTTAATGCCACTTTCAACAATATTTTAGTTATATCGTAGCCGTCAGTTTTATTGGTGGAGGAAAGTGGAGTACCCTGAGAAAACCACCGACCTGTCACAAGTAACCTGTTTCATTAGAATTATGAGGATTATTTTGTATTTAAGGACAAGAGGGATGAATAGTGTGTATTAACTGTGTCGCCCTCCAAATTAAAATTATTATTAATATTATAATACTGTTGGATATTCTTCTATAGGAAAATACAAACCTGTTTTGTTTCATTTTGAAAATAATATAAATAAGTCAGAACAGAAAATATTTAATTTTTTGCCTACAGTTAAATATGAATTTAAATTATAATCTGCAATATCTTAAATTTCATACTGTAATATACTGGTGCAATAATTCATTACTTAATTGAGGTACATTTATTGTTTTGTAGAAAAACCTAGTTTTAGACGATTTCCAGTTGATGTGACAACACGAGAAGGTAAAACCGTAGAATTCCCATGTGATGTAGTAGGAGACAAACCATTACAAGTGACATGGCGTAAAGAAGACGGAAAGATTGGTCGTATGACTAACTTACGAGATCATACGTTACGCATTGAAGATGTTAGTAGAGAGGATACTGGGATATATGTGTGTGTTGCTAAAAACCAAGTCGGGGAAGCTGAGGCAGTTGCTCGTCTTAATGTAGAATGTAAGATTTTATCATCTTTGTAATTTTCTGATGGGATGAAAACTTGTTAATGTCATCATCATGGGTCCAACTTTGTACATAATTTCCATATTTGGACAATTTCAAATGCAAGTTATTTTCATAGTAACTACATTATTATTCTTGTAACAATCTGGAAGGGGTCTACCTCTATTCTTGTAGTAATCTGGAGGTGGTCTACCTCTAGAAATTAGTTTGTATTGATTCCAAAGTACATTTATAAATTGAATAAATTACTTATCAAAGGATACAATGTAAATATGTTCCAGTTCATAAATCATTCTTACAAACCTAAGATTTATGAAGTACAGAATCAGACCTGCTTATGGTGTGATCAGGGTGGTAGAATTATATCTTTTTAATTTTTTACGTAAGTGTCAGAGACAAATTTTACTTTATGTGCAAGACTTACATCAAAATCCATTGTTATTAAAATTTAAACAATCTACATCAATGAATTGTAATACTTGATAAGTAAACGTCTGTAGTTTAAAATTTGAGATTGTAAAGGTTCCTGCTTTTTCATCTTGTTCTATTAGTCTAGATGGTATCTAGTTTTATCATTATAGTTAAAACACCCTTCCTTTTTAAATAGTTTGCACAACCAATTTTCTTTTTAGAAGTTTCACTTACATGCTATTGTGATTTTCGTTTGATATGTATTGAAATGTAAATTGTGTGTAAATTTGATATTTCGCCCTGCATCAAACAGGTCATAAATTTTGTTAAGAGTTGTCTCACCTTGTTATTATCAGGTGAGAAGATTTGGTGGAGCCACATTAATATAACTTGATCTTCTTCATTACGGAGGAGTACAGTTTTATATCACAAGATGAAAAGAAGGATTGAAAAAAAACAAGATTTTGACAATTGTTTTTAATTAACATTTAACATCTTGTATTATAAATCGCAGAAGATAAATGCATTCTGAGATATCATTAATTCTGCATCTTTTTGTCTTTTGTAATAAGAAATTAGGTTTATAGCTCTTTATACCACACATTGAACAGAAACATTAGAGGTTACAATCACTGATGCACATTTAAACGAACTAATAAAATGTGGTTTAAATTTATTTTAATGCTATCTTGTCTCTATGATAAGAAATTTGTTATCCCTCAGAATGCTATCAGATTTGTTTTCATTTGGTCTAGAGTCTGGGTTTGCCACTCTCTCTTATAATTTTAGTTTTTACCAATATGTAATTTTATTGGTAATTTTGACATTTTTCATTTGATCTCATGGATGGAGTGATATTATCAGTATCAAAATGGAACTGACTCATACTGAATATTATCGCTCACTGTTTTAGGAACTGCCTCACATACTGAAAATTATCGCTCACTGTTTCAGGAACTGCCTCACATACTGAAAATTATCGCTCACTGTTTCAGAAACTGACTCTCATACTGAAAATTATCGCTCAGTTTCAGGAACTGACTCACATACTGAAAATTATCGCTTACTGTTTCAGGAACTGACTCACATACTGAAAATTATCGCTCAGTTTCAGGAACTAACTCACATACTGAAAATTATCAGTCACTGTTTTGTCAAATACAAAATGACATTATCGATAAAAACAATAATCTGTTTTGAAGATCTTGACATGCATTATCACTAGTATCACATCTTTTCCTATCTGACTCGCTGCAAATTTAGCAATAATTTCTGTCTCGACCTTCGTAGCTGTTGTTATTCTATATAGGCAAATTACATTCATAGATTTGAGTTGAAACTTTGTAGGGACTTTTTTTTTATTTCTTTTGACAATATGATGATCTTTCTATCTACAGTATGTTATATCTAACATTAAATCATAACCATGCAATTTAAACATTCAATGAACAAAATATGAAGAAGTTGTTAATAAAAAATTATAACGAAATACCACAATTTAAAAGAATACAATTTCTAAAGTTAAATTGATATTTTTCACCATATTGATAATTGTAGCAGATATCAAGCATATTTCAGTTTCATTAACGTTATAATTTATTTATCTATAAATTTATGATGACTAGGTGAGAGATGTCTCCTCAAGATGTCTCAAGAAGATATGATACTATCTTTTGATGTTTTTTTAACATTTACAGAGAGACACGAGACTTAGTCTTATTTAGTTTTTTGACGAGACACTGAGTTCCACAACTTTTATCACAAAGACCTACTACACTTTTTCATTTCTTCCTCATTTGAAACAAAAGATTATACAAGACAAATGTCATGGTATTTTAAATAAACAAGAAGTGCTCTATGCTGTGTTCCTATTAACTAATGACTTTGATCTGTTTAAGCTACTAACATATGTGTCTTAAATCAACGGGAGGATAAAAATCTCAAGTAGTGTGATCACTGTGGGCCTATCCTGATTAATATTGTAACACACTTGAATTTTATCATAAAGTCTCCAGTCTAAAACAAAACCTTGTCATCATGTCTGTTATACACCATGCTGGTCGACCACACTTAGGGGTCAAGGATGCTACCATTATCTTATAAAACATAAATTGTTACATAATCGTGTGGTCTTAAACCCCTATCTGTTCTTACAAAAAAGGAAAAAGTTTTAAATAACAGGGGTTTTCCTATAATTCATGTAGCAGCAGCATCACAACATTAGCATTATTTCTGATGGTGGTTAGTGATAACATATCTCCCCCTCCATCAGTTACATCCTTGTCTTGTTAGATTGATGCCACATCATAACTTTATTATAGTTTTCTCTGTTTTATGATGTTTTCATTCCTTTTATCACATTTAATGATAATTTATTGATATTTCATGTCTATCCTGGCAATCACTTTGATTTTTATTGTATATTTATGTCTTTGTCATTGATAAGTCAAGTCAGTTTGACTATATAGGAATTTTATGAAGGCTAAAATTACTGACCAAATTTTTATTTTATAATCTTCAAAATTTTTAGTACCTTTCAAAATTTCTAGATTTCCCATAAGTCATCGCCCTTACGATATGGGAAGTGATTGACTTCAAAGGCATTGTATAACATAAATTAGAGGGAGCACTCCCAGAACCCACCTATTCCCTAAGTACTTAATTTTAAACCTCAGAAATATTTTATCAAAATTTGTTCAGACACTACAGTTTCTACATATAGAACACTCATAAGTCAAATTTGTTCCATTTTTCGTTTTGTTGATTGATTGATTTTTTTTGTTGCCATCTTTGGTGGGTTTTTTTATCCCCTCGCAAACAAATGCATCCGTCCGTCCTTCCGTAACATCCTTGTGAACACTCTAAAATCAACATCCTTCAATGGATTTTGACCAAACTTGGTACATATTTAGTCCTTAAGAGAATCTGGAACCCTATTGATTTCAAGGTCATAGGTCAAAGGTCAAGGTCACCAGATCAAATTTTTAGGCGAGGGGATACGCCACGTTTTGTGTTGTCCTTGTTATTTTTGTTTTTAAAGTCACTTAAAATTTATGATTCTTTATGTTACTAGAAGATTTGCTCACATTTTGAAAATGATGTAAGCGATATTGTTCAGGGGTATTTCAAAGATTTCAAAATTTCCGAAAATTTTAACATTGCATGGAATATAATACATTGTATATATATATATATAGGGTTAGGGGGTTAGGGTTATGGTGTTTAATGCCACTTTCAACAATATTTCAGTTATACAGTGGCGGTCAGTTAACTGGTCGAGGAAATCACAGACCCAAGTCGCAAGTCACCGACAAACTTTATCACATAATGTCAAGTACACCTCACCTGAACAGGATTCGAACTCCCGATATTAGTGGTGATAAGCACTGATTGCATAGGTAGTTGTAAATCCAACTACCATATGATCACAACCACGAGAACCCCTCTATATACAATTTCAGTCATTTCCAGATTTATTTTTACTGTTGGCTGCCTATTGATTATTCATTAACTACTTGAATGCTCTTGTTTTCTAGGGAGTTTTGACAGATCATTCATGATTTCATTAGAAGTCAGTATCTTCTATCTGGCTACAAAAATAATTCTTCAAAGGAATTGATAAGAGTTTTATTGACTGTGATGGAAACGGTTATCACTTCACAGAGGGAATCAGCAAAAAAAAAAAGATTGAAGAGGGAAATGCTAACTGACATTTCCTGGTGTTCTTGTTACAGATTTGACATCAATTTAGTTTTGACCAGACTCTTTATATGTAATATTACTGATACCTCATTTTTTAATTATGAATATAATTTTTCAAATTGAATGATAGGCAATACAGTAGGCATGCCTGTCACCAGAGTTTTCAAGAAGGTATTCATAGACTCTCCATGTGACATGGTCTTATGGCTGGGGGTCAATATTCAGACTTCAGCAGTTTGCAGTTCAACCGAAATCCTGATTTTAATAGTCTAAATCCAACTAAAATCTCAACTTTGATTGTCCATCTTGGTTTTTAGATTTGCAGGGGGGGGGGTGGATATGAAGCACCATGGCTATGAGCATGAGTAGGTATCTGACATTGACTTACCAATCCTCAAATTTAGAAATATGTGTTTGTATAATTAAGGATCATTACAACCTGATATTTCTGTTTTAGATTCTCCAGAATTTAAAGTTCGACCAGTAGATAAGACGGTAGGGGTGGGTCGTAGTGTTAGCTTGCAGTGTGTAGTGGAAGGAAACCCTACCCCCGCAATCTACTGGAGAAAACGAAGTCAGCAGGCCAATTCTGAAAAGGTATTTTAAGTCTTGTATTAATTAGTCTATAAGAAAACAAGGTTGAAGAGATCTTAGATAAACTTACAGAAATACAATATCTAGCAGAAACACTGTGAACTCTTTGTAAGAGTCTGTTTAATGTGATTGATAGATCATATTTCTTAGGGTCATTGTAAGTACTTATTTATTGGAATCATTTAAAGAGGATTTCTGAGTCATTAGTGCAGCATCTGTATCACTATAATAACCTGGACCATAATAGAGCTAACAAAAATGTTAAGGGTTTAATTTTGTATTGTTTATTATTAAAAAAATACACATTATACAAATAAGCTACAAAAATAATATTATATTCAATGGCATCTAAGTCCTATCTTGTTAAATCTACATAATTTATATAAATATGAGTTTTCTGTACCAAATTGCCTCTGATTTAATGTGTAAAAAATAGAAATTCTTCTTAAATAAAGAAGGTTTAATTTGAAGGCTCCCATTGAGAAATTCCATTAATAGAGATTAACTGGCAGTAAATCTTTTTATACTATTAGATTGAAAACAAAAGTTACATCACTGAAATTTTTGTATTACTATCAGGCGAAAACAAGAAAACACGAGATATTGTAGAATTCCTGTAAAGGACGATTTGTAACTAGTATGTCTTCACAAATCAATGCGGCAGACTACTTATTGCGTGATCTAACCAGTTTTATGTTGCTCGTAAAAAAACTGTTTTCTACCATTAACTTTCATCATAGCTTTTATATAAATTGGTCTAGAAGCAGATGAACACTTAATAAAAATCATGGCCTCTCTTATCAGTAACGGAGTGGCAATTAAGATAACTGAAGTCATCTTTGTTTGGGGGAGAGATAAACATTTTTTTTTTATTCCATTTGATAAAAGTCAGAAGTAGTAGGCATATCAAAAAGAACAAGGTGATAATCTAATATATTGGACTGATATGTTGTACAATACCGTAGAGTTGTGAGTTAACAACATTCTTTATTACAGTCATGTAAATGGATGCTCTTGATTTTGGCATAATCGACCATTCTCTCTGTGTGGAAAAAATGAATATCTCATGTAAACTCTTGAAGATTGGCATCATCAAGCCTTTCTTTTTGGCTGTTAAAAAAAGTCTTGTAAATTTTGTGTAATGATAAGTGTGATATATTTGTTTATAACAGGTTTATATCCAAAATGATTCTATTGTTTTATTTGGAAGACCACACAGTAGATTGCTTAATTATGGTTTTCGTTAAAAAAAATTGTGCAATATGTAAAATTTTAAATTGCAACCTTTTTGGGGCAGAAAAAAGCTAAAGAAACCATGGAAATAAAAGTATTGATAAATTTAGATTGTTCTTCTTAATACTTAAGCTACATAGAAAAGAAACCAGAAAAATAAATCAGCAACCCTGTCCATATTAAAGAAACCTCGGCAAAAACATATAAAATTAGATGAAGAAGACAATCTATTCTAATGCCTATTGATTTATACCACAATCTTGTTATGTTTTCCTAAGAAATCTTAGTTAACATTGTACAAACCACACGTGTATCCCATCAGATACCGTATTAATTTGTATCACTAGAACTCGACCCATGACTCCATACTAATCCGTCTAAGAAAATTATAAAAGTCATATTTTATACAGGATGGATATAATTTTAAAGCTCATCTTCAGAAATAATGAAATTGAGAAAGCTGACGTACAATAGGCTTTGATTGATTGCTTAGACTATTTCCTTTGGAGAATAGACTTGCACAACAATCGAAGCAATTATATTGACAATATTTGTCACTTAAACAGCGTGTACATTTTATGTTTTGTTACAAGTGGTTTAAGCAAGCCTTGTTCATTAGCTGTTGCTTCAAATTAGAAAAACGTATTAAAGAGAAAAACGAGATTGTAATTGTCACGGCAAATTAAAAACGGTTTTTGTGACAATCTTAATGTTTTAGTATTGAAAATTGACTTTCTTCATAATTTAAATTTAAATGCCAGAAGCCCATTACAGAAGAAATTGAAGAAATGGGGGGAAAAAAATTATAATGAAAGACTAATAGTTTGGAGGATCTGAACAAAATAAAAAAATATTTAGGAAGGGAAAATCCAGTGGAAACAAAGAATTAAGTAGATAGATTTCATGCTTTTGTTGCCATTTCTCCTTGATGTGATAAACGGCACAAAAATAGACATTAAAACTGAACAAAGCCACAGCCTATAGACTATTGAAATTTTGAATGAACTTGTTTTCTTATTATTCACAGAGTTTGATATTTCCATACACGCCAGATGGTCGTTACTCGGTAAAACCTGACGGTACTTTACAGATAGACAATGTTCAGCCCACTGATGCTGGAAAGTTTGAATGTGAGGCACTCAATGTTGTAGGAACAGCTTCAACATCTGTCCAGCTTAAAGTCAGGGGTAAATAATTGTCACCTTATTTTTAATGAGGTCGAAAATAATTGAGTCACAAATTCTGTCTTGGTTTTGAATTTATTTCTTTTGTGTATTATTCTGTAAAAACTTTTATTTTATTGGTGACTTTGAAGAAAATGTTTAGGGTGGAGTGTTCATTGACATAATTGTACTGACAAATAGCACTGATAATAATTTTATCTGGAAATAAAGAGTTTTTGAATTGAATAGGCCCTGAAATTGACGGAAAATTATCATTGTGAAATGAATGAGGAAAAACCTCCAGTAATTGGAATGTGGCATAAGGGAGATAACTCATCAGTAATTATTTTTCAGAAAATGATTCAAGACCACCACCTATCATCAGGATAGGACCACAGAACCAGACTTTAGCTACAGATGAGACTGCCTATCTTCATTGTAATGTTATTGGTAATCCTAAACCCACAATACAATGGTATAAAAATAGAAATCTTCTGTCGTCTGACGATCCTAGAATTCAACAAAAGTCTTCAGGAGCATTACAGATCTCTGGTAATTCCCATTAATTCATATAATATTGTGGTACAGTCAAACTTGCCTTCTGTGACCTTCCAAGGGAACAGTGAAATAGGGTCACATTAGGTGGTCACTTAATACAAGTTTAATTGATATGCAATGCACTGTGAATGGAAATAAAAATTAAGGTCAAATAATACAAGTTATTGCTTTAATAGAGGTGGTCACAAAAGCAGGTTTGACTGTATTTATTCAAATCTTCTCTATTGATGGTCCCACAATTTAAGTAGAAATTTCGAGAAATAGTTAAAACATCTGGTCATTATGTAGGGCCTGATGATTGTAGTCATTTTCGAGATATGTATCTACAGGAATGTAAAATCTCATCAAATCTATACAAACTAATAATGCAGAAATTAGAAATTAATATTAATCTCTAAATTATGAACAAAGAAAAATACACAAAAACAAGTGAAACAAATAAAAAAAAATGAAGTAAGAGGTCAATTGTTTTAGAAGCTGTCTCTCATACAACCATTTTACTGATCTGTAAAAGGAGGGTGTAAGGTAGACTGTCAAGTAAATCACTTAAGAAAGAACAAATATTAATCCACAAATGATAAGAAATATACTGTGATCAAATCTTATATGCGAAATTATGACTTTAATTGGACTGTTCATTTTCAGGTTTACGTGTATCAGATACTGGGATGTATTCTTGTAAAGCCAGCAGTGAAACAGGGGAGACAACTTGGATAGCCAGTCTTGTAGTAGAAGGTTGGTAATTCTAGCCATACTAATTAAAATACAATTCTGAATTACTTAATTATCTTAAGATAGTATATTCCTAACTTTAAAGTAAGATAGTTGAAGTTAATACTGTCTACAGAAATCTGGCAAAATAAAATTGGATAGTTTTCATTATTCTTTCGAAAAAAAATTAACTATTTATTGTATTTTTCTTTGTTCTACAGTACCAGGTGACAGTTCTGTGACATTCCATCGAACACAAAATGCATCTTATTTCCCTGGTCCACCATCTCAACCAGTTGCCATAGAAATAAAAGATACATCTATAATGTTGTCATGGCAACAAAACAGTAACTCCGGAGCCTCACCAGTTTTCGCCTACATTGTAGAATACTTTAGCCACGAGACCACAGATGTAAGTTTTGGGGAAAAACAGGACAACTTTAAAATTCCTGAGAGTTTTTAAAAACTGGCTTTTATTAAATTTAACAAACAACAAAAAGAAAGGATGTCATATTTTTAAGTCTGGAATTTTAACAACAGCTGCACCCTTTTAATTCACGTAATTTGGTAGATGACAAACAATTATGACCTTTTCTATGGATTATTAAGTGAAATATATTAAATATGCTCATCTATGTCCCTTCTAGGACAAAATAGTTAGAAATAAAAATGAAAATGTTTATCATATAAATTTTAGTTTTATTATTGTTAGATGACTGTGAAATACCAGGATCTACTTTGTAGAAGGTTAACATTGTCACAAGTAAAAATTTCAAATATTTTTTCACTCTAATCACAAGCATATAAATACATGCAAACATAATATGCACATTCATGAGTTAAAATGTTGTATGGTCATCTGTAACTATTTTCCTAAATTATTTTATATAGCTGTAACATTGGGGATGGTAATGAAATCTTTTGATTTTTATAGGGCTGGGTAGTTGTATCTGAGACAGTACAGAAAGTTAAATATACAGTGAAGAATCTTCAGCCTGATACACCATACCTATTTCTGGTTAGAGCTCAGAACTCTCATGGAATTGGTACACCTAGTAAAGTCAGTCAGATCATCACAACTAACAGTAAGTAACTAGAGGCTGAGTTTGTATAAACACAGTAGTCTCCCCTTCTTATAAGACCACTCCCTTCTACAATGGAAAAATTGTCTCTCTGGGTGGAAGATTGATTAGAATTTTACTATATCAGTGGACCAGAAATCTGGCCTGATAAAAGGAGTGGCCATTGGTAGGAGGGTGCCTTATAAGAAGTGGACTATTGTACTAGGTTTGATCTGAGTCCTCTTGTAGATGGGGTCACTCTTTAGAGAAGATATAGATTGTTATTTCAATATCAGATCCATAGTATTTCTGCTATATTCATGACAATAATTAGCACTTACAATCAATAACTCTGTATATAGGTAAAAGATGGGACGACTTATGACACAGAGGTGCCGATAGTCACATGTAAAACCAGAGGAAGGGTCTGAAAAATATGTTTTGTAGCTGTCCACCTACAACCACACTCTCCTGAATTCCTTGGTAGAAATATGCTTTGTAGCTGTCCA
>MJUT01053428.1:261899-297946 GCA_002080005.1 Gigantidas platifrons
CAACCACACTCTCCTGAATTCTTTGGTAGAAATATGCTTTGTATCTGTCCACCTACACCCACACTCTCATGAATTCCTTAGTAGAAATATGCTTTGTAGCTGTCCACCTACAACCACACTCTCCTGAATTCTTTGGTAGAAATATGCTTTGTATCTGTCCACCTACAACCACACTCTCATGAATTCCTTGGTAGTAATATGCTTTGTAGCTGTCCACCTACAACCACACTCTCCTGAATTCCTTGGTAGAAATATTGCTACATAAATGATATTTTATTTCAGGTTTAGGTGTTCCAATTGCTACAGACCAAGTCAGAGCCAGAATGTCTGGAATTATGGTAGAAATTGTACGAGGTGATGCTGTCAACTCAAGCTCTATTAGATTTGCATGGAGGGTAAATATTTACATTTGTTTAGTCTCAATTAAATTTTAGAATCTTCATGTTTTCAGAGATATGGTTAAACATACATACAGTTTATTATTACCTGTTTTAGGCACTTCTATGATATTAAGAAACAAAAGGAGGAAAAGTGGTATGATTTAAAAAAAAAAAAAAAAAAGTAATCTCAAAGAAATGTGAATTAAAAACCTTTTTTGAATGGCCACCATTTTTTCCCTGTAATATAATATGCAGTATAGATTTATTTATTCTTTAATTGGTCTGTTTGATATAGTTTTATTGAGAAAAACAAATTAGTAAATCAGTGTCAATACAATATTTTTATTAACTGTTTCAGCCTGTTAAAGAAAGGGAGCTAATCCAACATTTTGAGATACAATACAAACGTCTGTATGACCTAGATGAAATATCTACAGGAAAGATACACAAAATCTTGGTACGACGCCAGTCTAGATCTTACACTATTACTGATCTCCACAGTCATGCCTGGTACCTAATCTGTGTCAAAGCTTATAATGGAGAGATTGGGTCTCAGTGCAGTAATCAACTCAAAGTACAGACTAAAGAGTCGGTTCCCTCTGACCCACCGCAGAATATTATCATCAGTAAAGATGGAAAGACTCGAGTTTTTATACAATGGCTGCCACCTCCTTCAGAGTCGAGGAATGGTGATGTGAAAGGATATGAGGTAAATATTGTTTTTGTCTTCCAGATATATTTTATTTATACAGTCTCTGTATTTCTCCCTAATTTGTTTAAATCTGTATAATAATGCACCATGCTTTAAGTATTCAGATTATTAGAAAGATGATTATTTTTAGGAATTCCAGATAAATGTTTGAACTTCAGCTTATGTTAAAGTCAAAGTAATTTCAGTATATGTTTTATGTTATGTTTGCTTAATGATTGTTGCCCTGGTAACAGTTTATGTTAGCTACATAATTTAGATAAGACCAATTTATCTCCCTTTGTAGATCAAATGCATGAGTGATGACGGTAAACATGATTGTAGTGCCAGTATAAATGGAACAGGGAACAAGTTTACTATAAATAACCTCCAGGAGGACATTACATATTCTATACAGATAGCAGCACGTACAAGTCAAGGGGTCGGAGTATGGAGTAAAGCTTATGTCATTGGTAAGTAAAAATGGTCAAACGCTACTCAAGATGATGATGTTAGCTAGAGATCTGTATTGTTGATATCTTACAGACTTACAAGATTATTGTTATGAACTGCCACTGGCAGTAATGTTTCAGTTATATTGTTGTGGATATAGATATACCTTATAACCTGTTTAAACCAAATGTCCTTTGCACCAACTTTTTTGTTCGGAATTGGCATTTGTTCCGTTTTTGCAGGTTCAATAAACCCCCAAAAAAAACTACAAATGGGCTCTATTAAATAGAGTTTATATAGTATTACGGTTTATTCTGGGTTCAGTTTAGACAAGTTGCATTGTATAAGGAATAGGAGAATTTTGCTTGCATAAAGTGTGTGATGATCAAAATTAAGAATTAATGAATGATCTCAGAAGCAAATATTTATTGAATTTAAACAAAACAGTTGTAGCATGGCCAACAATTATAGGAAAGCTTTAGAAAAGGGGGGTCTTTAGATTAATTTTAATTAGACTATGCTTAGAATACTTTCTATTGAAATGGAACAAAAATCCAGTTTTGTTTAAATTGATTTTGGAATGCATGTACATGTATATGTTATGAAGAATTTAACACATGGATTCAAAATATATCGTAGCCATAAGCTTCCTGTACTTTTTTGTTTAAGTTGCTGATCTTTTTAGTTGAGCTTAAATTTTGGATATTGAAATAAGAATGAAGATATTGATAGGACAAGGTATAGAAGACAACTACTAATACTATCTCTAGTATATGTTTTCTACAATGTATGTGACACACAAGGGTTTATCAAGGTGTTTTGGGAATGGTACTTTTGGTACCATTTTGGGAAATTTTTAATCCACAAAATGGCAATTTGGGAAACAAAATAAGGGGGTAAGAATGAAAATTTTGGGAATTTTGCATGATGTTAGAATATTTTTCATCAGGAATAGGTCCTTTTAACAGATCCTGAGGAAGGCTATGAAAATCCCTGACAGATTAAAAAAAATAAAAGTATTGACATAATCTTGGACTAGAATTGAAGGCATCCATATTTATCCACGATTAATTAATCGTCATTCCTATTAAGCATTTACATAATGTGTTTATTAATTTGTAATAAAACAATATTAATTTTCATTAAAAACATTTGCCTCTTTATCCAGCCATTACAATAAGGATTATAACAATGCTTAAACATACTTTAACTGTTCCCGCTATCTAAATCATCAGTTAAAATGCACATTAATTTCTCATTTTTCCTAGCTATCGTATTACAGAAAGAATTTTAATGGCGTAACAAAGAAATGGTGGACTGATTCTCCTTTTGTTTGATTTCTATATTAATGAAATGTGTCTCCTGACAATTGGACAATAATTGGAGATATAGATTAGACAATTGTTTTCAGATTTACTGATTTTCTGTCATTTGTATAGAACTAATAAGATTTTGTCAAATGAAGACGACATAATTGTACAACTGCTACGGAAGAAAATGTTTTGCATCAACACTTTACTGTAGAAAACAAATTTGACTTCATTCTTATCCTTTAAATATTTAGTTTTAGTTGTTTTTTTTGTTTTTTGTTTTTTTTTTTTTTATAAAGATTCTTTAACAGTGATGATTATTTTCAGTTATTTAACTGATTTCAGCTATTTTTCTCTGGAAGAAATAATCCTGAGAGTCGCAGGACACAGTTAGAACAGGTCAAAAAATGGACCTTGTTAACACAGGGTGTAGATGGTTTCAGCTAGTTTTCATGGTTTTCAGTTATTTTATTTTGAAACCAATATCATCCCTGCAAGTTTAAAATTCCTCAAAATAATTTAGCTGTGGTTTAGAATAATAATAATACAAGTCATAGAGCATGTAATTATAAAATGTTAATGCTTCGAAGTGGATGGGTAACAAATATACTTGTTAGTTTGAGATAATGTTCCAGAATTTTTTTTTTTTTACCAAAATTGAAAAATTGTTGTCTTGCCATAGGATAAAAACATTCATCCATTTAACATTGTCAAATCTATTTTATATAACCAAAAAAAAAAGAAGGAAAAAACGAAAAACATTTGGATGGATTTAATTTTAGTTTTAATATTCCTAGAGAGAATAGGATATATATGTGTTATGTTTTATAATTTGACAAATCTAATTATCTTCATTGGTAAATGTAAAAAAATAAAAAATTATCCATTAAGGATTTTAATTTAGAAGTTGAACGTCTCCTAGAAAACAATCATTCATTGGTGTTATTACATTTTTCAATCAATTCCAAAACAAAAATTAAAAATAAATGATAGATTTGAATTTGATTTCAGTCTGTAATGTTGCATCATTATTATTCAGCATCCATTATATGCTGGCATTTTTTGGCTACAAAACTCTCTTAAATCTCCACGGTAATCAGAATTTATTCCAGTCAATAGTTGGGTACAAATGCCATGACAATTAAAAGATTTAAACAAAGGAAATATTTCACCTCAAGTCACAAAGCAATACACCCAATACAAAGCATTTCCATTATTTAAAATTAACGTGATAAATTTATGTCCAATAAAACATTATGAATCTTTTTCAGTCTGTGATTGCGATTTGATTGTAAACTTCAATTACCATGGCGATTAAATTGATGATGGCGTTAACTAATTAGAAAACCGCAAATTTCCACAGTCAAAAAATTGTAAAGTTTATTAATGTTTTTCCAGTCTTTAATTAGAAAAAATTGCTGCAGTGAAAAATTACATTATTTCTTTAGAGAATATAACAGTGCTTCAAATCAGCGTGGAATCCCTCGTTGAAGTTTGTAAAGAGGCTACTCGTTAGCATGTTAATTGTATTACACATCTGCTGGATAGTTGAATTTTACAGCATAACATCTAATGTGATCAGGAGAAAAAAAATTCCAGACAAAATGTCCAATCAAAATGTGCAATAATACGTTTTTAGCTCGAGGACAGCGACATCGGGTTCAATACCACAGACCTTAACTAGAATTAGTTTCTTAGTGCTTTAAGCAGTTTTCTCCATTTAATATCAGATATGTTATTAAATTTGTCTTTCTGGGCCGATTTCTGTATCATACCCATGCTTGTTAAAACCTCCGTAACTAAGTAAGGTATTATTAAACCATTTTTTTCGGTGTCTGTAGGCTATCAGACATATACTCATTGTAAGGATGCATTGTTTTGTATGAATGCTCATATTCCATATCATCTTTTTGACTTAATGAGCTTTGCCATTATCAAATATCAGTAAACAAAGACAATTATGTTATTATTCGTAATAGCAAAAAAAAAAAAATGGAGGACATTTTAAATACCTCAGATTTCACAAAGTCTAATTTGAAGGTTTGGTAATTTAGTTGTCTGTTAGATTCAGGAAATATTGCTAGCTACTAATTAGGAAAAAGTTTCAGACATTTTTTTATATTTCCTTGTTTCATTTTGTCAATGAGCATTTTGAAAAGTACAGTAATGTCGCTCATAAAAGGCCAGTCCTACCATAGGCCACCTCTCTTATCAAAGGCTATTCCTCTTACCAAAGACCACCACTCTTACAATATAGGCCACCCCTTTTACCAAAGGCTACCCCTCTTAACCAAGGACACCTCTTAGCAAAGGCCACTCCTCTTAGCAAAGGCCACCCTCTCACCAAAGGACACCCCTCTTAACAAAGGCCACTCCTCTTAGCAAAGGCCACCCTCTTGCCATAGGCCACCCCTCTTATCAGAGTAGATTTCAATTGCATTGATTTAGTCAAATACTGCTAAATTGCCACCCTCATATAAGGCAAATTTTTCATTGCTAAATGTGCAGCCTTATAAGAAATGAAGTACTGTTATAGGTATGCTTCAATGGACATTTTACAGACCCAGAATAGCCATCCAAGATTATATGCTATTTATAGAATTCTGTCATTGTCTGTTGAAATTACTGTTGGTGTTGTCAATGCAATTTAAATTTGTTTGGATTTACTTAGTTTATTTTTTTTTCAGGTCCAGAACAACCAAGTTTAATGGAGGAACCATGGTTTATTGGTGTATTAATCGGTGTTGTTGGTGGAACTTTATGGTTGGCTTTGTGTATATTTAGTATTTGGCTGTGTAAGAAAAGGAAAAGTAAAAAGAAAATGATGCAGAATGGACTATACACAGGTAGGTTATTTGTACATTCAGTTGAAAAAGAAAAGACAATGGAACTTTTAGTGACTGGGATGAAAACACACAACCTCCCAAACAGAATGCCTCTGATAAGGCCACTCCCACTAAAGGATACCATCTTGTTAGGCCAGATTTCAGATGTACTGACAGAGTAAAATACTAATAAATTGTCTCCTTCGAGAGGTCTTCTCTCTTTTAAATTGTTATCCTATATACACCAAACCTAAAACCAAATCCAGTGGAGATAAATTGAAATTAATTTAACCTGTCTATTCTGATAAAAAAAACATAGTTGCAAGATGGCTCGGTTATGACAATTTTCACTAGATGTATTATCGACCAATGATTGATGATCTATATGTTACTAATGTCAACTTTTTGTTCTTGTTTTGTAGTTCCTATAAATAAGGGTGAAGATAGACCTTGTACTACATTTTATAGAAATGGATATCGGGAGAAAGATGCACGTAAGTTGAAACTTTTTTTTAAAGATGATGAAATGAGTGGGAATTATACCCTGGAGGGGGGATTTTACCATGATTCTATGATTGATGCCCACTGATAGCTTTTAATGTTCATAGGTTAAGGTCTTCAAGGAATTTATAATATAGCTTGATTAATGTAAGGTATCCGATTACGATAAAGCTACAAAATGTACTACATCCTGGTACAAATACAAATGTAGAATAGAAAAATGTAATTTAGAGAAAAAAAACTTTTGTTTACGAAAATTTTTAATCTGCAACTGGAAGTGAATTAAAAAAAAGAAAAAATGGTACAAATACAAATGTAGAATAGAAAAATGTATTTTAGAGAAAAAAAAATTTATGGAAATTTTTAAAGTGCCACTGGAAATAAATAAGTAAATAAATAAAAATGAAGATACAATTTGTATGTACACCTGATGGATAATTATTTCGTAGGTTAATTTTTATTTATGTCAGCATCAAAAGTTTGATATCAATAACTTAGTGCCATTATAAGTGATAGAACATCTGGTTCATTTATTTTGCTGTAGTATATAGTTAAAAAAAAATTCCAATCCAGTTTGTAGGTGAAAATAAATGCACTAAAAAATGGGGAAACTTCATTTCAAAGAGGATATAACAAAAATCACATGTTTGATCACAAACATATTTGTTTCCCCAAAAAATGCAATGATTTTGCAATTTATTATAAGATTAAAAAATATTGACTTTGTAAACTGGTAGAAAATTAGTAATTATATACAATTCTAAAAATATTATTTTAAGCATAGAAATAGAATATATAGTATTTGATTGAAAGCAAAGAAATACTGGGGAAAAACTTCCGGGGGGAAAAACTTCACCGTTTGAAATGAAACTAAGGCAAGGCGGCGAAGAATGTAATTAACTGATTGGAAAACTTGAAAATAACAAGTAGCTTCTTTTTTTCATTATGTATCATAAGTGTTACACTTCAGTATGGTATATCATGTTATTTAGTGTAAATAAATAGATCTGTAATTAGGCTTTGATGTGGTGTTTACAGAAAAGTCAATTAGTTGAGATACAGAACATTTTTTAACTCGTAAATTGACCCAATACCTATGCAATTTTAACAATTTCTTCAGCCTGTCAGGGAAAAATGTAAAAAAAAAAAAATACATGCAATATTTATATAGATTGATTTCAAATATAGCTATGTTTTTATCTCAGGAAAGGATTTTCTTTTCAGTTATTTATCTGATTTCAACTATTTTCCTATGATATTTTTTCTCTCCAAATGTTGCATGATGTAGGCAGAATGCAAAAAAAATGTAGGTTAAAAATTGACTTTTAGAAAGGGGGTGTAGATGATTTCAGATATTTGTCGTTGATTTTAAGTTATTTTATTTTCTAACCAGAATCATCACTGATAATATCTTCAATAATCTCCTGAAAATAATATTAGTTGTCTATTTCTATGTTTATATAGATGATAATTTTTTTTTCTAGGTAACATGTCTCCTGAAATCACCAATTTGTTAGACGGACATAAAGAAGTAGAAATGCAGGA
Organism: Gigantidas platifrons; assembly: GCA_002080005.1. Taxonomy (NCBI): domain Eukaryota; kingdom Metazoa; phylum Mollusca; class Bivalvia; order Mytilida; family Modiolidae; genus Gigantidas; species Gigantidas platifrons. Next base: position 269,602 of record MJUT01053428.1, read on the forward strand.
TCAAGGCAATATTTATAACGTTCCTCAGATGAAAACATTCTACCATAAACAGGACCCAGTGGCACCGTATGCCACAACCACCTTAATTAACCCAGGTGCGGCACAACATATGGACCAAATGTTTAGGCCTATCAATCAGAACAGTGGGTCCGGGGACAGTTGTTGTAAGCACGATTGTAGTGGGTCAAACACAGACAATAGTCATTCTGGTGGACATCAGCATAGCGATCACATGCAAAGTCCTACGAGTGACAGCGGAAGTCACACCACTGACGAAAATGGGATGCTAATTAAAAAAGGCAGGACAGTACCTGGACAAATGGTGGTACCTAAACAAGCTATGGTTAACTGGGCTGAATTCTTACCACCACCCCCCGAACATCCCCCTCCTAGTGAAATAGGATCAGATTCTCCGTCTAATTCATTACAGTATGCTGAAGTGAATCAGAATCGTGCAATGACAAATAGGAGTCCTATGTCACCGATGTCAAAAATATCGTCATGTTCATGTCCTGTACCACATAGTCAACATCCGATGTGTACACAAGGATGGACAGTGCCCCCGGCTTATTCTGATTCTGGATGTGTGAGGTGTTGTTCTCCTAAATATTGTGACAATGGACAATATAGTGCTATAAATAGAGTACAATCTCCACGTTCAGACACGTGGGGGCCAAGAACAATAGCCTGTACGAACCCCTCACAGAGGGCCCCAGTAGATATGTATTGTCATAATAGAACTTGTCATAGTGATCATGAACAAACTTCGTTACCCCCATTTCACCATTATACAATAAACAATAATGAACAGGAATTGGGTGATGGCAGTGGTGAATATCAGTGTTTAAGTGATAGTGGACATTATTCACGGGGCATGTGTCCTGTAGGGCATGACGGACATTGTATGGACCGAGCATGTCAATCATCGTTACCGAGTGTCGCTAGTGAATGTCAGATACGGTAAGAATTTAATACTGTTTTGTCTCTGGGTTATTTACTATTTGGGAATTATTATTTTCAGTTATTTAACTGATTTCAGCTATTTTACTTTGAAAAAAAATCGGAGGACGTGATCAGAACAAGGCAAAATGGACCCTTTGAATGGTTTCAGCTAATTTTCATCGATTTTCTGTTACATTTGTTGTGTATTTTATGTCATAACCAGAATCTTACCTGACTTTTTTTCTTTTATTTTTTTGTCTTTGTTTTTTTTTTGTTCAGTATAACCATGACAAAAAAAATTTGTGTGTCATCAATTTTCTTTTACAATTTCAAAGAAGTACCTATGATAAAACACATCCAATAAACTATAATGTGTATTTGATTGAAGAAGAAGATACAAAATGTACCATTAAATAAAACAAAAGTATCTATACAATTAATTAATGCTTTATTTTATTGCTATGTTAATAGAACATTTACTTTACCACCAGATGTTTTTATACACAGAAAATATGTGAAGACTTCTTTAACAAATGCAGTGAAACCTGTATATTAACTGAGCTCTGAAAGAAACGGAACTTTAAATTAAAGTCCTAATGTAGGAAATACAAAAAAATGTACTTGTATATTTAACCTGTATAAACCAAACATCTGTCTCTTCCAAACATGAAAAGTTACCCCAAAGGAGATTTGGTTTATATAGGTTTCACTGTACATGAAAACCTAGTGTAATTATACAACCACTCGTAGAGAGGGGGCTATATTGCAATCACCTTGTCCGTCCATCCGTTTGTCCGTCCGTTCACACTTTCGTTAAAGATGTCTCAGCTGCTACTGGAAGAAATGATTTTATTTTTGATACATAACTTTGGCATAGTGACTTGTACCGTGTCTCCCCTTTCCAGGCTTACCGCACATCTACTTCTTGTTTACCGCGCGACTTAGAATTTTTCATGTTTGCAGTAATGAAAACTTTCGTAACAGATATCTCAGCTTCTACTGGAAGAAATGATTTTATATTTGATATGTGGCTTTGGCATGGTGACTTGTACTGTGTCTCCCCTTTCCAGGTTTACTGCACATCTACCGGTACTTCCTGTTTACCGTGTGACTTAGAATTTTTGAGTGGGGGTATTCTTAGCACGACGTAGCTTGCAGCATCTTGTTTATATTGATTTGAGATCAAACAAATACACTTGTAGTAGGAATTGTAGAATATTTAAGACTTGAAAGTGAATTTATTTTCTTTACATACAATGTATACCCATGCTATAACAATTTAATATATTTTGACAGAGGACCTTGTAGGTTAAGTGACGGAGGACATCACCAAATGAACTTAGCTGTAGAAGGTTATCATCGTAATGGAGACTCACCAATGTCGGGTCAAGATTATGTTGGTGAGTCTGATTCCGAACCTCCTCAAGAAGGGGAGGATTGTGGTGACGAAAATCATGAAGATGAAGGCAGTAATGTGTCAGGTGACCAATCACATGTCAATTTCGCTTACTGCTTTGATTTAGTGCACAGCAAGCTTTTATATTGTGATCTTGCCAGCATTAGTGTGGTGGACTGGGTTTGTTAACCAGATTGATATGCTTTGTTTGGCTTCCATCTTCCTCAGATCTCTAAATACCTTCGGCTACTGTTTTTTTCTAACCTTTTGTTGTACAACAGATTTAAGATTGAAAAAAATGTCATTCAATAGGTTCATTTTCCTCTTTTTATCTTGGGGTGTGGGTTTATTAATGGAAGTTTGTATATTTTTTAAATTCAAATTTTACCAAAAAGATATTTTTCATCGGGGATGTTCTATTTATAAATAATTAGTGAAAATAAACTTTATTGCACCATTTTATCAAGTGGATAATAACGAGCTTCATTTATAGCATTTTAAATATCATATTAAAGTAACATTGAAAGAAAAGGGAAATTGTTACCATTAAACAAATTGTCTTTTAAGTAATTAAGTATTACTTTTGATTTTAAAATAAATATACAAGAAATAGGGGATACATCATTGAATGTTTTTAAAAACAAGGGAGGTAATTGTCAACATTAAGGGAAGGGGGTATTATTAGTACCGGGGTAGATTAGTTTTTACCTTTGATTTTAAAATAAGATTGGGATTCGTCATGTTCTTCCCTCTCCTCTGCTTTAGAATCTGATTGTGGACAGTTGTTGCGTTGGATGTTTACACTAACACTGTTAAAACAAAGAATAGTTTGTGAGAATTTATAATATATACACTATATAGATTTAGATTTAGGTTATTTAGAAATATAAAGTTCTGCTCTGAGGTATCTATTATATAAACACACATAGCTTTAAAACTCTCAGATCTACACACACAATATAATATATCATTTAGAATTTATAGACTTGCCATATAATAGGAATGAAAAAACAATTTATTTTAAGATTAATACTAGATCTTTTTTAAAGTAAAAGAAGATTAATAATAAAAAAATGTACATTGTTCTTTTTACTTTTTGATATTTTTAGATGATATTGAAGAATTTATTAGAAATGCATATTTCTCTTAATTATGAAAAAAAAAAAAAAATAGTTCATATTTTGAAAAATTCATCATCAATTTATGTCACTTTTCATCGTCATATTTTAATATGAACTGAAATTTGTGAAAATAAATTGAAAACAAGAAATATGTTGCTTGGTTACAGGTTCCATGATGGCGTCCTGGGCTAGTGTGACAGATCAAAGTAATACTGATTGTTCCAGTCATAGGTCTAGTGCTGCAAGCGATAGTGATGCCTCATTCCTTACCGAGGCCGACTTCGCCAGCGCTGTAGCTAAAGCTGCAGAGTTGTCTGGCCTGACAGTGGTCGGTACAACAGTCTGTGATCCTAAAACTGGAAGACCAGGTCAGTTGTTTAAATTTGTTTTTTTAGACTTGAATTTTCAAGTACATACTTGTACAGTTATGTACGCCATCATGGAACCTAATTAACGTTCATGGCCTTAAATGATTAAACATTTTATTTGTGTATAAGACTAATTAAGTTGAAATAAAACTCTATGAATTTGTTTAACGATATAACTGAAATATTATTGTTAAACACCATAATTGTAATTTTAGTGATCTGAGAACAAATATATAATATGAAAATATAATATCCCAAAACATGTGACAATGAGAAATATAAGTCTGTATAATTTTTCTGAGAGTATCGTTTTCTAACCTGAACAATTTTGATTTCAGTAAAGCGTCACAGACGGCCTCGTCAACCTAGACCAGTTAGTCCTTACAGTACAGATAGTAACTTTAGTGCTGTAGTACACAAGCCATACCCCAAGTCACAACGAAAGAAACAGTTGATTGAGCAAGGTAGAACATAACCCAATCATTCAATGTCAAGTCACTTTTCAAGATTTACAAATATTTTTATCCAGGCTTTTCTTAATAGTTCATACTTTTTTGTTATCTGCTCAGTCTTTAGTCTACTATGTAGCTTATGTAGGTCACTGTCCCACTTATGTAGGTCACTGTCCCACGTTGATTTACAGCTTCTGGTTACCCCTTTGGTATCTTCAAATTTTTATTACAAAGTAAATAATACTCTACATAAAAGTAGTCAAATGATATACTCTCAGGAAAATCAGATTCTATATGCTGATAACTGTGATGAATTTAATAGTTGTCAGCAAGGATTGTAAAACATTTTATGTTTTAATGTAAATAAATAAAGTATAAGGAGGTATTTTAAATTGTAAAAAAACTATATGTTGTTATTTGGATTGACATGATTATCTCCCTTTGAATGAAATTATTGTCATGATAATATTGAATTATCTCCCTTATACCATTTGTCTTGTTTATTGCAGGGAAATGGCAGAGGAAAGATCAACCAAACAGTTCATATCCACAGGCTGTTCAATCACTTCCTGCTAATGGTAGGTATTTAATATTATGTAGACATCAAGAGACAAAATATAATTACTACTTAATTATGATAATCTGATCACGTTTTTGATTTGCGGCAGGTCAATGATTTTCACTGGGTACTCTGGTTTCCTCTACCAATAAAACTGTCTGCCACGATATAACTGAAATATTGTTGAAAGTGGTGTTAAACACCATAACCCTAACCCAACTAAGATATGGTAACAGTTTATAACCTCTTCAGTGATATTAAGTTAGTGGAGATCTCGTACCAAAGATAGCCTGATTGTAGCAGATCAGAATTAAGAAATTTGATTAACAAATCTGTGGTGTTGTATTAACATTCAACATCTGGTATAACTTCATTTCTGTTACAATAGTGCTGAAATACTGCTCGGCTGAACGTTAATCAATTAATCAATCAGACACATTAGTTTCTCTGTTGTGGATAAATCTATTTCAGAATTCATGTAACAATTTGTAAGATTTGTTTTTATTGTTGAACCTGTTGGGAATCAACTTTATTGTTACGGTAATCATCATGGTATGGATTTTAAAATATTTTGACAATGTTTTCATGAATGGGTATTTTGATTTTCAAGTATGATATTAAAAATGGCCCCACTACTTGTCATCTGGAAATGTTCAAAATGATACTATGAAGAAGATACAGCAATTTTAATCATTCTAGAACTATACACAGTGAAGCCTGTTTAAACTAAAGACTGAATAAAACGGGACTTTAAATGAAGTATTAACCGAACACCCGTCTATTCCGAACATAACAGTTGGTCCCAAGGAGGTTAGGTTTAGACATGTTTCACTGTGCAAGAACAAAGAAAAAAGATTAATGAAGCTTTCAGATTGAACTATTTTTCTTTGATAAAGCCAGCATTTTGTTATTTTGACTTTATTGTAGTTATAGATCTTCCCTCGTACAATAAACCATCATTTCCATGTCCGTCATCTGTGACATCATCCTCGGTCCATAGTCCCCTCACAGAGGATCAAATATGATGTAAGTCGTCTGTGTGGTCATTAACTATTACGTTTGTCACAAATATTCTGCTTCAGTTGCTGTTCTTGCTTTTTACTGCATGTAAAATGTTGACAAATTACCTCCCCTTGTTGCTTATAAAAGGGGGCCATGCCCGTGAATTAAAATATGACATTTTTATCTACTTTTGATAATTGTAAATGTAAATTAATTTGATATCAAATGCAAAATAATTAACGAGAAAAGAAAAATTATTGCAATTTACATTTGTATATGAATTTCTTTGTGGGGGGGTGGATCAAATTTATCTTCCTACTTGATGGCAATAATGTACATTCAAATTCTACATATATCACAGGGTTCTCATTGGTTTAATGCACTGATTTTAGTTTACACACATAAACCGCAGTCAAATCAGTTACAGCTCTTTGATAATGATATATTTCAGTTATATCGTGGTGGTCAGTTTTATTGATGGAGAAAAGAGAAAACCACAGACCTGTCTCAAGTCACTGACAAACTTGATCACATAACGTTGTATCGAGAACACCTCACTATGGGCTGGATTCGAACTCACAATAGTGTGCGAAATTAGTGGTAGACCTATAGACAATGTCTATGTAAAATCAAGCTGGTCTATGTTAAATATTCAAAATTTTGTATATAATGTACAGTGAGGTCTATGTAAAATAGACATTGGTCTATGATGCCACAAAATTTAGTTTCACACTGTCACAATGTTAGTGGTGATAGGCACTGATTGCATAAGTAGTTATGAATCCAATTACCATACGATCAGGACCACAACAACCCTGATTTTCATATGGAGATATTAAGCTGATTAGTTCCATATCAGTGTTTGTAACAAGGTTTTGTCATCTTAGATTTACATGTATAGTTTAACTCTCAGCCTATGCAACAAAAATGTCTCATGACTCTAAAATTTGATTGTTTGTACAAACAATCTAATTATCATAATTCATCATTCTTGTCATTTTCAATAAAAATTGGAACATAATTATGCACGTCCTTTAATTTAATGTGAACATTATGTGGCGATTTTCAATAAAATATGTAATAATTCTATTATTCTTGTCTTTCAGGCACCATAGGAATAATGAAAGTATAATTTATGATCACATCTAGTCAAATGATTATATACTGTTGTCATGGAAATATATGATCCAAATAACTGTATCCATGGTAACTACCATAGATGGATCAAGGATAAAGTGATCAAGTGAAATCCATTTGCAGATAGACTAGAGTATTTCATGCGTGACCAAAACTTTGTTGATCAAAGTTTTATTTATTATTGTTGACTGTGATACATGGTTGCCATGACTACGATCTGCACAGACATGTGATGTTCTAGGAGTTAACGAGAAATGTTGAATATTTCTTACAACATTGAAGCTTGAGTTGAGGAGTATGGACAATTCCAAGGAGTTTTTTTGACTGCATATTATATTCTGAAAAAAAAGTGCATAATTTATAAAACTGTTGTACAGCAATAAAATGATTGGTCTTCCTAAGGAATCCATCAAAAAGAATTAACCAATATATATCCAATCTGCCATTTAGTGCAGAACTAGAATTTGTTATATATTTGTTGTTTATTGTTATTTATTAAGGACTTTGTATGGTTTCAACCAATTTTGTTATAGATTTTAATTTCCACTGTCATTTTTTTAAAATAGGCATACATGTCATAAATTATCAAATCTTTCTTCAGTTTATTTACTGAAATTATTGTAATTTTAAGAAATTAAGGTTAGGCCATACAAAGTTAATTTCTTGGTTCTCAGGCCCGCCCGCATGTGGAAATTCGTCGCTGCATTGCTGATTTTATTGCAAAAATAGTTAAAAAAAAATGTTAATGCGGTAGCGCTATCCGTACGGAAAAAAACAACCGCATCCGTTTTTTCTCTTATATCGTGTGGTCGGTGAAACGCTTTAAAACGCATCATGCTTAAATGAGATTTAAAGCATCGTTATGACAATGTATAAATAAAAAACGTGTTTCCGTTTGACATTTAGACAAAATGTCAATCGTTCCTGTGCAAATTCGGCACATATGTTTGCCAGTTTTACCAGGGAACATAATAGGGGGCTTCTCCGAAGCTTGTACCTTATTGGAATTATTTACGGGGATAAAAAATGGTACGTTGGGACCATCGGATTGGACGTTTCCATAAAAATTAACCACTTGTGATGTTTCTGCCTCCATCGGAAGAAATAAAATTGAAATTTTCAATAAAATAATGAAAAGATTTATACATTGCCATATTTTTCACAAAAAAAAAAAAAAAATGCCTCCCTCATCACTTTTTACAGCAGTAAAAGGATAAAAAAAAATGCTGCCCTCCCTCATCAATTTTGACAAAAAAAGGCCCGAGAACCAAGTAATTATTTTTGCATGGCCTTACGCATTGGTCTGTAGTTTTAAAACAACTTGAACATGCTTTAATTTAAATTATCAACATTTAAACTTGAACATGCTTTAATTCAAATTATCAACGTTCAAACTTAAGCATGCTTTAATTTAAATTATCAACGTTCAAACTTAAGCATGCTTTAATTTAAATTATCAACATTCAAACTTGAACATGCTTTAATTTAAATTATCAACATTCAAACTTGAACATGCTTTAATTTAAATTATCAACATTTAAACTTGAACATGCTTTATCGACATTCAGAGCAATAATATTTTTAATTTTTTTTAATTTTGAGGATTTCGACTAATGTAGTTAAGTATTTGTAACCATGGAGATGACACACGAAGGTCATATTTTACTGTAATATTGTTTCAAATGTTTTTTTTTTAAGAAATGACATGTATGTCCAGTAATTAAGTGCTTTACAAAATAATAGAATTAGATGGTGCTGTTGGCATATATTATGTAGTGTCTGATCTTGACATAAGGTTACCCTTTTAAATCCAGTTATTACCTAGACATTCACATTAGATCTGAACCAATGTGTTAGGTCTAGTTATGAGACTGCACCTATGTATTGTATAATTGTGAACTAGGTCAGCTTTTAGATAAAACATCTACCGGTACGTTTTATGCTCAATCTGAAATTATCTTGAACAAAATCAAATTACTGAGTTTGAAGTTGAGTAAAATGGTATTTGTATTTGAAACTTTCATAAATGAACATAGACTGAAGTATTTTATTGTTTTTTTTTTATACACAGTAACATATAGTATTAGTATTAAAGCCAAAGTTGATTTTTACAACAAAGGTACGAAAATTAAATTTGATCCACATGTTTTATCTGCCCCAACTTGGTAACAAATGAGGTTTAACAAACTAAACTAAGTACTTTTGTTATTTGAAGTGTTCTACTTGTACAAGTTTTTTAATTAAAAAAAAAAAGGTCAACTTTGCAGTGTCATAATATCTTTATTCACTTTTTCTAAGACATGGGATAATTTTTGTTGATGTAATATGGATAACTATATAATTGCAAAGTGACCAATTTTATTTGCATCTAGCTTGAGCTACTTACTGTTAAGGTGGTACCATACACTACAGGGAGATAACTCTTTAAAATCAGTTGAACGTTTTGATCATATGATGTTTGTATGCAGATTTCAAGCATCTCAGTGATCAAAACCACAGAGAGAAAAGCTGCCATGTGGCTAGTGAATTTATAGCTCTGAGTTTGTTGGTTGGAATTTGTTAAAATTTGATATTTATTACAGTGGATATATTCAAACACACTGCCAAAAAAATAAGAAAATTAAACGAACAGATCAAATTTTACCTGAAGTGTATGGTACCACCTTAAGGCCCTAGTAAAATACTATCAAACGATAACGCGATGAGAGAATATGCAAAGAAGTCAATTGCATGAGTTGTAAAACATTTGAGTTAATTCTTGTAGAAGTGACTTGTATTGGAAGTTATCACTTGTATAAGTGACATGTATTAGAAGTCATGACTTGTACGAGTGAAACACTTGACTGTTCCATGAGTGAAATCTTTATTTTTATAATCTGTAGTAATTGTTCATGTTTTCTTTCAAATCAGGTCTTCAAAGTTGAGAATTGTTGTAGTATTAATGTTTGAAGTTAAGATAAATTACTTACGATGCTGTGATTTGTTTGTTTGTATGATCAGAAGGTACAAGTAGAATCAAGTCTTATGTTGCAAAAAAGATATATTTTGTCTTAATCAGTTCCTACTGTCATAAACATATATATTTCATTTATTAGCCACAGTTAATACATAAGTAAAAACAAAGTAGATATGTGTAATTTAGTTTTTTTTAGGACCATTGTTTCCTTTCTTTGTTAAGACAAATGGCATATTTTGTTTTTATTTCTAGCAGAGAACAGAAACTAGCAGTAAATGTGCAATAAATTTAATATGTGGTGTGATTTAAAAAAAAATATATAAATCAAGTAGGCCTTCCATTTTATAATTTCTCCCAAGATGTTAGAGAAACAAGATAATCATTTATATGCAACATCAAGATATTTTTTTTTTGCATATTTTATAGAGAATTTTTTTTTTCTATTATTATTTTACTTTTGTCATAGCACAGTTGTTAAATTGATAGTATTTTTTTTATTGTGAAGAATGATATATAAGAAGACTTTACTTATTATTTTGAGTGAAGTTGTGAGATTTCACTTATTTTCCAAAGAATGTGCATATATAGAAAATTCCAAGATATGGATATATTGTACATACCCTGAGAATGTCAAGGTCATAAATGTTGTATGTCAAATCCCATTAATGTCTCAGATCATGATCGTAAGAATGTTTGTACATAGTGTCTTGGTTAATATGAAGCTTGTTGTATATGATTATTTTATGGTTATTCCATTATCATGTCATAAAAATACAATTTTCCATGAAATAAAAATTTAAAGCTTAGATATTTCTCTTTTTTTTTATTTATCAGATAATATGCTCTCTATTTCTTGTTTGCAGTACCAAATTCACATTCCAACATTTCTAGGGGACGTCATGGCCGTTATAGTATATAGTATTAGATTTACAACTACCTATGGAATCAGTGCCTATCACTACTAACGTTGTGAGTTCCAACCCCGCTCAGGCGTGGTGTACTCGATACAACATTATGTGATAAAGTTTGTCAGTGACTTGCGGCAGGTCTGTGTTTTTCTCCGGTTTCCTGCACCAATAAAACTGACCGCAACGATAACTGAAATATTGTTGAAAGTGGCATTAAACACCATAAACCAACTTACCATTCAATATTTCTACAATAACTTTGTAGATGTCCTTTTTCCTGAAAAGTCTAAATGGAAGTACACACCAAGGGACCAGAAAAATGTGTCGTATTGTACAGGATGTCGGAATACTCAAGTTTTATTTATATTAACAGAACTACTTTGGAACCATAAATTTTTGTCGGATGTCACAGGATGTCGGAAAACGCAGGTGTCGGATTGCACAGGTTCCACTGTATGAAGTCTCTTTTGCTGCATGGATGGTGTAAGGGAAATAATGTCCTCGCCTCGAGTGTGGTATGTCATGGGTTCAAGGCCTGTTTGTGCCAAACCAAAAACTATAAAATTGGTGATTCCTGCTCTTCAGAATTAAGGATTAAGAAGAAAGATATGTAGGCTCGTAATCAGGTAGAGTCATTCACTCATATCAGAGTTCAAAAACAGCTACTAAAAGGGATGAGGTTTTTATTTATTTGACTTTTGTAAGGGAAGGTTTAGAACTATTATGGTTGGTGATTCCTACTATGATCAAATGACATATTCCAATTACACTTTTAAAAATAAGATTCACAAACTAGATTTGAAATCAGAAGATGATGTAAATTCTCGAAGAAAAAGAACAAATTTGAAAACAAAATTTTACTAAAACATGTACTACTTGTTTGTAAAACATGGAGCTAATTGTCATATTGGTTATATGTAAAGAAAGTTTAAATAGTGATGGACAACAATTCCATCAATACATCAACAAAATGAACGATCACCTCTCACCTAAAATCATTGAATACAAAACAAATATCATGACATAAAGCATTGTAAATCCAGGTCCTGGCTTGGGACAGGCAGGAAACATGATCCATGTATCTGATGAGATATTATATCACAAACAAAAGATATCATGACCAAAAAAAAAAAAAAATAGTGATGCACAACATAAATTCTGCAGAAGGTTCAACAATATGTAATTATCCATGGCAACATGAATTATTACGTTTTTATACAAGTGACAAGAAAATGAACAATCATGATTTCCACCAGTACTTCCTCTTCAGTTTTAGAATTTTATGTATGTATACACAACACTCAAATGAGTCTTCAGTGATTTCAGTTTTACAACACTGACATTTATTTATATAAAAGGACCATGCTAGTTTCTGCAGATAAAAGAAGTTAGAATTATCTCCCTTTGTATGTAAGGTATCTATTTTCAATGACTAGAACAATGGCTAAACATGCAATTTACATCAATAATCAAGAAAAGAAATCAAAATTTACTGAAAGAAAGTTTAAAAAGTAATGGTCAACAATTCATTCCACCAGTATCAACAAAACAACAGCCACCTCGCACCACAAATCAATGCCAAAAATGACCACAATATATTGCAGGGAAATCTAAGTCCTGTATTGGAACAGACATAAAAATGTGCGGTTAAACTGGTTAATGGGATCTCAATAAGTCTATTTCTGGTGGTTAAACTGGTTAATGGGATCTCAACAAGTCTATTTCTGGTGGTTAAACTGGTTAATAGGATCTCAACAAGTCTATTTCTGGTGGTTAAACTGGTTAATGGGATCTCAACAAGTCTATTTCTGGTGGTTAAACTGGTTAATGGGATCTCAACAAGTCTATTTCTGGTTGGTTGTAAAGTTGAACAAGGTGATAATGGTCAACACTCAATTTAATTAATTAGAGAATAAATTTTAGCACATGCAATTAGCAAAGAAAACTTTAAAATAATGGATGAATGTTTATGTATTAGGTAATTATTGTGTATTCTAATTCTACTCAACAATTTTCTAAAATAATACCACAATTCCCTATATAATGCAGTTTTGTTGTCACTAATATTGTGAATTCGAATCCTGCTCATGGAGAGGTGAACTCGATACAACATTATGTGATAAATTTGTCAGTGGCTGGCGACAGGTGGTGGTTTTCTCCTGTTCCCTCCACCAATAAAACTTACCGCCACCATATAACTGAAATATTTTTGAAAGTGGCATTAAACACCAAAGTCAAACCCAATTTCGTTGCTCAATGTAATGCATTGCTGGAGGCAAGAGTATGATGGAATGGTATACTTTTTGTTATGGAGGGGAAATTTGAATCCTATGTTAACTTGACTATTGTCTTTGTAGGTTGTTTTTAAAGTGGGTCTATATTTTGTCTATTATTTCCCATTTGATTTGTATGTGTTTTATTTAGAGTTGTTTTCACCCCTTTATAATAAATATCTACTATATTATATAAGACACTCTACATAATAGTCTAATGACCACAATCCATCACTGTGTATGACATGTACAATGATGATCTCTTGGGGTGGCGGTATGAAACTCTTATGTCTCGTATCTATTGATTTTGTCGAGTAAGGTTAATCAATGTTTCTGCTGGAATCCATACTGGTACATAACAGTTGTCTACATTGAATTAAATTATGTTTTTCTCAGCTTATAAATGCGTATTAACTTGATTTTCCCAGATTAACTGATATATTGATTGTTACTATTACATTTCGCACAACTGTATGTACGTGTTCCGTTGCACGTGTCTAGAGTATTTTCCTTATTGGTAAGCATTGGTTTGTTTTTGTCTACATTATGCATGGTGTCTGGTGGGAAGATGTTCATGTTATGTTTTTAAATCTGCATTTTCAGCCAATTCATTGACAACAAACACAAAATATGGAAAATGCCACCACCTTATCTTGAATAAATTCCCGTGGTCTTTGCTACATCGACCTTTTGGTCATGTAATATTACTCAGTTTGTCAAATGAAGTAATTTGACGCAAAGAATTGACCAGTCAGATATAAGCCTAATTAAAGTACTGTATATTCAGTGCAATTTTAATAGACGTCTGAACTCAAAACTTGTCATATTTCTTGATGTGTTTTTTTTTCGCTATCACATTTTCGGTCAAATGTTAGAATAACAGCACAATTAAAGTCACCATCTAAAATTATTGGAGTAGAAGATTCAAGTTTTTTTATTTCAAAAATACAAATGTATAAGTTTTTCTTTGTAGCACGAGGGAGCATCAAATAAGAACAAAAATGTTTCTGTAAGCATATAGTTAAAATGTAACATTACGACAAGAGTAATTAATCTTTTGATCAATAATCTTATGATCTAGATTATTAGAGCAGTATTGGAAGATAAATTACCAAATTAAATTTCTTCTCTCGATATCAATTTTCATGAGTCTTCTTCAGAAGGTAAAAACACGATATCTGAATTCAACTTAGACGACTTGAGGGAATTAAGAAAAAAATAGCATTGAGCATTCGGAGAAACGTGCAGAAAAACCAGACAACATTATAAAAATAGCCAAGCAATTATAGAATCTATACCGAGATGACGACATGCTGTGGCCACAAGAAGACATTAACTACGACTTTTAAAATATTTTTGGTCTTTTAATCAGTTTGTTAAGACGAGTCATTAATTGAGGGGATGAGTCTGTATCTTTGTGAAAATCAATAGATCATGACATAATAATTTGAAATCATCAGTGTATTTCAGACATCTTTAATGGGGTTTTTTTTTTTCATTTTAATATAAGCATCTTCATTATGTCACTAGCTTTGTCTACATTGGATGAAGACAGTAAATCCCATATACTAGTACTCTAAATTTTTGTTAGTACATTAAATGAAAATAAAAAATACCACACCATCAAAATAGGGGAAATCTATACCCATAGCCTAGCACACACATATATACCAAACCTCCCTTGGCAGTGAAACGATGCGGTCATGCAAGTGTTTTCCACACAAGAGTGAAATGTCGACCCTCACATTTAACTGGGTGTGCAGCGTTGTTATAAAAAATGTCGACCCTCACATTTAACTGGGTGTGCAGCGTTGTTATAAAAATTGTTGACCCTCACATTTAACTGGGTGTGCAGCGTTGTTATAAAAAATGTTGACCCTCACATTTAACTGGGTGTGCAGCGTTGTTATAAAAAATGTCGACCCTCACATTTAACTGGGTGTGCAGCGTTGTTATGAAAAATGTCGAGTTATAACCTTGAACATTATAAAAAAATATATCTAATTTTGAAGACATAAAAGTTGTCATATGTATAATACACGTTCTATCAAAGAAATCGGGCCGATTGCATTAATCATCATTTAAATGTTAAGTAGTACATGTACAAAGAGCCATTGGCCTGGTCTGGTCTGGTCTATGGCGTTTTCGCCACTTTCAGCAATATTTCAGTTATATCGTGGCAGACAGTTTTATTGATGGAGGCAACCGGAGTACCCGGAGAAAACCACCGACCTGTCGCAAGTAACTGACAAACTTTATCACATTATGTTGCATCGAGTACACTTCGCCAAGAGCGGGATTCGAACTCACACCGTTAATGGTGATAGGCATAGGCAGACATGATATGTAAACTTAAGTGCATATATGATACACCAATTTACGAGTTAATTCTGAACTAACATGTCATAAAATCTAGTTCTTTTTCGAATTGTCAACATTTAGAAGCCAACTTGTTCACTTGCTTAGTAACTTGTCGACTTTTTCATGACATCTTGTTGAGCTGTTTTGTCGACCTGACGACTCCCAAAGTGTACATGAGATGTTTGGGACGTCATGTACACTTTTGGTTATATGCAAGGATTTATATAGTATATATAAATCCTTGATATATGTTAACATGTAAACATTTTGAAGTACGTGAACATGTTGGCATATAAAGTCGACTTGTTACATTTAAAACTTATCAAGTATCTTTCTCAAAGTATGCTTTATCTGTTCTCTATGCCCCATGGAGGCCTAATTAGGGGTAGGTGTGCGATATTTTTTGCAGGGCTTGATAATAAATTATGATTTTATAACTTTAACCAAGGATTTATATAGTAGGATATACACCCTTGCTTTAACGATGTAAACAATTTTTAGATCTAATACAGAATTTCTAACACTACTACAGATATAATCCAAACAATTGTGAGGCAATACTTAAAAACACAACATTCAAAACTTGCAAATTTTTTATTTTTATGTCCCGATCAAGTAAAGATTGACACTTGTCCGTCCATACAAACATCCCGATATAGATTAATTTTAGAGTCACATGTCATGTTATGCGTGTTTTGATTGGTTTAAAAAGTTGAGGTTATTTGTATGTACTGAATCTCAAAATAGACGTCGTTCTCAAGGCGTCGCATACCGTTGTCGTCAGGGGATTTTCTTTCAATATTAGGCACCTTTGAGTTATTTAATTTTATTTCCGATTATTTGCCTTATTTTGAAAAAATAAATATATTTTTCAATATCAAAACAAAAAAATAGTTTGAATTAATTTATAAGGATAGATCGAAATTATTTGTTCGGTTCATTTGAAATACCCTCTATCAGGTTGTACACACCCTTGCGTAACCCGCTACCTGGTGTGAGGTTATTTCTTCATGAACCGAACAAAAATTGCCATCAATCCTTAAATAGTTAAGTTTTTGCGTTTATGTCCATATCCTGAATACTGTAATGGCGGCCATGATATTTTGTTAGTGGATAGGATAGATCTTGAATAGAACAAGAGGATTCACCAGTAATAATGGGTCACTGGTTTCACGTTTGGGTCAATGGATAGTTCTTAGTAGTATAACAGGATTCACTGATATTAATAATTTTTTATGTAATGAAAAATAGTGGACGCTGATAATAATGTCCTTTTGGCAACAATCAACAAAACAAAATAAAATATATATATAATTCAGAGGTCAAACATCTTGGTCTCTAAAACAAAGATCACGTAAGTGTTGGTATAAATGTGATAAAGTACTAGGCTTAAAGATCTTATTTTGATTCTCTACAGAATGACATAAATATGACCCCTTTCTCAGCTGATTATGCTTCTGGACATTGTCATTATTAATTTACTCTAAAATTTACATCTGGGTATCGTTTGTCTTTAACTAAAAATGTGTACCTTTTCCTTTTTTTAGTGTATTTCTGCTCAAATAAGTATCAAATTAACGATAAACTTGCGTGTATCATTTTTGCACTTGGCTCAGTCTATTCAAGAAAAGTATAATAATAAACATCAATAATTTCCATCAGAAATGATTACATGATTACAATATATTTACCTTTCTATACTGCAAGAAAATAAGCATTGAATTTATGTTATTATTAAAGTGAGTACAATTTAACTAACTGTCTGGACATATGCCCTACAGCAATGCAAAGGTAATACATGTACATGCATACCTATTAATACAATCATTACTGCCCTTGTTTAGAAATAGTATTTGGAAAATTCTAGTTTAGCATTTTTTCCAGTCATCTTTATCAAAAGTTGAAATATGAGCAAATTCGATAATGGCAATCTAAACATATTTAACTAATTTTTGTTGTAATTTGCCTTTTACATAACAGTTTCTTTGATAAAATGATTTCCCACGTTTACCTCTTCTAAACAAATATCATGAATTTGATAATATTATATTTTTTCCTTTGCAAATCCAGTTCTCACTTATAGATGTTATGCTAATGGGTTTAAAATTGAGCCCAGTAACACCAATAAGTATATTACTGGTACCCTGAATAAGGGTTAACCCCTAGTAGGGGTAAAGGGAGGGAAGGGGCCAACAGTGAGGGTGGAAAATAAAGAAGGGGAATATCATGTTGGAAATTAAAAAGGGGCGTCAAGGGTCGGGCAAAGGGGATGGTTAAGGGTGGAATGGAGGGTCCAAGGTGGGGTAAAGGGGAATGGGTTAAGGCTGGGACAAAGGGGAGGGTCCACCGGGGGAAGGGTGATGGTGCAGGATGGGCACAGGGACGGGTCCATGGTGGCAAAAAGGTTAAGGGTGGGACTAAGGGGAAGGGTCAAGGGTGGGACAAAGGGGAAGGGTCAAGAGTAGGAGACGGGAGGAAGGGTTAAGGGTGCAAAAAAAAAGGAAAGGGTTAAGGTGGGACAAAGGAGGGAAGGTCCAGGTTGGGCAAAGTGAACGTATTAGAAAAGTTTTGTCTACAGTTTGAATATTTTGAGGAATTCGGATTGTTTTATGAAAGTCGTTCGTAATTGTGTCATGTCGTAATTGTTTTCATTCAGGCTGCTTACATCTCTTCGTTGGTGAGCAGGGAACATTTTTTGGCTAACGGAACAGGTATAAATAATAGGTAAACATGACACATTTTAATACATTAACGACTAAAAATCGCGCTTATGTTACACTTTCCTTGGCGCTTTTGGTGTATCGAGCAAATGACAATCGTAAACGTTGCACTTTATTAAGTGAAGTGACACAAACAAATCTCAGAAATATTGAAAACTTCAAAACTAAAACTACTGGCAAGAAACAAATGATGTTCTGCATCGCATGCGTTAAGAGTAATTTAAGACAAAATTATCTTTGTCAATGATGTCAAAGCAATGATGCAGAGAACACAAATCATTTTATATGCTATAATGTTCAAATTTGAAAATTTGAGAGTCGATTTTTTTTTCTCTGAAATCAACGATAACTTATCTAATAATATCTTGATATACCTTTTGATTTCATTGGATTACCTTCAGTTAATAAAATTCAACTACTAATTGGTGATCATGGTTTTTATTCTAATGAAGATATCGGTACTGTTTTTGACATAAATGTCAAGAAACATTGAAGGAATCTGGTACATATAGGAGACCAGTACATATTAAGTTCCTATGAAAATTATCTCCATCTGTTGTATTTTAAATGTATTTATATATGCAAAGATTATTTTTATGCAACTTTATCCCAAACATCTCATGCACGCTTTGCGATGTCGTCAAGGCGACATAACAGCTGAACACGATGTCATGAAATATAAGTCGCAAAGCAAGTGAACAAGTTGGCTTTTAAATGTTGACAAGTGAAAAAGAACTAGACTTTCTGACATGTTAGTTCAGAATGAGCTCGTCAAAAGGTGTACCATTTGCGCTTCCATAGAAACCTGGTGAATTTTTAACCAAACTCGAATTGTCAGTATCGTATTTAGGAGGGCGTTTGATGTTTAACACCACTTTCAACAACATTTCAGTTATATATTGGCGGTCAGTTTTATTGATGGAGGAATCCGGAGTACCCGGAGAAAACCACCGATCTGCCGCAGGTTACTGATAAACTTTATCACATACTGTTGTATCGAGTACACCTCACCTGAGCAGGATTCGATCTCGCAACGCTAGTGGTGATAGACACTGATTGTATAGGTAGTTATAAAGGCAACTACCATGCGATCACGACCACAAAGGCCAATGGCGTATTTTATCATCTGTACGAAAGTGGGAGATACTTTTCAACAAGATATAGATATCTCTCGAAGAACGTGTTGAATGATCGGTAGAGAAAATCATTTAAAGATTCTTGACTGAATCATTTGATACTCAATGGACGGTCATGTTGTACAATGTTTGAATACAGATTGCAAGCACGAGCGTATAGCGTAATGAGTTGTGAAATAACAATTCCGCACGTGGGAGCATTTGGTAGGTTACTATCAAGGTGTGGAAAAACAATCTATAATGCCAAAATAGGAAGTCGTCTCTTTGTCATAGAATCTGGTAGAAAGATGACAATTAGCGTAAAAATTGAGGTAAATGTGATGAAATGAGGCAGATGAAGCTGTTTATTTTCTCTCATGTTCTTGAGGGTATATATTAATGGAATACAATTTGCTTAGAAGAATTTTTTGTGTGTGCATATTTCAATTTTAGGTCTTCCGTTTCTACTTTACGCTAAGCTGTAACTTAGCGAGTATTAATAAATTTCCAACTTGTCTTTGGCAGTATCTACCTGTTATCCTCAGTAGACATTGAGGTTTGGTTTATGGTGTTTAACGCCACTTTCAACAATATTTAAGTTCTATTGTGGCGGTCACTATTATTGGTGGAGGAAACCGAGGTACCCGGGGAAACCACCGACCTGTCGCAAGTAACTGACAAACTTTATCACATAATGTTGTATCGAGTACACCTCAGCATGAACGGGGTTCGAACTCACAACTTTAGACATTCAGTCCAAATTCAAAAAAAAAAATATGAGGGTCGCGCTTCAGTCTCAATAAATTTGTGAGCCACAGTTACTATTGTTACAACTTAGAAAGAATCATAAGATGGTAGCGCTACTATTGATGTGGGTATCATGGGACTACTTTTTCGGTGACTGAACAGTAAATTCGGGT
Source organism: Gigantidas platifrons (assembly GCA_002080005.1). Taxonomy (NCBI): domain Eukaryota; kingdom Metazoa; phylum Mollusca; class Bivalvia; order Mytilida; family Modiolidae; genus Gigantidas; species Gigantidas platifrons. Next base: position 289,832 of record MJUT01053428.1, read on the forward strand.
GCAACAATGCAGATATCATGGTGACCCTCTCTTTTCAGTACCGGAACTAGAGTGTGCAAGTCCATTCTGAATAGATTCGGATACGTAAACGTCATCTTGTTCATTAATTTTCCTGTAAGCCATCAACAGTTTCTGGTTTGCTATATTTATTCAAAAGGAATTTTTTTCTGCATTTGCATATGCTGCTTACAATCAAAGCGAATCGGTAATGAAGATGCCATAATTTTATCTCTGAAAATATATAATGAGTGAGTGATTGTTGTTTAACGCCAATTCAGCAATTTTTCAGCTATATCATGACAAGAACAAGTTAATTTTCAATGAGAGGACGATGAGGTCCGCTTTGTACTAGACCAACACGCTGAGTTGGATTTTTATAGTGCTAGCTCACTGAAACAACAATCCGCGGGTACACATGTCGCCACACTCGGACACATTATCCTGATTCCGAACTAACCAATCGTTGCTCTTTCTCCTTAATGAAGTGTGCTTAGCGGAGAAGCAACACATTCCAATTTTATAGTTTTTGGTTTGACCCGACCGAGGCTCGAACCCACGATTTAGCACACTCAAAGCGAGCACGCAAACCATTACGCCACCGATGCGGTTGAAAATATATATCTTGAGAACCTAGTCTTGAAGGTGCTATTTTATTTCCTAGAGGGTTTGACTTAATTTGGAAACTGAGTTATCTACAGGTCACCAACATGGGATTATTTGGAAGAAAGGCTAGCAGTGTGACACAGTGATTGTTTTAGAATGCTAGCTAAACGTTGAACGTCACAGATCAACATTCAATTTTGAAACAAAGACAACACAAGATCTCATACGAGTAGGCGCAATAATGTGTTTTGAATATAGGATTTCAGAGATGGCTAATACATAATCATGATAATGGTCAGGGGGAATGGATTTCACACTATACACGTTCACTTCTTTTTCATTGATTTAAACCCAAATCATATATTACCAAATGACTTTCATATTCAATGACCTTAAGGATCTAAGCTGTCAAAAAATACCTGTCCTTAATTACATATTATGTATCAATAGACAGTATCAGGTATATTTTCTTTGTTCTCACCCAGTTAAGCATATTATGTAAATACGGTAACAAATCTAAACATAGCAGTATGACAAAGGGACTCGTGATAACACACAATTATTTAAATGGCATCATATACATGTATACTTTGTATACCTTCGTCACGGTGCTAGTTTTTAATCTTAGTTTTTTAATCTTGTATGTATTACCAAGATGACTATATATAAATGTTTTAATCATTCATTTATTACGCGATGTTTTATTCATTGAACTTGTGTACCAATAAAATAATGCAGTAATGTTTTATATATGTCTTATTTGAACATAAAAACATTCCGTGATCACGAATGTGTGGATACACTCCCGTATAACATTAAAAAGAAATGGGGAAAATTGTATGAATAAATAACTTACATCTCCCACAAACAGACTGTACAACATTGTAATTTTACTTTTGTCTAGAAGCTTAATAACCATTCCATGAAATGATATACTTTATTTTTTAATTTCAAGCAACAATATGCATCATGGTACGTGGACGATATGTGTATTGTTCGCGACGTATTTTGTACAGTTTTATTCCGTACTTCCAGAGTACACGGGATTGTCTCCTAGATTTTGTGGATTTCTTGTTGCTCAGTATGTGTTTTTATGTGTAATTGTTTTAAATCCTTGTGTTTTTCTCTTGATCATAGTATTCTGTTATCTCTTTGGATCTTCAACCTTTTTTTCTTAGAATGGTTTATTTTTGTTGATTTTGTCACGTTTATCTCAGTTTGGATTTGACTTGTACTTATTGTAAGTTACAAGAAATACTTCTATATAAAGCACCAGTACGGATAGAAATAGCACAACACAAGAATGCAGCAAGTAAAAACAAAAAGGTTTGAACAACAACAAGTACAAACAAGGAAATCGGGAAGGAAAAGAGATGCTTCGGAACATCGGCAAAAGAAATAACAAAGTTAACATTCTCAAAACTAGTCAGGTTAACGACTTTCCATTGGAATCATCAACAGAAGCAAATTCACTTCGGAAGTTTGAGTATAGAACATAATGAAAAGTTGAAAGCCATAGAAATTGTCAAACGATGAACATTATATTGCTCACTTGTTGGCGTGTTGCTCAATCTTTAATTTTCTGTGTAGTGTTTAGTATACCGTCGTTTGTCTTTTTCTCCTTTTTCTTTTGACCAGACCGAGGCTTCAACTCACGATCTACCTACCACACTCTAGGCGAGCACGCTAACCATTACGCCACCGATGCGGTTGAAAATATACTAGTATATTTTGAGGCGATTTCAGCAAAAGAGAACCTTGTCTTGAAGGTGCTATTTTAATTCCTAGAGGGGTTGACTGAATTTGGGAACCGAGTCATCCACATGTCACCAACATGGGCATATTTGGAAGAAAGGCTAGCAGTGTGACACAGTCATTGTTTTAGAATGCTAACCTCAATCTTTAATTTTCTGTGTAGTGTTTAGTATACCGTCGTTTGTCTTTTTCTCCTTTTTCTTTTGACCAGACCGAGGCTTCAACTCACGATCTACCTACCACACTCTAGGCGAGCACGCTAACCATTACGCCACCGATGCGGTTGAAAATATACTAGTATATTTTGAGGCGATTTCAGCAAAAGAGAACCTTGTCTTGAAGGTGCTATTTTAATTCCTAGAGGGGTTGACTGAATTTGGGAACTGAGTCATCCACAGGTCACCAACATGGGCATATTTGGAAGAAAGGCTAGCAGTGTGACACAGTCATTGTTTTAGAATGCTAACTAAACAAAGGGTATCAACAAGAAGACAACACAAGATCTCATACGAGTAGCAACAATAATGTGTGTTGAACTTAGGGTTTCAGAGATAGCTAATACATAATCATGATAATGGTCAGGGGGAATGGATTTCACACTATTAAAGTTCACCTCTTTTTCATTGATTCAAACCCAAATTATATATTACCAAATGACTTTCATATTCAATGACCTTAAGGATCTAAGCTGTCAAAAAATACCTGTCCTTAATTTCATATTATGTATAAATAGACAGTACCAAGTGTGTATTCTTTGTTCTCACCCAGTTAAACATATTATGTAAATACGAAAACAAATCTAAACATAGCAACATGACAAAGGGACTCGTGATAACACAATTATTTAAATGGCATCATATACATGTATACTTTGTATACCTTCGTCACGGTGCTAGTTTTTAATCTTAGTTTTTAATCTTGAATGTATTACCAAGATGACTATATATAAATGTTTTAATCATTCATTTATTACGCGATGTTTTATTCATTGAACTTGTGTACCAATAAAATAATGCAGTAATGTTTTATATATGTCTTATTTGAACATAAAAACATTCCGTGATCACGAATGTGTGGATACACTCCCGTATAACATTAAAAAGAAATGGGGAAAATTGTATGAATAAATAGCTTACATCTCCCACAAACAGACTGTACAACATTGTAATTTTACTTTTGTCTAGAAGCTTAATAAACATTCCATGAAATGATATACTTTATTTTTAATTTCAAGCAACAATATGCATCATGGTACGTGGACGATATGTGTATTGTTCGCGACGTATTTTGTAGTTTTATTCCGTCCTTCCAGAGTACACGGGATTGTCTCCTAGATGTTGTGGAGTTCTTGTTGCTTAGTATGTGTTTTTCTGTGTAATTGTTTTAAATCCTTGTGTTTTTCTCTTGATCATAGTATTCGGTTATCTCTTTGGATCTTCAACTTTTTTTTAGAATGGTTTATTTTTGCTTTTTTGTTGATTTTGTCACGTTTATCCCAGTGTGGATTTGACTTGTACTTATTGTAAGTTACAAGATATACTTCTATATAAAGCACCAGTACGGATAGAAATAGCACAACACAAGAATGCAGCAAGTAAAAACAAAAAGGTTTGAACAACACCTATTACAAACAAGGAAATCGGGAAGGAAAAGAGATGCTTCGGAACATCGGCAAAAGAAATAACAAAGTTAACATTCTCAAAACTAGTCAGGTTAACGACTTTCCATTGGAATCATCAACACAAGAAAATTCACTTCGGAAGTTTGAGCATAGAACATAATGAAAAGTTGAAAGCCATAGAAATTGTCAAACGATGAACATTATATTGCTCACTTGTTGGCGTGTTGCTCAATCTTTAATTTTCTGTGTAGTGTTTAGTATACCATCATTTGTCTTTTTCTCCTGTTTCTTTTGACCAGACCGAGGCTTGAACCCACGATCTACCACACTCTAGGCGAGCACGCTAACCATTACGCCACCGATGCGGTTGAAAATATACTAGTATATTTTGAGGCGATTTCAGCAAAAGAGAGCCTTGTCTTGAATGTGCTATTTTAATTCCTAGAGGGGTTGACTGAATTTGGGAACTGAGTCATCCACAGGTCACCAACATGGGCATATTTGGAAGAAAGGCTAGCAGTGTGACACAGTCATTGTTTTAGAATGCTAACTAAACAAAGGGTATCAACAAGAAGACAACACAAGATCTCATACGAGTAGCCACAATAATGTGTGTTGAACTTAGGGTTTCAGAGATAGCTAATACATAATCATGATAATGGTCAGGGGGAATGGATTTCACACTATTAAAGTTCACCTCTTTTTCATTGATTCAAACCCAAATTATATATAACCAAATGACTTTCATATTCAATGACCTTAAGGATCTAAGCTGTCAAAAATTACCTGTCCTTAATTTCATATTATGCATCAATAGACAGTACCAGGTATGTTTTCTTTGTTCTCACCCAGTTAAACATATTATGTAAATACGAAAACAAATCTAAACATAGCAATATGACAAAGGGACTCGTGATAACACAATTATTCAAATGGCATCATATACATGTATACTTTGTATACCTTCGTCACGGTGCTAGTTTTTAATCTTAGTTTTTAATCTTGTATGTATTACCAAGATGACTATATATAAATGTTTTAATCATTCATTTATTACGCGATGTTTTATTCATTGAACTTGTGTACCAATAAAATAATGCAGTAATGTTTTATATATGTCTTATTNCACAGGCGCATGGGGCATGGATTTCGTCCCACCCCCCTTTTTTCTCTACTCCCCCCCTTTTTTCCAAATTTTCATAATCATTCCTTTTCAAAATGTTCATGATAATTCGTTTTGATTCATTTGACAATATCAGTAGACGTCATACATCATGAATAATACGTGTATTCTGTGTTAACAGTTTTTCGACTGATACAATATATATGATACTGTATCAGTCGAAAAACTGTGAACACAGAATACACGTATTATTCATGATGTATGACGTCTACTGATATTGTCAAATGAAGAAAAACGAATTATCATGAACATTTTGAAAAAGAATGATTATGAAAATTTGGAAAAAAAGGGGGGAGTAGAGAAAAAAAGGGGGGTGGGAAGAAATCCATGCCCCATGCGCCTGTGGTCTTATTTGAACATAAAAACATTCCGTGATCACGAATGTGTGGATACACTCCCGTATAACATTAAAAAGGCATGGGAAAATTGTATGAATAAATAGCTTACATCCCCCACAAACAGACTGTACAACATTGTAATTTTACTTTTGTCTAGAAGCTTAATAAACATTCCATGAAATGATATACTTTATTTTAAAAATTTCAAGCAGCAATATGCATCATGGTACGTGGACGATAAGTGTATTGCTCACGACGTATTTTGTACAGTTTTATTCCGTCCTTCCAGAGTACACGGGATTGTCTCCTAGATTTTGTGGAGTTCTTGTTGCTCAGTATGTGTTTTTCTGTGTAATTGTTTTAAATCCTTGTGTTTTTCTCTTGATCATAGTATTCGGTTATCTCTTTGGATCTTCAACCTTTTTTTAGAATGGTTTATTTTTGTTTTTTTGTTGATTTTGTCACGTTTATCCCAGTGTGGATTTGACTTGTACTTATTGTAAGTTACAAGAAATACTTCTATATAAAGCACCAGTACGGATAGAAATAGCACAACACAAGAATGCAGCAAGTAAAAACAAAAAGGTTTGAACAACAACAAGTACAAACAAGGAAATCGGGAAGGAAAAGAGATGCTTCGGAACATCGGCAAAAGAAATAACAAAGTTAACATTCTCAAAACTAGTCAGGTTAACGACTTTCCATTGGAATCATCAACACAAGCAAATTCACTTCGGAAGTTTGAGCATAGAACATAATGAAAAGTTGAAAGCCATAGAAATTGTCAAACGATTAACATTATATTGCTCACTTGTTGGCGTGTTGCTCAATCTTTAATTTTCTGTGTAGTGTTTAGTATACAGTCGTTTGTCTTTTTCTCTTTTGACCAGACCGAGGCTTGAACCCACGATCTACCTACCCCACTCTAGGCGAGCAAGCTAACCATTACGCCACCGATGCGGTTGAAAATATACTAGTATATTTTGAGGCGATTTCAGCAAAAGAGAACCTTGTCTTGAAGGTGCTATTTTAATTCCTAGAGGGGTTGACTGAATTTGGGAACTGAGTCATCCACATGTCACCAACATGGGCATATTTGGAAGAAAGGCTAGCAGTGTGACACAGTCATTGTTTTAGAATGCTAACTAAACAAAGGGTATCAACAAGAAGACAACACAAGATCTCATACGAGTAGCCACAATAATGTGTGTTGAATTTAGAGTTTCAGAGATAGCTAATACATAATCATGATAATGGTCAGGGGGAATGGATTTCACACTATTAAAGTTCACTTCTTTTTCATTGATTCAAACCCAAATTATATATAACCAAATGACTTTCATATTCAATGACCTTAAGGATCTAAGCTGTCAAAAAATACCTGTCCTTAATTTCATATTATGTATAAATAGACAGTACCAAGTGTGTATTCTTTGTTCTCACCCAGCTAAACATATTATGTAAATACGAAAACAAATCTAAACATAGCAATATGACAAAGGGACTCGTGATAACACACAATTATTTAATTGACACCATTTTTACTTTGTTTACATTGTCACGATGCACTTTAGTTTTTAATCTTGCATGTATTACATAAGATGACTATTTAAAAAGCTTAATCATTCCTTTACGACACGATGTTTCATTCATTGAACTTATGTACCATTACAATTATGCAGTATAGTGTTATATATTTCTTATTTGAACATAAAAACGTTTCAGTGAACAGTAATGTGTGCATACACTCCCGTATAATATTAAAAAAACAAATCGTAATTTATTGTGAATATCTAACACCTTCTAATGGTGTCAAACCAGTAATTCAACCAAGCAGAGCTAAGAACATATACAAAAGTAGTCCCTTTAAAAAAAAAAGTTCCTTTCACTTTGTTGTATTGTGACAAATACTGAATGGAATGGAATGGAATGCATTTAGTTGTATTTTAATACCTCTATGGAGGATTTGATGCATGACCTATATATATTGAATTTCCCGGGGATAACTGAGCTATTTTTAGAGTAGGTGTTTTCCATAGCCTGGCATTTCACTGCAAGACTTTAAACATGCCCTGATATTTTGACAGAATGTAGAGGAATCATGTACGTTTCAGAAAATATATGGTTTTAGAAAGGTTAAACTTAAGATAAAATAGCCAGTCAGGCTCGAAAAAACACAAATTTAGTAGAAAATGTTAAAGAAATTAATTATAGGTTTCACACCTAATACAGATTCGGCAACATTATAATTTTACTTTTTTCTGCGCTTAATAGACATTCCATGAATTGTTATATTTTTTATATGTTTAATTGCAAACAACAATCTGCATCAATTATGGTACGTACACCATGAATGTAGTGTTCAAGTCAGGATATGTACAGTTTCATTACGTTCTTCCGGAGGAGCTGAGTTTGTCCCTATATTTTCGTGGAGTTCTTGTTACTCAGTTTGTAGTTTTCTGTGTAGTAGGGTTGAGTTCTTGTTACTCAGTTTGTAGTTTTCTGTGTAGTAGGGTTGAGTTCTTGTTACTCAGTTTGTAGTTTTCTGTGTAGTAGGGTTGAGTTCTTGTTACTCAGTTTGTAGTTTTCTGTGTAGTAGGGTTGAGTTCTTGTTA
>MJUT01053428.1:337766-363766 GCA_002080005.1 Gigantidas platifrons
ACATTAAGTACACAAGACAATCCAGAGACACTGTCAACATTAAGTACACAAGACAATCCAGAGACACTGTCAACATTAAGTACACAAGACAATCCAGAGATACTGTCAACATTAAGTACACAAGACAATCCAGAGACACTGTCAACATTAAGTACACAAGACAATCCAGAGATACTGTCAACATTAAGTACACAAGACACAAGTCGAAGACAAACAAAGCAAGAAAACACAACACCCAAAACTACAAAAAAGTAATCAGAAGCCGTAAATCAAAGGACAAGATAATACGATGCCAAAAAAACCCAGAAAAAGACCAAAATGACCAACAATGATCTACAAAACACTTCACAGATAACTAAAGATTGAGTAGTAAGAACCCCGCTATAAATGAGGGTTAAATGGGGTTGTCTGGAAGGGTAAGCAATTTCTGCAAGTGACACTGCTGTGATAAATTCGATGACAAGTCATGACAGAAGAAAGAAGCAACATACAAACATTCATGATAACAAACATTGCTCAAACTTTCTCTTCTTAAGGGGGAATGGTTGGGATCCATTTAATCGGTTTAATCTCGCCACATCTTTCTGTCTGTACAGAGCCAGGACCTGGATTTTCAACGTCACATGTCATGGTCTTTTTTGTGTTCGGTGAGTTCAGTTAAGATGAGAGGTGATATGTTTGTTTGGTTGATATTGGTGGAATTGGTGACTTTAATTTCATATTTGAAACTGTGATTATCCACTACAGAAAAATGCATAAAACGGTGATGGTAACTTTTAGCATCAAAAGAAACACGCTACCAACAATGCATATTTTGATTGCTGTATTCCAGACCATTTCATAAGGGGTTGTAATTCATATGTGAGGAAACCTAATTATATCACGAATATTAAGAGAGATTCCAAAAGACTTCAGATATTTAAGTTTATCGTCAAAGGATAAACGGATTTAATAAAAGTGAACTTAGTCTTAACTTAAGTTTTCGAATTTTGAAATTCCGAAAACCGGATTGTCTCCGGATCGCGCCCGTCATTTATACAATCTGCGACGTTACACATTCCCAGCATCCAATTTTCGGCAACAGGCACATTGTCAACAAAAAATCTTCAACAAAAAATTGAAAAAAATTAAATCAATTTGAATCCACCACCATCAACGAAATGAAACCTCCAAAAAGGCAGAGGAAACAATCTGTAAAATCACAGATGACACAGGGATCGAGACTAAAACGACAACAAACTTCAAACAGACAGCAGAGACAAGACACAGATAGCTACAACGTGCCTCCAGTGGTACCACGTACTAACACCAGAACTTTTACTGACATACAAACACACAATGATGATAACAATCGTCAGAATGGCACGAGCATGAACGCACCGACACCGTCTACATCAGGATGGCCCGGAAGAAACCCTTCACATACTCAGACCATGCATGATGCACGGACACATGGCCACACCAGCACGGAAAGTTCAAGCGAAACCCTTCGCCATATACAAGTTAGTGGCACCGAGACTCGTCCAGTGGAGCCAGCACAAAATACAGACCATGAATTGATTTACCAAAGGGTAGCCGTTTCACAACCGAGCATGCAAAATGATGTCTCCATGGCGCTTATCAGTACCAAAGCACAGTCTACTGCAGATCCACACAGCAAGTCCCATGGTACGTTACAACAAGGTACAAAATTAGAGTGTTTTTGGGATTCTCGGGGGGTGATGGGAATGGACGTTGTACATGAGAGCCAAATGCCGACATTTACACCTAGTTTCACTGATCCGATTAGTGCTCACATTCCACTAAAAAATAAGGAAAAAATTTGGGCAGGGGAATATATTGATTTGTATGTCCTCCAAAAGTCGACCCGAGAGCTCGCAACTGACTCTCAACTTAGCGGCGGCCTTTCCATAAAGGGTGGTCAGTTGACAGTCACACAGCTAAAAATCGCAGCAATTTCCAACATACATGTATGGACATCGGCCTATATGATATTCATGGGAGTTATGCTCAAAACATGGTCTAACAAAGGCCAGGAATATCTGAAATACATGCTTAATGTACGCCTTGCGGCCTCACAGGGATCAGGCACGTGTTGGGCCGCATATGACGAACAATATCGTCTTCGCAAAGCTAGATATCCTCACACTCCATGGGGTGACATCGATATGGAGCTATGGATTTTACACGTCTCCACCCCTGCTAAATTCGCACACTTTGACAATAAAAATGTGAGCCAGACGTTAGAGAGCAATAACAATCCCTTTCTTGCAGATTTCAAAAGGGGGGAAACCCGTCAAAGCCAAAAAGGCAACACCCAGCGTGGATTTCGACCTTGCTGGAACTTCAACAAAGGTAAATGTTCATACGGACAAAAGTGTAGATATGCACACAAATGTTCAAATTGCGCAGGGGATCATCCCTTCAAGTTCTGTAATAACAAATAACGCGTACCTTCATTCACTTGGTATCTCCCCTATTTGTGCGCACGAAGTAGAGAAATCTTTGTCTTTTTACCCGTTCGGGAATGTAAAAACAGTATTAATTCAGGGGCTAAAACATGGATTTAAATTACAATACAATGGACCTAGGTTACCAATTCAGTCAAAAAATTCGAGAAGTATTTCGGAAAACCCAGATTTAGTACGGGAAAAGATATTAAAAGAAATTGATCTAGGCAGAGTGCTGATCCATTCGACTACCCTCCGATGCCTACCTTTAGGGTATCTCCAATTTTTCTCGCAAGAGAAGAACGACGGTTTTCGACTGATCCATAATCTTTCATACCCAACCCTGAATTCAGTCAATGATTTCATTGATCCATAGTTTTGTACCGTAAGATATTCAAGCATTGACGATGCCATAGACATGATCGACAGTATAGGTAAAGCGGGAAGTTGGCAAAAACTGACATTAAGAGTGCATTTCGATTACTTAGAGTCTCCCCATCTGACTTCGACCAACTAGGTTTTTCTTTCGATAACAAATTCTATTTTGACAAATGCCTCCCATTTGGTGCTTCGATAAGTTGCTTACTCTTCGAAAAATTTTCAACAGAATTACACTGATTTACGGAGCAAAAGACGTGTAATAAAGATATTTTGCACTATTTGGATGATTTTCTCTTTGGCACAGAAGCTGATAGCCCGAAATGTCAATTCACATTGCAAACTTTTCGGGATATATGTAAATTATGGGGGCTTCCTATAGTCGAAGATAAAACTGTAGAGCCGACAGAAATTTTAACATTCCTAGGCATTGAGTTTTACACGCTAGCGATGGAACTGCGGCTGCCAAACGAAAAACTCGTTGAATTGAAGCATACTATCGAATTATTCGTCCAGTCCAAAAAGGTCACCTTACGACAATTACAATCCTTAATAGGGTTACTTAATTTCGCGTGTCAAGTCTTGTCATCGGGTAGAGCGTTGTGCAGGGAGGTTTATTGATGCGACATGTAACATAAGAAAACCACATCACAGAATTCGCGTTTCAAAATCAATGCGAGAATATATTAAGTCTGGCTAACCTTTTTGTCAGAATATAATGGGGTAACCGTTATCACTGAATATACATGGGCTTCAAATGAAATCCTAGAATTGTTTACCGACAACGTTGGTGGTCAAAACAGAGCGTTTGGTATTTATTTTCAAGAAAAATGGGCGCAAAAATGCTGGCCAAAAGAATGGGAAGAAATGGGCATTCTTAAGGACATTACATTTTTCGAGTTATTTCCGGTTTTGTTGCACTGTGTATCTGGGGGGAACAGTTAAAAACAAGAAAATTATTCTTAACATAGATTATCTCGTTGTGATTGGCAGGTTTCTGGAACCTTTGTCCAGAGGCAGACCAATGAGGCACCAAAATACTAGACCATCTCTGGAAACTTTAACAACTGAAATTGATTCATTGGTGAACGCTTCAATGGCAGATTCTACGTGGAAAAGATACCAAACGGCAGTCGAATCTTTTCAATCATTTCACAAATTGTATAATTTACAAGATACTTGGCCCGCCCCTCTATATTTTTTGTTATTCTACATTGCATACATGTCTCACACAGGTTTGTCAGCCAGTACCATTACTACTTACATTTCCGGTATAAGTACAATGCATAAATTAAATGGTCAGGTGGACAATACGAAATCGTTTTTGGTTCCCAAAATACTCGAGGGTTCAAAACGGAAAAAAAATCCCCGAAAGCTGACTTGCGTCTACTAGTCTCAATGAATTTATTAAAACGATTACTTCTATCGCTACCTTTTGTTTGTACGTCAGTATGCGAATCTACTATGTTCGCAAGCGCGTTCAGTTTGTGTTTTTTCGGACTTCTCCGCGTTTGTGAAATAACTAGTCAAAGTAAAGGTCGAGCCGGGAAGCACGTCATACACGGATCCGACAAAAAACTTGTCCGCAAACAAGACTCCGTTGACTTACATTTAATGATACGTAGTTCCAAAACAGATCAACACTCACATAGGACCACATTGGTTATTTGTAATCAAACCGATAAATCCATATGTCCGGTATACCTTCTTAAGGGTTATTTGGAAGTCCGACAACATGCACTCGACTCTAATCTTTATTTGCACTTTGACAGATCAAATCTAACGCGATATCAATTTTCAATCGTCTTACAAAAGGCCTTATTATTTTGTGAAGTAAAGGGACATTTTCGGCCACATTCTGTCAGAATCGAGGATGCAACAGAGGCTAAACGTTTCGGTATTCATGACGACGCAATAAAAAAAATGGGGGCGTTGGACGTCCGATGCTTATACGAAATACATACGATTAGATATCTGAATTATTTATCAAATATCTCGCACGATTCATTTATATTATAAGTCCTCGCTCTATTTGTATATTGGGATCGAGCATAGTATATTGGGCTGGTAAAGAAGTGGCTTCAAGACAAGGGGGAATCATCTTGGTCTCCATAATGTAGGGTTTCAAGTATTTTGGTTCGAGAAAATGGGTATGGTTTGGAAGGAATTAATTCCAAATATTGAGTTTCTTTTGAGAAGACATCCTCCTCCGAAATTTGTTGTTATACAGCTTAGGTCAAACGTTCTCGGCACCGTTAAAGGCTGGCAACTAGCAGAAAATATAAAATGCGACATTCTTCGTATACGGGTCATTATCAAAATACACGCACTTTTTCCTGTTCATGTTTTGGTGACATCAAATATTTTCAATCCCGTTTTGCTTTAGCCTATTAGTTTTTCCTACATTACAATGACATTTTCACATAATATGAAGTCAGGAAAACCACCATGAAAAAACATATTTCTGGATATGTAGCACCCCCTAATACCTTTCAGTCCGTGATGTTACCAGCATAAAATTATTCTTTTTAGGAAAATGAAGAGTAATTTTTATGTAAAAAGTGGTTACATACATAATATACAGAGAAATTATGCATAAAGTAAGATATTTTCTTTGCAGCACTAGTTTTTTTTCACAATATTTGGATATGTAGTTGTGGAATTCCATTTAAGCTGCATTATGAAACAACAAGTTTGTATTTTGGTTCACTTTATATAAAGAAAAGATGACTTATACATAGTTATCAGTCAACTTTATTCAACTATAATATAATTTACTTCAATTATGTCATTTATCCTTTATATGAAACAATTTACATGAGGTAACACCACTGACGAGAGGTAACACCACAGATGACAAAAGTAACACCAGGGACTTCTTCATGAATGCAAACATTTAATTCAAGAAAAAAACACAACTATCAACCTATATTTGTTGTTTTCTTAATGTTTTCAGTACAATATTCAGTTTTTCAACATATTGGTTTAATGCATGAGCAATATCAGTTTTGTCCATGGTGTTATGAAGATATGTCCATGGTGTTATGAAGATATGTCTCTGGTGTTACCAGGTCTTAACAGTATACTCCCATCAGCTTGTTAAACTATATCTTATACGTATATGACGATGTTTGAGCAATTTTTCTGCATAGGTTAAAGAGCAATATTTTGTTCTGTATATTAATGTTTATGGAATAATATGTTTATTCACAATTTTAATGCTAAATGTCTGTGGTGTTACACAATCTTTATGGTAACACCATTGACAGTAACACCACAGAAAACAGGTAAGTATTTTCAGGATAAAAGGAAAATAATTTCTCCCTGACTATATTTTACTATATTTTATATGTATATCCTGTGAAGAATATCAAATGAAATGTATGGTATATTTTTACATTTTGTTCAATTATAGCAAAGAGAAGTAGTGAGAAGTACACCACAGACATAAAATTTAAATACTATGCCAATCGCACGTACCTTTTCGGTTCTATATTAGTTTATGGATCTCTTTTGTTTTTGTCGTCTGCACATGTCATGAAACAGGAAATAAGCAACGGGAAAAATTATTTTTGCTACAAATATGCCAAGACAGATAAGTCCTACCAGCCTTAATAGGAATTGTAACACCAGAGACATGAAAATCTATAACAGCAGGTTTTTGCTAATTTTCTTTTTTAATTTCAATATATTTCAAGCAAAAATAATGTTGTGCTATTAGAGTTTTAGGAATAGTTCAAAAATACTATAAAGATCGAATAAAATCATTACATCTGAATAGTACAAATGATCAAACGTAAGTCATTCTGGAAAAATAACACGTAACACCAAAAACAGGTCTTCGAGTAGCAAGTATAAATTCGTAATTGGACCAATCTGGATTTAGATGGTAAAGCTATAGAAAGCTGATGTGCCTTCGTGCAAAACATGTTTTCTCCAGTCAGTTTGGTTGATATTTGTCTTTTAGTTGCGTAATAACAGAAAAGTGCGTGTTTTTTTTATAATGACCAATACACGCCCTCATGCCAAATACGCTTATCGTATGGTCCGATATATTGCAAAGACGAAACTGGCACAATGCCAACAATGGCAGATCTATGGAAAAAACTCGTAAACGAGTGAACCTCTTGGTAAGAACCCAAGCAATAAGTATAGGAGGGTGCACCATAAGACACTCTAACCTTCGTGTCAGAGAAGTAAATCTGTATAATAACGACGACACACATCTGTCCATTTCAGGAACAGAAATCTATCTAAACAATATTCAGGGCGCCGTCGAACGTTTTGTTTCCTCTGGAGGCTCTCTTGTGTTCCCTCCAATTCAAGCTTAAATCGAATCGAACACAAGGAGGAGGATGTTGACTCTTCACTAACGTTAAACTAAAACAGGATGATTGCGTGGCGGTGAGTGGGGTTTACCCAACTAGTTTAGCGGGATATGGCAAGATGAAGACGGGACACGCCGGTCCCCACATTTTACGTGAGCTCATATTTTGATTATTTTCGCCTGTGGTTCAGATATGTATTGATATAGAATTGTGCGAACCTTCTGATATCTTAATTAGATGATTTGGAAGGCAGCAACACATTTTCACTGTGGGCTAAGACTTGCAAATTATAACCTGCGAGAATAAACTGGATGGTTTGGACGTCATTGCGATTGAACTTGGTGTTAATGAAATTAAACTTCAAAGGAAACGAACGTATTACAGCAGAATAATTCAAAATTACAACAAGGTGTTCAGCAACTTCCAATGCAAATTTCCAGACTTCGAACAGAAAATAAGGAATATGTGGCAAAGTATTATGAACTGGTAAATGAAAACAAACCTGTTGAAAATGAACTAGGGCGCATGCAAAATGAAGCGGAAAGTGTCTGTCACTCGACATCTGCTGAAAGAATTTCGAAATGACAACGAACAGTTATGGATTAAAGAAAACAGCAAAGACATGGCTATTTCATTCCAAGTACTTGTGAATGAAACAGTTGAAAACCGTACATCTTTAATCAAGCTAAATTATAAAATCACTATAGATAAAGAAATTCAAGAATGGAAAGAACTTTGTCAAGAGCATGGATGCGAAATACCATTTTTGATCACATTTCTCCTCGTAGAATTGTATCTATATACAAAATCTGCATAGTGGAAATAACAATTTGTGAAAGTTTTGAATATTTATGAAAGCGATAAACTTGGTATAAACGTTTTTCTGTTATCACGTCACTGAAGTCAAAAAGAAATACGCGCAAAACGAACTAACTGAGAAATGTGAATGCCATATGATGGGCCGAAAGGAACGTCACCATCCGAAAAGGTACATTGGTGATAGGGAAGGAAAAATAGTTCATTTTTGTCGTTAACAAGTGTGTTAAAGCGTGAAAAATGGATATGTCTAAATCCAGAAATTAACATGTCGATTGTAATGTTAGCTTTATTCATCGTAAGTTCCTTGTGTTTGACTAACATACGAAAATTAAGTTTTGTTTGCAGTTAAGATATCATCTAAGTATCTACATGTATTGTTGAATAAGCCAATAAGTGGATGTTTAGACTGAGTTTAGCTATAAATCATAACAGAATGAAAACACACTAGCAATGAAAGGAGAACTATCCGTTGAAAGTTCAACAACATGATGAAACGCTTAATTTCCAAAATGAACAAAAAATTATATACTAAATGGAAAATAAATAAATATTTCCAAAAGGTATTAAATAGAAATTGTATTTAGATTGTATATATATTTCATGTAATTCTGATTATAGCCCTGGATAATCAGAACAGGATGTAACAGGGAAACGCCAAAAGGAGCTTGGACTTTTGGCGTGTTAATTGTAGCAAGCATTTGAATAAAAGATATTACGTTGCTAAAAAACAAACAAGCAAAAATGTTGTCCAGAAAAATAACTTGATAGCAAAATTCAGGTCCTCACAAGTTCAATGATAGTATTTATCTCTTTTATCGTCACTAAAATGATTGTATTCGTTCCAACCTGTGTTATGATAGCCTGATTTACAGAAGTACCCTTTTAATCAAATAAAAAAACTTGTCTTTGATGAATTTATATGGTAGAGTGGTATGCAAAGTAGAAGAGTCATAACTGTCAACGGAATCAAACGTACAATCCAGAAATCGAAGTTTGTCTAGTACTTCAACTTAATTTTAAATACTTCAAAAATGATTTACGTCACTGTGTTCGTCTACCCTATTGCAAATATTGATAACAAGTTGTTTGCTTGAGGCTGATATTAAGTAACATTTGAAAGGCTAGTTGTGTAATTTAGGTAGCCAGTACATGTGATGTTGCGTTTAGAAGTTGATAATTCATGTTTATTGGTTGATAATTCATGTTTATTGATGATATATTATATCTGTCTGAGAAGTTGGTGTATTTTGATTTGAAAGAATCGATTTTACCCCATCTGTGTAGGAAACTACACAATTCGAATTATATCAATTAAAAGAAGAATGTTATCCTTAGCAATCGACCCAAGGAAACGTTCACCGCGGTAAACAAAACACATTTCGTCTCTTTCTCCTTACCATTGTAGTTTAGCCTGTCATAGATACATTAATGAAATCTACAGAATATCTGTGTCGTAGTCACAATCCATTCATTTCATAACTAACCACCTGTCTTGTAGCAAGAGTAAAACGACGTGTGCTACTTGTGGAGCAGAAAATTCCTATCTTTTTAGGAACACCCGAGTTCATCCCCAAGGTTATAGTGAGTTTCATGTTACTCAATTGTTAGTTTTCTATGTAAGGGCCCGGGTGGCTCAATGAGTTATGTAGCTAGATTACCTAACAACTCATACAAGCCTATCACCAATACGGCGTGGGTTCGTGCCCGGCTTTGTAATTTACAAAAAGGGTGCACTCGACTCGCAGCCGCAAGTGATAAAGTTTACCATTTGCTTGCCCATGGTCGATGGTTCTTTCCGGGTTCTCCGGCTTCTTCCACCACTAAACCTGGTCGCCATAATAAAGCTGAAATATCGATGAAAATGGCGTTAAACACCAAAAATCAATCAAATCAATCATAGTTTTCTATGTAGTGTGTTGTACATCTTTGTCTGAAAAACAGGCTACTGGACCAGGGCTATAACAAGATTCGCCTTATTCGATCTCTTAAAAAGTTTATATTCCGATATCAAGATCTTGTCGGAATATATTCTGTCTCTGCAGATACAACAGTAAAAGATACATTTTCATATTGTGAAAATGTATAAAGATAAGGATTTGGTATACGTGGTTACAATGTCAAAAGTATTTTCTGTGAATGTGTGACGTAAAAATATTTTTGACATTTACAGTCGCAATTAAAATACTTCAAAGGACTCATTGTTAATGATGGTGATGGTTCACGAGATATATTAGACACCCTCAGAACTGAATTTAGTACTGTTTGATTCTATTTTACCTATTTTGTTCCAGTATTGTAATAAATGCTGTTATAGTGACAACCGGAATCTTTGAACCGTAATGGAAGCGAGAGGTTGGCGCGTAAAATCTGATTCAATCCACCATTTCTTTAGAAATGCCTGTACTAAGTCAGGACCATTGCGGTTTCCCAGTTTCCCGGTTGTTGACTGATTTTGTCTGTTTATTGATTTATGAGATTTGAATTTCCCTTTGGAAGATTGCTCGGTGTTCGGTAATTTTGTTATTACCCTTATCATTGCTTTGTCCCTTTGTCCATTTCCTTGTGGCCATTGTATTGTCTGTCCTTCTTTGATTGACAGATTGTGATTACCCCTTTGGTATTTTCTGTATTGTCTGTCCTTCTTTGATTTACGGATTCTGATTACCCATTCAATATCTTCTGTGTTGTCTGTCCTTCTTTGATTTACGGATTCTGATTACCCATTTGATATCTTGTGGCCATTGTGTTGTCTGTTCTTCTTTGATTTACGGATTCTGATTACCCATTTGGTATCTTGTGGCCATTGTGTTGTCTGTTCTTCTTTGATTGACAGATTCTGATTACCCATTTGGTATCTTGTGGCCATTGTATTGTCTGTCCTTCTTTGATTGACAGATTCTGATTACCCCTTTGGTATTTTCTGTATTGTCTGTCCTTCTTTGATTTACGGATTCTGATTATCCATTCGATATCTTATGTGTTGTCTGTCCTTCTTTGATTTACGGATTCTGATTACCCATTTGATATCTTGTGGCCATTGTATTGTCTGTCCTACTTTGATTGACAGATTCTGATTACCCATTTGGTATCTTGTGACCATTGTGTTGTCTGTTCTTCTTTGATTGACAGATTCTGATTACCCATTTGATATATTGTGGCCATTGTGTTGTCTGTTCTTCTTTGATTGACAGATTCTGATTACCCATTTGATATCTTCAAACTTTTCTTACATCAGTAAATATCTAATGAAATGATATATCTTTATAACAATTTGCAGGGGTAAAAATATTAAAACCATATTATAATAAATTGCAGTCCGTAGGAAAGGATATGGATGTAAATGAATACGAAAAACTATCCAAATTTACACATTGAAGCAAATTAATATAAAGGAACATCTATTCTTCATTTCACAGTCACGACAGGGTCTTCAATAACGAGCATTACCCATACCTTAGCATGAGAGTGACACGGACTGTATACTGCGAGCGCGCAATACTCTACCTCTGTCGATAAACACGACTTCTGAAGATGTTTGTCGTGTTGATATTATTTCGTGTATAGAATGTTATTTCCCAGCTATGGGATTATCAACAGGAAAACAGAATATGGGCCAAGTAATCTTACAAATGACGATATCACTGCCCGACGCCATATTGCGAAGTTAAAAATACAGACAAAAAGGCAATCAATCATAGGGCTCCCCTCAGGTAGAAAATAAGAAAGCTATAGACAGTTTGAAATAGTTTGAAGTGGGCTGACTAATTGGATGGACTGTATATGTTTTAGAAAATGACATCTTAAAATTAAAAGCTGAATGTGTGTAAAATTCAAACACCCTATGATGCAAAATACGTCAATAACTGTATAAAAAAAAGAGTATACTCCGGGAAATGTTTTAACAATGGTTACCCCATTGTTATGTTCAAATTCTTCTTACCAATGCTACATTGCACGAAAAACTAACTCTGATAACCAATTAGCTAGGAATGCTATGGAGGATGTAAATGAACATATAAGGCCACAGTCATTCGACAATAAATATAGTTTTGACAAATTATAGCCGAAATTATACAACAAATTATAAAATAACAGCTAAAGGATATACTCAAATCAACCAATCGGATCAGACAATCTTGTAAATATTTACACATGCTACTATTAATCAAAATTTGAAACTCTCCTTTAAATCCCAATGTAATAATTTATATGTTGACTGTCTTGATTAATTACATTTAGAGTGCATTTATTTCTAACCTAAATTTTATCAACGTTCATGAAAGATTAGACAGGCTTATGAGTCAGAAATAAATACATCGAGACCAATACCAAAACTTGTGTCATTCTACGATATCATTACTAATTATGATGATCCAGAATTTCGCCGACATTTCAGGCTCACGAGGGGCGAGTTTATTTTAAAAACATATTCAGATATACAAAATTTGTCGAATAAATTAATCCATGGGCAATTACCATTGCTTCTAGAATTCATATTCTCTGTTCAGTTACCATTTTCTAAACTATGACTGAAAAAAGCACGTATTGATACAGCGTCTGGAACATAAAGTAAATACATCGTTTCAGCAATAAATGTCAAACGTTACGCGGTTACACGAAGGTTTTGCGAGTACATCGTTTGCATCAACGTTGATAAAATGTATAGAAATGAGTAAATATACATTCTCCTTCAGTTGCCCGTGGGTTACGATATTTCTCCACTCTCGAGAGTTAAATAAAAAATTTTAACCACTCGCCGTTACGATATTTCTCCACTCAACTCTCGAGAGTGGAGAAATATCGTAACCCACATGGGCAACTGAAGGAGAATTTGTTTCTCCCATTATTTAACACGAACTTTATTTCAAAAGCCGTCAAACGAGTTAAACGAGTCAAATGCGGGGAAAGGCACGAGACATTTTAATCCTCTAGAGGATTACAGATTTTTCCACCACGGGTTCAGCGGGGTTAAAATGACGTCATAATGGGAGAAAAGCGTATACGCGCGTAGTCGATTGCATCGTTTTTGTCAGAAATAAATGCACTCTTAATGAACCACTATTAACAATGCAATAATATATACGTCTCATCGCTCTGCTGGAGATGGATTCAATTATTTAGGCGATAGATTGTAATAACAAAAGCAACGATCAGATAATTAAAGTATGAATTTTAATTATATTTGAGATTTTAGTGAAAACTTTTATAGGAAGGAATTTGTTTTACGTGATGGACATACTGTAAGCTTATAACATAAAGGAGTTTTTGGCCCAATCTCAAAAACTGTTTATATAGATGCAATATTAAAGACAATCATTGAAAGGTAAGAAAAATAAATTTTTGGAAGATTTCACTTTGTCCTTTGTTGCTTAGCAACGTAAATGAAGGAGGGGCCAACAATCATTGGAAATTCAAATATGGTGGTTTTATTTTACATATCTTGCATAGTCTTTTCGACCAAATGTTATATTCTGTGTATGTGCACTCTACAAATGATATTCCAATACTCTAAGGTAGCATATAGTATTATTGCGTAGTTGTGTAACCCTAGCAACGGTTTTGTAAACATTAAATTAGCCTATATTATTGCAATTAAAGATAGAATTTTGACATCTACGATCTTTTGACTTGATATTTGACTAAGCTAGAAATGTTCTACAACAACATCTTAGCAGAGACATCTTATCATTTACTAACCAGTATATATTATAAGTATTCCTTAAACCTTACAATGTCCTTAGTAACCAAATATTACCCCTAGCAACCACATAAACTCCTCAATGCCGAGCTCTGTAAATTGTTTTTTTTATCTTTTTATATCCGAATGTTAATCTTTTAAATTTTGTTTATATCATCAGAGGAAATTATTCTCAGTGATAAGAATGTTAAATGCACTAATTCAACTGCGTAAAATGGTAAAGCGGGGCTACAGCGGCAGGACAGGATATAATCCATGTTGAATAAAAAAAAAAAATTAAAATGTGTCCATGAATACGGATGCCCTTTCTAACTGAAAAATCCTTCACTCAATTTACCCCAAAATCGAGTTGATCTGCCATTTGTTGTTATGAACAACATATCCATATATCAAATCAATCGACTGAGGCTTTAAACGTTATGGCACAGAACCATCGTTTGGACGGACGTACGTCGCATATATAAGTGCGTCCGAACGAGGTAACACATCAAACAGAAGAGCAAAAATGACAAATGAAGGTAGACCTTGAGATGTCAAATCTTCTTAATTTTATTTTAACTGCATACATTAAAAAAACTAGAACACAATAATAATCAAATAAATCATGAAAACCTAAGAGATCACTCTATGACTAGAGGTTCAGATAATTTTTTTCTTCAAAATAATATGCCAGAGATACAACATCTTACAGTAGGGGAAAATAGACCTAAACATAATTTTTTTTATTAAAAAATCAGGCTTTATCCAATACCAAATATCATTAATGTACTATCGTGACTATATCATTAATTATATTCAAGATCTGTACGTATACCCATAAGTTAACCTAAAACTATGGTGGTCGTACGGACGTGAAGATCGATGGACAATAGTACATCCTTATACTCCTTTGTGATAAGGGTAATAAAAACTAATAATTCTAATCGAAAAAAGCTAATGTCACAGGTGCATTATATTCTTTAGTAGAAATCATCATGAAATTAACTGGGGTTCAGGTAAGTCTTTTGCTTAGGTGAGATATGCACTCCAGTCACATGAATAATGAAAGTCAATATCCATGTGACGAGCACATCACAGAAACTACCGAAACTGAAGCAACTGTCTGCCAAGCTGTCCACAATAATGCAACATTTAGGTAGTCTTATTACCCTTTCTAATGCTCCTTTTTATTTTCTGAACTTTATAAATTCTTCTTTTTCTGAATATCAAGTTATTTTTATACTGGTAGTGGCAATGAAGCTAGATAGTACTTTTTAGTTTTAATGTACATATAGTAGTATATAAGAGGTTTTCAAGTAGCTTTTGTGGAGGTGCTACGGAAAGTCACCGGAAGTGACGGCATCAAACGTCACCCGTAGTGACCCCGAACGGGTTCCCTTGGGTGTGCGCATGCGCAACCGGAAGTTGGAGGGGTGGAGGGGGTTGCGTCCTTTTTCAGGTGTTTTGACCGGAATAACGTTATATGTAGGGGGTTTCCTCGCATGCGCGCATGCGCTACCGGAAGTTGGGGGTTCCCGCCCTTTTTTCGGTTTCCAGCGCTTTTTTCTACTATAGTTGTAGTACAAAATGTTTTTGAAACAATACGGGAAAATGTTCTGCGCATGCTCAGATTTTTTCCCGTATCTTTTTTCCCGCGTTTTTTTCTTACTAGAGTAGTAGTACAAAATGTTGGTGCAATTACCATGGCTACCGGAAGTTGAGGTTTCCCGCCCTTTTTCCGGGTGGGATTTTTTCATATTTTTTTTCCATTTTTTTTTAAATACATGAAAATGAATTGTTTTTTTTATAACGTCACAAAAGAAACGTTGTATTTCAAACGTTTTTTTTTAAATACGGGAATTTCTGAAATAAATAACTGATATTTTTTTTAAACATTGCGATTTGTAAAAGACGTTCGGAAGTAGCTTGGATACTGAATGTGACGTGACCCCGAAGGAGGTTCCGTTGGGTGGAATTTCAACGCTATTGCTGCTGCTGCTGCTGCTGCTCTGGGGTAAACGTGTGTGGCTGCTGCTGTTGCTCTGCTGTAAACGTGTATGGCTGCTGCTGCTGCCGCTGCTGGTCTGGGGTATTTGGCTGCTGCTGCTGATCTTACTTTTCTTCATATAGGGCCACAGTCATTCGACAATAAACACAGTTTTGACAAATTATAGCCGAAATTATACAATAAAATATGAGCAAAAGGATACTCAAATCAACCAATCGGATCAGACAATCTTGCAAATATTTACACATGCTACTATTACTCAATATTTGAAACTCTCCTCTAAATCCCAAAGTAATTATTTATATGTTGACTGTCTTGGTTAGATACATTTAATTAATCACTATTAACAGTGCAATAATATATACGTCTCATCGCTCTGCAGGAGATGGGTTCAATTATTTAAGCAATAGATTGTAATAACAAAAGCAACGATCAGATAATTAAAATATGAATTTTAATTATATTTGTGATTTTAGTGAAAACATTTATAGGAAGGAATCAGTTTTACGTGATGGACAACTGTAAGCTTATAACATAAAGGAGTTTATGGCCCAATCTCAGAAACTGTTTATATAGATGCAATATTAAACACAATCATTGAAAGGTAAGAAAAATAATTTGTTCAAAGATTTCACTTTGTCCTTTGTTGCTTATCAACGTAAATAAAGGAGGGGCCAAAAATCATTGGAAATTCAAATATGGTGGTTTTATTTTACATATCTTGCATAGTCTTTTCGACAAAATGTTATATTCTGTGTATGTGCCCTCTACAAATGATATTCCAATGCTCTAAGGCAGCATATAGTATTCTTGCGTAGTTGTGTCACCCTAGCAACGGTTTTGTAGACATTAAATTAGCCTATATTATTGCAATTAAAGGTTGAATTTTGACATTTACGTTCTTTTGACTTGACATTTGACTAAGCTAGAAATTTTCTACAACAACATCTTAGCAGAGACATCTTATCATTTACTAACCAGTATATATTATAAGTATTCCTTAAACCTTACAATGTCCTTAGTAACCAAATAGTATCCCTAGCAACCACATAGACTCCTCAATGCCGAGCTCTGTAAAAAAAAAAATGTTATCTCTTTATATCCGAATGTTAATCTTCTATTTTTTTTTTAAATAATGCCATGTTGAATAATTTTTTAATAAAATGTGTCCATGAACACGGATGCCCTTTCTAACTGAAAAATCCTTCACCCAATTTACCCCAAAATCGAGTTGATCTGCCATTTGTTGTTATGAACAACATATCCATTTCTGGTTGGTAATTTCTTGGTCCAGAATTGGATGTAGATGGGCGAATATTAGCGTCTGGTTGTGTGGGTACAATCGAATACAAGATCGAGCTGCCATTTTCTTTACAGAACGCCAAATCATTTGTTTCTATTTCCGCGGACAGTTTTTAAAGGTCATTATATCAAATCAATCGACTGAGGCTTAAACGTTATGGCACAGAACTATCGTTTGAACGGACGTACGTCGCATACATAAGTGCGTCGGAACGAGGAAACACTTAACCCTTACATGTCCAAAGAGCCTATAAATAGGTTTTTCAAACACCCCCTCGAGTGCCAACGGCCGATTTATAGTCTTTGCGTAAAACGTCATTCATTGATAGACGTCACAGTATACATGACATCACAAGTTGAGTGACTTGGCGTTCTGTAAAGGAAATGGCTGCTCGATATTGTATTCGATTGTACCCACACAACCAGACGCTAATATTAGCCCATCTACATCCAATTCTGGACCAAGAAACTTACCAACCAGAAATGCTCAGCCTATATCATACTTTTATCTAATGCCCAGTTCTAGTTTGCTAAACAAATTGTGCAAGAATATGATCGAAACTAACAGAGAAGCGTTTGTTTATTTATATTACAGGGGAAAAACAGAATAATATATGAAATTGTTAAATTCAATTAAAGAAAACGTTATTTCATTGATGTATTGCTAAGGGACCATTTCAAACATGGTACCATATGCCCGTATATATATTAAAGGTGCGGTACACACGATACATTTTTCGGTCCGATTTTCCATTCAATTTTTCTTACTTGCAAAACAAATTGTATCGTTTGACCACAAAAGTCGAAAGTCGAACCGAAAACTCGTTTCAAAATCGGTTGGAGTTCTATTTCCATCCCACTGTCTAATGAGAATCGTATCGTGAAACGGTAAAAGAAATTCGACCCGATTTTAGCTTATGAACTATTAATTGATTGACCATTGTTACGTTTACTTGTTCTATGATAAAATAATAAAACAACATATTTTTTTTATGTCTTCGGTTATTTAAGTATTTTGTCGACATCAACTTTCACGTAGACATCGATATTTCTTCTATCTGGATAGTTAACTGATATTCAGAGTAAATGAAAAATAATCTTCAGTCCCCCCATTTTAACAGTGAGTGAGTGATTGGTTTTAATGTTGTCTAACGTCAACTCGGCACATTTTCAGGTGCATCATGACGAGAACAAGTTAATTTTTAAAGAGAAGATGATGATGAGCTCACTGAAATAACAATCCGCGGATAGACATGCCGCCCCACTCGGATACCTTATCCTGATTCCGTAAAATGATTTTAAATGCAAACGATTAACAGGCAATGCCCTAATCATGATTCACGGTAAATAAAAACAGACACTACAGAAGCACATCTATATTTTCTATGTTTCAAAATGCCTTCATAGAAAATGTTGCCATTAATATTTATGAGGGTAGAGATGCTCTTGTTTGACAATAGTGTTCTGAAAATGTATCTGTTGAATACACAATTAAACTTCCATACAAATTCATTTAATTATTTCATTTTATTTATTTGCTTCACAAAACAATTTGTCGGAAGTATATGATGAAAAGATTAATACATGACCTTTTCCAAATTATTCCGGATATCATACCTCGACCCATATAAGCACTCGACTGCGTCTCGGGTTGATATGGAGGTATCGGGATGATATCCCAGATGATATGGAAAAGGTCATGTATTAATCTCTATGTAATCACCGTTACTAAATTTCACACCATTTGAATTTTTGTCCTTGATATATAATTCAGAAGATAAAAAAACCAAAATAATTCTGATTCTAAAAACTTGCTTAAAAATGTACATAATTTCTCAGTCTAAATATGAAAACTAAATCCTTAATTTATGTAAATAGGTTTAATAAAATATTCATTACAAGTTGCATAGTAATGAAAATTATCATAGAATCCTATATTAAAAGGAAAATCAGCACCAAAATAAAAAGCAGAAATATCACATATATCTGAATATCAGATACAAGCCCCATTAGAATATTCTTTAAAAAAAGAAATCCAAAATTTTACAAATATTACAACTTGCTATCTATCAGTTATTTTGTAATATGTATGAATGAAAATATTTTGTTATTCTACTACGAGCATCATAAATAAATGTTTTTGAAAATTATAATTCACATTTTGCTTTTTATATAATATCTTTCTTGAAATTTATATCTCTTTTTAAACTTGTATAAGAAATCTTCATGAGATACCTATGTTTTGGTTTATATAAAATATTTCTTTATCTTATGGGAATCATGAGGACATGGTGATAGTCTTTCATAGAAGTAATTTCATATATATGAAATCTTGAAAATTGTGTCAGATAATTTAAAATTTTAGAGCTTGTTGTGTTTTACAAAAGCCGACCAACTGTTTTCACTGAATATTTGAAACCCTAAAGAAATTTAAATTGAGATATTATTTGTTTGGATATCAAGTCTTTGAAGCCATAATTCATACTTAATATTTTTTGTAGCTGTGATAGTTTTGATTGCAATTAAGCATAGAATAATATCTTTTGATCATATTGTGATTGCCACTTTATTTAAATAGATTTTTTTTTTTGAGTTTTTAACAATTGAATTTCATAACATATTTTTTTATTTAGATGTCAATAAACTTTATACATTTTTCTAGTAATCCATTCTACATTATTTTTTTAATAAATTTCATGAAGAAAATTCATTTACATAAATCATACATTAAATATCTAAGAAGATATATGTTTCATTTAAGACAAAATAAGTCAAAATGATGAAAAGTATTCTAAATGTAATCAGAAAGTAATCATGATTACAGGGTCTAAGTGAATGTAATCGATTCCATTACGATTACATGTAAAATGTAATCGATTACAACTGAGTACGATTACAAATTACGATTATAATATGTCTTTTATTGATTTTAACATTTTAATATTATTTCAGTACTTGCATTAAATATACGCTTTCAAAGTTCCTAGGTAAGAGTCCCGAAAACGCTTATTTTTATTTAGCTTACATATTCTACATAGAATGTTTTTTTAGAGTGCTTATATTTATATCAACAAAATACAGATGAAGATCGTATTTTAGAGCGAGTAAGGTTGTGCAAGTATTATCTGGCGATCACGTTATCACGCGACATCAGCGAGTTAATCAAGGTAACAGAAATAAACTTGTACGTTTGGAAAGGTGGAAACAACGAAGCTGTATTTATCTATACTACACCAAACATACGCTTGAGAGCAATCATTGTATTTTCGAGATGAGGGGTTCATGCCATGTGCTTGTATCGGCATTGAACTTTAAGAAACATATTAAACATATTGACAATTGCTCATTCATCGCCTTTGTCAATATATATTTAAGATGGATTGTGTAACAAAACTTGCCGGGTGAAAAAAAACACAGATCACAGGCAATAATTAAACTGTTATATATATCTTTGTTGAACCTTCTCATATAAGGTTAAAATACAACACACATTACTCGGAGCTGGACTAGACAGATACTCATGTCATTTATATCGATTCTTTCAACTTTACATGTGAATATTTATCATGCCTCCTCCATAGTATTTGTTATTGATCAATGTTAATATAAATAACAGGGAGTTATGGTGTTTAACTCCACTTTCAACAATATTTCAGTTATATCGTGGCGGTCAGTTTTATTGGTGGAGGTTACCAGAGTACCCGGGGAAATCATCGACCCGCCGGAAATCACCGACAAACTTGCTTTTTTAGGGCAAAAGCGTGTGTCAAATTTTACATCTATTCCATTAAAGTGTGATAAACGCGCATGCAAATTTACTTGACAGATCCAATAAAGTGTGCAATTTAAAATTATAATATGACGTCCTTCAAACGCTTTGAGTCCAAACCCGTGGTAAAATTAATATGTATTATCTATACTCTCAAGTATAATGCAAAATAATAAACAAAACGCAAATATCAATTTGCCGACAGCCCACCGTACGTGATGGACGCCGTAATTATTATTAACGGAAACATGTTATGTTTCATGTCACTTGTAATCAAGTAGTAGTAGTATATAAGAGGTTTTCAAGTAGCTTTTGTGGAGGTGCTACCGAAAGTCACCGGAAGTGACGTCATCAAACGTCACCCGTAGTGACCCGAACGTGTTCCCTCGGGTGTGCTCATGCGCAACCGGAAGTTGGGGTTTCCCGACCTTTTTTCAGGTGTTTCGACCGGAAATACCTTTACCCGTAGGGGATTCCCTCGGGTGCGTGCATGCGCAACTGGAAGGTTGGAGGGGACGGTTTCCGCCCTTTTTTTGGTTTCCCGCGTTTTTTTCTTACTACAGTTGTAGTACAAAATGTTTTTGAAAAAATACGGGAACATGTTCTTCGCATGCTTGGATTTTTTCCCGTATTTTTTTCCCCGCGTTTTTTTCTTACTAGAGTAGTAGTACAAAATGTTGGTACAATTAGTATGGGTACCGGAAGTTGAGGTTTCCCGCCCTTTTTCCAGTGTTTTCGGAAATTTCGGTGGTTTTTTGTTCATATTTTTTTTCTTTTTTATTAAATACGGGAAAATGAAATGTTTTTTATAACATCACATAAGTAACGTTGTATTTCAAACGTTATTTTTTTTAAAAGTACGGGAATTTCTGAAATAAACAACTGATATTTTTTTTAAACATTGCGATTGGTAAAAGACGTTCGGAAGTAGCATGGATACTGGATGTGACGTGACCAACGATCACGTGACCCCGAAAGGGGTTCCTTTGGGTGGAATTTCAACGCTATTGCTGCTGCCGCTCTGGGTAAATGTGTATGGCTGCTGCTGCTGCTCTGGGGTGTTTGGCTGCTGCTGCTGATGATGATCTTACTTTTCTTCCATATTTTTTCTATCTTTTCACTATTTTCTTCTGTATTTTCCAAATCTTTTCATTATTCAACTTACTTTTCTTCCATATTTTCCATATCTTCACTATTTTCTTCTGTATTTTCCAAATCTGTTCCATATTTTCTTCCATATTTTTCATATCTATTCACTATTCAACTTGGGTTTCTTCCATATTTTTCATATCATTTCACTATTCAACTTGGGTGTCTTCTGTATTTTCCATATCTTTTCACTATTTTCTTCTGTGTTTTCCCTATATTTTCACTATTTTCTTCTGTATTTTCCAAATCTTACCACTATTCAACTTTCCTTTCGTCCATAATTTCCATATCATTTCACATTTCAACTTACCTTTCTTCCATGTTTTGTTTATATCTTTTCACTATTCAAGTTATTTTTCTTCTATATTTTTCATATCTTTTCACTATTCAAGTTATTTTTCCTTGATATTTTCCATATCTTTTCACTATTCAACTTGGGTTTCTTCATATTTTTCTATATCTTTTCACTATTTTCTTCTGTATTTTCCATATCTTTTCACTATTTTCTTCTGTATTTTCCATAGCATTTCACAATTTTCTTCCAAATTTACCATATCTTTTCACTATTCAACTTACTTTTCTTTTATGATTTCCATATCTTTTCACTATTCAACTTGCTTTTCTTCCATATTTTCCATGTCATTTCACTATTCAACCTACAAATGTAATTTTCTTCCATACAGAAGAAAATAGTGAAAAGATATGGAAAATATGGAAGAAAAGTAAGTTAAATAGTGAAAATATATGACAAATATGGAGGAAAGGTAAGTTGAATAGTGAAATGATATGAAAAATATGGACGAAAGGCAAGTTGAATAGTGAAAAGATATGGAAAATGTGGAAGAAAATAGTGAAAAGATATGAAAAATATGGAAAATATCGAAGAAAAGTAAGTTGAATAGTGAAAAGATATGAAAAATATGGAAGAAAGATAAGTTGAAATTTGAAATGATATGGAAATTACAGACGAAAGGAAAGTTGAATAGTGATAAGATTTGGAAAATACAGAAGAAAATATTGAACATATTTGGAAAATACTGAAGAAAATAGTGAAAAGATAGGGAAAATACAGAAGAAAATAGTGAAAAGATATGGAAAATACAGAAGAAAGGTAAGTTGAATAGTGAAAAGATATGGAAAACACAGAAAAAAATTGTGAAATGATATGGAAAATATGGAAGAAACCGAAGTTGAATAGTTGAAAGATATGAAAAATACGGAAGAAACCCAAGTTGAATAGTGAAAATATATGAAAAATATGGAAGAAAAGTAAGTTGAATAGTGAAAAGATATGGAAAATATGGAAGAAAATTGTGAAATGATATGGAAAATATGGAAGAAAAGTAAATTGAATAGTGAAAACATATGAAAAATATGGAAGAAAGGTAAGTTGAATAATGAAAAGATATGGAAAATATGGAAGAAAATTATGAAATGATCTGGAAAATATCGAAGAAAAGTAAGTTGAACAGTAAAAAGATATGAAAAATATGGAAGAAAGGTAAGTTGAAATGTTATGGAAATTATGGAAGAAACCCAAGTTGAATAGTGATACGATTTGGAAAATGCATAAGAAAATATTGAACAGATTTGGAAAATACAGAAGAAAATAGTGAAAAGATAGGAAACATACAGAAGAATATAGTGAAAAGATATGGAAAATATGGAAGAAAAGTAAGTTGAATAGTGAAAAGATTTGGAAAATACAGAACAAAATAGTGGAAAGATAGGGAAAATATGGAAGAAAAGTAAGATCAGCAGCAGCAGCAGCGGCAGCAGCCATACACGTTTACCCCAGATCAGCAGCAGCGGCGGCAGCCATACACGTTTACCCCAGATCAGCAGCAGCGGCGGCAGCCATACACGTTTACCCCAGATCATCAGCAGCAGCAGCAATAGCGTTGAAATTCCACCCAAAACACGAAAAAAGACAAAATCTGGAAATTTTCAAATGTACCATTTCATTCATTTGACCCTTAGGTTATTTAGTACCTCCACAGTGAGAACGCGGACACCCTTGGAGTACTACACAACATAGCCGAAAACACCGTAGGTGAAAACCATTATTGAATATTATATGAAAATAAAAGGGGCAGATAACCAGTGAAAGGGCTAGACAATGATAGACGCGGACGTCATAGAGAGCACACAAAGGGCACTTCCAATCGCACATGTGCGCATCCCACCCAAGGTAACTCCCTTCGAGGTCACATCCAGTATCCATGCTACTTCCGAACGTCTTTTACAAATCGCGATGTTTAATCAAATATCAGTTGCTTATTTCAGAAATTCCCGTACTATTTAAAAAAACGTTTGAAATACAACGTTACTAGTGTGACGTTATAAAAAGCATTTAATTTTCCCGTATTTTTATAAAAAAATATAAAAAAAATCTGAAAAAAAAAAAAAACACAAAAACACCGGGATTTCCGAAAACACCCGGAAAAGGGCGGGAAACTTCAACTTCCAGTAGCCATGGTAATTGTACTAACATTTTGTACTACTACTCTAGTAAGAAAAAAACGCGAGAAATTAAAAGTACGGGAAATAATCCGAGAATGCGCAGAACATTTTCTCGTATTTTTTCAAAAACATTTTGTACTACAACTGTAGTAAGAAAAAAACGCGGGAAACCAAAACAAGGGCAGGAAACACCCCTCACCCAACTTCCGGTTGCGCATGTGCGCACCCGAGGAAACCCCCTACGGGTAACATCATTTCCGGTCAAAACACCTGAAAAAGGGCGGGAACCCCCAACTTCCGGTTATGCATGCGCACATCCAAGGGAACCCCTTCGGTCACTACGAGTTACGTTTGATGACGTCACTTCCGGTCACGTCACTTCCGGTAGCACCTCCACAAAAGCTATTTGAAAACCTCTTATATGCATACTACTTGCATGTATATTCTATATTCCGTTTGACTTCTAAAAAACCTACAGAAACAAATTCTTAAAAATCCAGTTTTCAAATCAACAATTTTATTTCTAGATGTATATTAATATATGATATATACGAACTCAATTATTAAGAAAGTTATCCATTAGGTCTTTATGTTAATTATATTTTCTGAAGTGTAAAAATCTGGCTGAAGTAATTATTTTTTTGGTGATTATTCGATAAAACCAATCAAACAATGTTTCTATAATGTATTTATAACATTGTAATAATGTATTTTCGTGTATTAAAGTTTACCGTAATCTTGCCTATTTTTCAATGTTTTTTTATATTAAAAAAAACAACAATTTTTTGGAATGCGGCGTTATATGACGTCATTGATGACGTGCGTTGACTAGTTTCGAAGACGTGCATTAGTTCCAGGACCAGTGCACTGTAAGGCATGGATTTCATTCAAATGAGTGCATTAGTTTAAAATAAAACTAAATCATGTGGTATCAATTCTAATTTTTCATTGGTTCTTAATCTAAGAGTGTGTAATAATCTTGATTAGATTCATATGATTGTCTGGACTGTCCGTAATGGTCATATTCCGAATCTGTAACATTGTAGATATATTCATTTGATTAGACTTCTTTGACAGAAATGAACGTTGTTATTCATATGTCTCGTGGATACGTAACCTTAACCGATTTTGGCTGTCCTGTTTAGGCCCTTTGTCTTTGGCTTTCCAGACTAGTAGCGTAGTCGTTGAAGATATTTCCAGACTAGTAGCTTAGTCGTGAAGATATTTCCGGACTATTAGCGTAGTCGTTGAAGATATTTCCAGACTAGTAGCGCAGTCGTTGAAGATATGTCCAGACTAGTAGCGTAGTCGTTGAAGATATTTCCAGACTAGTAGCTTAGACGTGAAGATATTTCCAGACTAGTAGCTTATTCGTGAAGATATTTCCAGACTAGTAGCGTAGTCGTTGAAGATATTTCCAGACTAGTAGCGTAGTCGTTGAAGATATTTCCAGACTAGTAGCGCAGTCGTTGAAGATATTTCCAGACTAGTAGCGTAGTCGTTGAAGATATTTCCAGACTAGTAGCTTAGTCGTGAAGATATTTCCAGACTAGTAGCGTAGTCGTGAAGATATTTCCAGACTAGTAGTGTAGTCGTTGAAGATATTTCCAGACTAGTAGCTTAGTGGTGAAGATATTTCCAGACTAGTAGCGTAGTC
>MJUT01053428.1:363878-390835 GCA_002080005.1 Gigantidas platifrons
TATTTCCAGACTAGTAGCGTAGTCGTTGAAGATATTTCCAGACTAGTAGCGTAGTCGTTGAAGATATTTCCAGACTAATAACTTAGTCGTGAAGATATTTCCAGACTAGTAGCTTAGTCGTGAAGATATTTCCAGACTAGTAGCATAGTCGTTGAAGATATTTCCAGACTAGTAGCGTAGTCGTGAAGATATTTCGAGACTAGTAGCATAGTCGTTGAAGATATTGCCAGACTAGTAGCGTAGTCGTGAAGATATTTCCAGACTAGTAGCGTAGTCGTGAAGATATTTCCAGACTAGTAGCATAGTCGTTGAAGATATTTCCAGACAAGTAGCTTAGTCGTGAAGATATTTCCAGACTAGTAGCATAGTCGTTGAAGATATTTCCAGACTAGTAGCGTAGTCGTTGCAGATATTTCCAGACTAGTAGCGTAGTCGTTGAAGATATTTCCAGACTAGTAGCGTAGTCGTGAAGATTCTCCTCCCTAAACTATCGTTGACTTTAGCCGATTTTTGCTATCTTACTTTGGTTTACTAGCTTGCAAAGATTTTGTAAATGATTTGGTTTTTTCATCTTATGACTTTGAGCGTACCTGATGAAGGTTAATATTCCAGAAAAGCGTCATATCCACTAAATTTGATATAAGCAAATCATTTCTTAATGCCAAATTCAGAGGCAAATTTAATTAAAAAATATATGAGTAAAATTCATATCCTAAAACACATTTAAGTTGTTACAAAAATAAACAATTCAGCTGACTACATCAATATAATGAGAACTAAATATTTCTTACGTATGCACATATACCTTTACCATTTGTTTTTAAATATAATATACTTCTGGTTGAGGCATGAGTGCAACATTTCAATAATCACATTTAAAGTAATGCTGTATCATTGACACAATTCGCAATCTTGAAAACAACTTATAATTTTGATATTATGAGCCTTTTATAGGCCCAGGAATGCTGATATTTGGAGTTTTGAAAATTCACCTGATGTGTATAAATGAAGGAGAGCTTACGGAACTTAACTCATACACATGAGGTGGATTTCTGTTTTCTATGGGATTCATAGTACATTTTGTATATATCTGAACAGAATGTATCTCAAAATGTCACGAGTTATTATGAGTATAAAAACGTAGAAATCTAATTTCCTGCACACGACTGGTTTCTTGAATAACCTTCATCATGTACTATTAAAGGTATGTGTTCTTATAGATTATTATACTTTACTGTAGTAACTAAGTAAGAAATAACTGTTATTTTACTATTCTTGTAGTCGATGTTAAGCAATAGCTAATTCTTCCCCGTTGCGCTAAAAAGCAATTAAGGGAATATCCACGTTTTTGCACTGCTTGAATTTGGCGCGAAACTGTTCGGGGGTTATTTCCATTTCATCCCCGCCAGTATACGAGTGTCATTGTGAGCTTTCGTTTTAGGTCTAGCTGGACGTGTGGTGAATTTCATAAATAAATAAAACCTAATTTTGGACACCATTTAAGGAGGATTTATGCTAATATTCAAAATGATTTTATTTACACAGTGCATCCAATGTACAAACACGCATTCATATGACCTTTGATCATTTACCATTGGTATGTTGGTTCTCTGTGGTTTAATGTAATAAATGATACCATTATGTCCCTTCCTAAATGTTAATATTCATAATTATCAAATTTCGAAAGAGTTCTTATAGATATTAATTTTTCATGAATGCCAAAATTGTATATTAATGACACATACAGTCTGAGATAAAAATGATTGCATTATGATTTAAAAAAAATATTGAATCTATGGGAAAATTCATAATCATACAATATCATCTGTGACTTTTCTAATGGAGACAGAGGACAACGCAGTCCCATTAATATGTATACAATAGACCAATAATAAAATTCCAGTACGATCGCTACACTAGCTCATCTGGACACCAATTTTCAATTAGAATTCTTTATATTGTGCAATTATAATGAATATTATTCGAAAAGTTGTCATGGAACATGATATGTGTAATCAGATATATCAATTTATCACATATAAACACATTGTTTCTTATAAAAGTGAAAAATATTGAATCTGCAAAGATAAAAGATAGAAATTGATGAAATACGTTGATTATAATCATGTTAATATGCACTGGTGGCCACTGTGGTAAGACAGTCTCTGATGGATGCTTTCGGTTACTGCCAATTCAGCATTGGGTTCTGTGAAGAAAATTGCAAAAAATATGTGTATATGACCGACTGTAGCGAGAGTCTTAAGATTATTGCAGAATATTTTGCTATTTGAGTCATAAGAAAGCTTTATGATTTGGGATTTCCAATAAAGTAAGTGTTTTATTATGCAGATAAAGGTGAACATTTTGTACAGGTTATATTATAGCTCTGTCAGTAAATAAATCAACGAAACGCTTTTCATCAATGCAATACAAATGTAGATATCTAATTTAGTGTGCACGACGCGTTTTTGGTTGAACTAACGCAATAGTTTTCTGGTTGAACTAAAGCAATAGTTTTCTGGTTGAACTAACGCAATAGTTTGCTGGTTGAACTAACGCAATAGTTTTCTGGTTGAACTAACGCAATAGTTTTCTTTTCTTTATATTTTATTTTTTTAGACATTTTCAAAATATATACATAGCAACCACAGACATTACACAACAGCACAGACCGAGACATTATTTGTACATACATTTTCAATACAAACATATGAAATTTTGTGTACCCATGTCTCCATGCAATAAACCAATTACATAGTTTATTTAAAGATATACCTCCTATAGCAATAGTTTTCTGCTTGAACTAACGCAATAGTTTTCTGGTTGAACTAAAGCAATAGTTTTCTGGTTGAACTAACGCAATAGTTTTCTGATTGAACTAACGCAATAGTTTTCTGATTGAACTAACGCAATAGTTTTCTGGTTGAACTAACGCAATAGTTTTCTGGTTGAACTAACGCAATAGTTTTCTGGTTGAACTAAAGCAATAGTTTTCTGGTTGAACTAAAGCAATAGTTTTCTGGTTGAACTAACACAATAGTTTTCTGGTTGAACTAAAGCAATAGTTTTCTGGTTGAACTAAGCAATATTTTTCTGGTTGAACTAATGCAATAGTTTCTGGTTGTATGTGGCAACATCTATCGATGATGTCAAGAATATGAATAATGTCATACACGAAGTTAGTGTCATACAGAAGGATCAGTTATGGGCAGACAAGCATTTTTAAAACTCTTTTTTTTTTATTTATTTTTACTTATTCATTGTGTGAATTAGTTTAATGTGTGGGTATGATATTGATAACTTGTTGATTTTGGATCTTCCATTTTTACATATCATTAGATTTAAGGGAACATTTTGTTTTTGTTCGGATTACTACAAGTCGTTTTATTCGGCTAAATTTCAGAAAAAAACAACAAATACAATAGAATTAACTTTAAAACACTAGACATAAGATATGTGTCTAAATTGAAGAGTTTTGGTATTTTGACTGCGAAACTTTACGACTGTTGTTTTGAAAGTTCCATCTCCCTTAGCTAATACTTTGCAATAATTTGCAATACTTTACTTTGCATATTGTCTCACTAGCGGTAAACATTTCGAGAT
Source organism: Gigantidas platifrons (assembly GCA_002080005.1). Classification (NCBI taxonomy): domain Eukaryota; kingdom Metazoa; phylum Mollusca; class Bivalvia; order Mytilida; family Modiolidae; genus Gigantidas; species Gigantidas platifrons. The sequence continues at coordinate 367,482 of MJUT01053428.1, forward strand.
GATACCTTTTGCACATGTTTCATTCATTCTTGACCAACTTTCAAATATGTGATGGCCCCAAACACTAACTTACTTGAACTTTGACCTTGATCAAGGTCATAATATCAAAGTTCAATGTCATTATGACATTTTAAAGCTTTTTGTTACTTTTTGAATGTGGAAAACATGTTTTGAAAATTTTATTTTTAAGGTTTACGTGCAAAGCGTGTTGATTCCAATGGAATTTGTCATATACATCAGAACAAAGTGTTACGATAACTCACCAATTGAGATTCATGTTTCCCTTTTATGAAGATTAACATTCCAGTAATTTTACATTTGGGAATAATTGATATTTTACAGACACATGATTTCTACTCTGTATTTACTTACATTATGTCAAAGAGATTGCAATTTGCTGACACGTTTGATTAACACTTGCGTTAATACATTTTTAATGCAAAAAAATCAGTTAAAACTCCCAAAGGAAAGCTGTATCCATTTAAAATTAATTTCCCAATACTTACAGGACTGGCAATAGTGTCCATAAGTTTATCCATAATTTAAACTTGATACACATTTAAGTGCTGGTAACTTCTATATCATCATTTAACATTAAATGTTCTTAATACATAACGTCGATAGATTTTACATATGTGAGTATATTATTGCTTAAAAGTATAAATTAATGGTAGAAACATATCAGTTATTGTAATTCACTGTTTTATGGATAAATAGCAAAATATGGATGAAACCAACGTTTATTGTAATAATTATATATTTCATTAACTTTATACAAAAATATTTTTAGCTCTAAGACATTGTTATTAAATGAAAATTTAATAACTTGAAGGAGAAAAGAAAACGGCTTATTTCAAACAGTAGATGAAATAAAATAGCTTAGACGTGAACTATCTTTTTGAATAACCAAAAATATAATTGCACCGACGGTTGCAAAGTGATTTTTATATGTGCTGCCATTATGTGAACTCTTTGGTATTGAAAAACACAAAAATTGCATTATGTGGGATCACACCGTCAATTCCGGTTCTGGTTTCCTTGCGCCAATGGGAAACAACATCGATAACGACACATATTCTAAAATAGCCGAAGATCAGAAAAATTCTCTAACCACAAAATGTTTTACACTACGACATATATGTTATTGGAAGAAGGCCAAAACAATATTCTAGATGGGTTGATAAAGTTCTGACAAAATATTGGAGTCGTATGAAAAGAATGTGTTAGCACCATGGTTTCGGTGAATAAATGATGACTGTTAATATTTCTTCTACCGAATCTACATTTTCTTGCTTGGTTGATGATGTTATTTTATTGATAATTGATTAATGTGATGCGGAATATGGCGATATCCTGACAAAAGCGATCGCTACCATTAAAAAAAATACTAATGTCTTGGGACAAAGATGGTCGTTCGAACGACCAATCACCAACAAACCTACACAATCGTTAAGTATTGAGTTATGAAGGAGTACAGATATTCCGAATGTGAATGACAGGCTACCTGACGCGACACTATTCTAGACGTTGTTAGATCTAATATTGAATCGCCGAATAATAAGTATATTTAATTTAATTAGAGAATTTATTCATTAAAATGTTATTGATTATTATCACACTTTTATTTTTATTAAGGAAGATGAGAGTTGACATTTTACTAATCCTGATCCTGACCGGCATACACACGTTGTGTTTATGTAAGAAGCTGCCTGATATCAACAACATATTAAACCAGTATGCTGCTGTCTGTGGTATTCACTTCTGTAATGTCTCAACCGTTTCTTTACCATACTTCCATGATAATCTGACGAATCTACAGTCATTCTGTCCACCTTGTGTTTGTAATAGATGTGTGCTTAACATGAATTGTTGTCCTGAGATAGGCCTACATCTCAGCCATTCAAAATGTGAGAATAAATTTGCATACAATCCGTTAAATGAAATGTCTGATTTTTATTTTACTGTCGTTGATAGATGTCCGACAACAGCTGACAGAAACGTTGTTCAACTGTGTCAGAACACTACAAATTTGAGTGAAATGTTAACCTTGACCCCCGTAACTGTTTCGTCCGGTGTGACGTATAGAAATGTGTATTGTGCTGAATGCAATGGTGAAACAGATTTTCAGGAATGGACATTGGATATTAAATGTGACGAAATTGTCGATTTCAATTTCCTGTCATCATTTGAGGAAATAGCAGATTTGATCAAGATGAAACTATGTACAGTAAGTTACAATCATCTTGACTTGAGTTACAGCGTACAGAAATGTGAACCAATTATGAGAAATAATTTGATTGGCCAATGCAATGTGACTGGAACATGGTCGACGTATGACTATGATATCGATTGGGCATGCAATGGGTTTCAGCTACCTTTCGAAATATATAAAAATGTATTTTGCTTTATTTGTAACCCCCCTTTAACTGATCAAGACATTATCACCTCAACTTGTAACCAGACTGGTGATTGGTTGGAAAAAACGGACGCAATTGAAAACGCATGTCTTATGTATAAGAAAAGTAGCGCTACGTTGCCATTTAAGAATATGTTCTGTCGTTACTGTAACATCAAGGAAGGGTACTATGAATTCAATGACATAACCGGTATTTTCTGGATTTATTCAGAAAATGATAACAGTCAACTATCCTACATGATGGCAAATGGTAAATTTACTGAAGATTTCATAGTTCAATATTTGGAGAATACAGTCACCAACAATTATTCATATTCTCACGATAGATTGAATAGTTCATACATATTTTATGACGGCGATAGAAAGGTTGACACATTACATCTAATGAATAGCTATGCGTCCGAGTACAGAAATAGTCTCTGTGGTATTTACAATTCAGACCGTATTCCTCCGCCATATAACTGTGCATGTGTTCAATACTGTTTGGCAAGTCGTACCTGCTGTATCGATGTTGAACTAGATCATCACTGGACTTGTTATAATGGTTTCGTTATTGCAAATACATGTCGTTACTCTAATGCAGAATTAAATTCTCAATGTAATAAAAGAGGAGAATTAATGTATGACATCCCAGTATACACACACGTAACACAGAGTCATTATTCTAACGTATTTTGTGCATTTTGTGCTGATGATTATTTGAAGTCTACCCCACCGAGTGTACATGAAATTCTGCCATGGGGTGTAAAGATCACTTGTTCAATACAAAAGTCAATTCCGTTCCATTTTCAGCTGTCTATGAGTGACGTAATCGAGTCAGCTGAACAAAATGACTGCATTGTCACCTTTGAACCGGATATAAAACAAACAATTGTCTGTGACGATACTTCTACAACAATCAACATATGCAATATATCGGGTACGTGGATTTCCCAGGATGCAGATATATTATGGGCTTGTGAGAGACTAAATACAAGATATCTTACTAGTTTTTATGGATTCCGAAATGTATTTTGTCATTTATGCAACCCTGGTGTGGAGTTAAGACCGCCTCCATTAACAACTACCACCTCGGTAGCACCAACTAGAACCACCACGGCAGCACTAACTAGAACCACAACTAGTTCCCATGCAGCATGTTCTACATGTATTACTGACAAAAGAAATATCATTACATACAGGCGATTGTTTCAAATATCGTACGATGATGAAGACGTCATCAGTCAATGTTTGAAAGATCAAGTGTTGGACACTTTACAGGTATGTTCTGAAGATATTAGAAACATTAAGGGTTTGACAACGGCCTGTAATTGTGGAGAGATCAAATATTTGTTAAGTTACAGTGGCATCTTATACATGCAGATCTTTTAGGGTATTATTTCCTGATACTGGAAATTTTATGACGCATTGTTGAACATCGTCTTTACCTACGTCTTTTTATATGAATGTTTTGTAGATCGTCTGTTCGTCTTCGATTTACAGATTCTGATTACACTTTTGGTATCTTCAAATGTTGCATTGTCATGTTGAAAAGGTCGAGACGAATTGTTGAGCACCTTGCATGTGCGTCTTTATGTTTAGCTTGTATAATGTTATGTCACGTTGGAAAGGTAGGATTTGTGGTTGTACACCTTTCGTGTGTGTGTCTATATTTATAGTTCGTGTTACTCAATCTGTAGTTTTAATGTATGTTTTGTTGATCTTTGTTTGTCCTTTTGACCTTTTTCTTTTGGCCATTGTGTTGTCTGTTCTTCTTCGATATACGGATTCTGATTGTCCCTTTGGTATCTTCAAACTCTTCTTGTATTTTGTGCTGTTATGTTGGAAAGTTAAAGAATTCTTGTTGGACCCCTTAAATGTGTTACTATATAAATAGCTTGTATGTTGTATTATGCCTGTTGGATATATCAGTATTTTACGTTGGATACATTACATGTATGTCTATTCGTATATCTTGTATGTTTCGTGTATATATGCACAGCTTTTATACTGTTTTGTCATGCTTGAATTGTCAATTTTGTGTTGGTTACATTACACATGTGTCTATATTGCTTGTATAATGTTCTATCCTGTTGGAACGTATATGCGTGTGTGCGTCTATGCGTATCACCTTTATGTTGTTCTGTCATGTGGGAAATGTCAAGAAGTGTTGTTGAATATCTTACTTTGACAGGCTGAGTATTGGAAATACAAAATGTGTGGTTTATATGTAGGAATGATCTATCTTTGTCCAGCATATAGGTATGTCCTATATGGTAGAAAAAAAACTAGTTGTGAGCGCCTTATATTTGTGTTCTACGTGGTGAAATGGTCTATCGTCGATGTCGAAAAGAGTAGTTCTACTGCTGGCAAGGTATGTTATGTGATGGTAGGATGTTCTAGTGCTGGGTACTATGTGGATATGTTCTATTTGATAAAACAGAAATACTGCTTGCATGATGTGCTCTGTAATGGTTAAACGAACTAGTGCTAGATACCGTAGGGATGTACCCTGTTATGTTCGACATCATACATATGTGTCCTGTCATGATCGAACGTTTAGCATCATACATGTATGTATATATGCATAACCAGAACATTGTTCTGTTACAACTTAACGTTCTACAGTACATTCTAGTAAACGACCAATTTCTTAATTATCTTCACATATCTCCTTACCAGAAAAATGAATATCTTAAAGGCAAGTATGGGCATGTACGCTTTCACAAGTAATTTACATATATAGTATTTCTCTTTGACACAGTTATCGGACATAAATAAAATCAGTGAAATATACTCCAATACAAGCTTACATGCGGCTATATACATGACAATAGCAAAACTCGTTGTATGCCCTAATGGAAATGATCGCGAAATTGGATTTAGGTGAAGGAATCATCCAAAAATAGGTAATAAAACGTAGATATCTAATTTGGTGCACACTACGTGTTTCTGGAATAACCTTAATCAGGTGAGCTAATGATCAATTGATTGGAAAGCCAAATCATTCAAAAGTCTTTGTGATCAAGTAAACCAAAGGACATAAAGAACGATAGCCAAAATCGACTACGGTCACCTATATCTAAGATAGAGGAACCTAAAACACAGACTACTGGATGGCTATGAACATTAAAGCTCTGAATATTAATACATAAAGTTCAATAAAAACGACATATTAACAGTTATCATATACTTGACAATAACATGATCGTTTTTGCATATGTGTAACGACCAGGTGTAAATTAGCCATAACGTTGAATGGGAGATATGGATCTCGCCACGGTTCCCGAAAAATACTTTTTACTAATCACATTTCACGGGATGTAAATTATGATGATCACACTTCTTGAAGAATATGAAACCCAACGTAAATTGTTAAAAGTACGTTTTTATCCTTGTTACATCCCTACTAATCGTGTCAACAAGAATCGATGGAAGTGACCAGTGTGACAGTAAGGATGTCTATAATATTAACAAATCGGGTTGAGTGGGGAAAATTGTCGTCAAGAATACCACATTAAGGTGGTACCTTACACTTCAGGTAAAATTTGATCTGCTCGTTTAATTTTCTCACTATTTTGGCAGTGTGTTTGAATATATCCACTGTAATAAATATCAAAATTTTAACAAGTTCCAACCAACATACTCAGAGCTATAAATTCAATAGCCACATAGCAGCTTTTCTCTCTGTGGTTTTGATCACAGAGATGCTTGAAATCTGCATGCAAACATCATATGATCAAAACGTTCAACTGATTTTAAAGAGTTATCTCTCTGTAGTATTAGGTACCACCTTAAATAATAGAAATGTTAGACGATAGATGATTATATCACGGAGAACTTAAAAAAATGATTTTGAATGAAAACGATTCACGGGCAATTCTCTGGTCATAATTCACGATAAATAAATAAATACGACACTAAATAATCACATTTATATTTTCTGTTTCCAAATGCGTTCATATGAAATGTTGCCATTAATATTTATGGGGGTAGAGATGATCTTGTTTGAGAATAGAGTGCTGCAAATGTATCTGTTGAATACACACTTAAACTTTCATATAAATTCATTTAATTATTTCATCTTGTTTATTTGTTTCATATAACAATTTGTCGGAAGTGTATGATAAAAAGATTAATACATGACCTTTTCCATATCATCCCGGCTATCATCCCTCGACCCATATCAGCCCTCGACTGCGTCTCGGGATGATACCCGGGCTGATATGGAAAAGGTCATGTATTAATCTCCATTGATCAATCCATTCAAAATTATATATTTTATAGTTATTCGTGATATTTCATAAGTTTTGAGGAGTTGACTAAAGATCTAATTATAATTAGATTGGACAATCATTATATCATAGAAATCTGCATCAAGTCTTACACTATCTGGGGAGCTGCATGTTTTCCAGACACATATGGCATAAAGATATTTTTTTTTTCTAAGTGTCCTTCATGAAAATTGTGGATTTGGTTGCAAATTGATCACTCGACAAAATAAACGTTAGAGAAAACCGAAGGTGCAATCAAGAATGGACAGTCCAAAGACAGTGGCAACACTGGACACACAAGACAAGAAAAAAAATACAGAAAACTAAAAAAATGAGCAACACGGATCAACACCAACAACCGAGATGAACCCAGGTTCTTGCGAAGGGTAAGCAGTTCCTTCCTCTTATACGACACCGACGTTTTACTCAAGCATATGCAAACAAACACAAACAACATATATATTATATGAACCTTCCTACAAACAAATGGTGGTAAGTACGCACCAAACATCGTTTTTATGCGGAAATCGTAACGGACATCACCACACGGAACTAAGAGCGAAAAGATATATAATCGGACAAAATACTGGACACCACTATACGTAAACAAACCCAAATGATAAAAGTAAGATATCACCCCCGCCCCCGTTTACAGCAATACAAAGAACAATTCGCTGAAAATTGGCATGATTATCTAGGAACACAATTTTACCATTTTAGAATACAATTGAAATCCCCATTCCGTTTCATCTAGGTCATACCATAGGTAATAGTATCAACTATACAATTATGCCTGGAATCGTGCATAAATATTGAAATGATGAATACTGAAACATCAAACAATATGTTAAAATAATATTCTTTTTTTATACAGAACAAATGTAGAAATGTTACGTGTTCTGGTGGGTATATGTTTGTTAATTCGTCATGTGAACCTTTGCTATGGAAAACAAACAATCTGGGATATATCGTACCACTACGTCTAGTGTCGTCATCGGGAGGAATAAACCCAGTAGTACAACAGGAATTTCTAGAGAGCATCGTACATTCCCTTAAAAACTTTTTCGAACAATACCTCAAACTTAATAGATATTTAGACTTTACATCGATCAATATGGTTACAAACATACCATGTGATAGAAATGAATATCTGGAAACAGAAATGTTTGCAAACGTGGAATTATTTATCGAGGAAAACGTAGTAAGAAAAGAAATAGAAACCAGCTTAATGAACATTCGAAATGAACGTATAAGTATAAGCATATATGACGATGATATTGGACTTACGCTAACCCTTGACGAGCGTGCGATGAACACGAGAACGATGATAAATAACAAAGCGCAATTTGCAGGATTTTGTTATTTGTCAAAGACAGATTATTATCATACAAGATCGCATGATTACTATATATTTAATCCTGTATCAGAATTGATGGTCTGTAAACAAGTGGCGTTAGAGAACAATGAGATAACCACTGATGAAACAGCATCCATTGTTAGATTCAAATCGAACGGTATTGAAGTGAAAAGTGGAAAGTTTAAATTAGGAACAGACGGGACAGCGAGAATTTGTGTAAGCACTCTACAGTCACTCACCATGCCTACAACTCAAACAGACCCTATAATCGGAATGCTTATATTTGTGACTACTGTCGTATCAATGGCCTGTTTATTTATGACATTTTTTACGTATTGTATGTTTCCAGGTCTGAGATCAGTCCCGGGAAAAAATAACTTGTCCCTCGTTTTCTCGTTATTTTTTCTGCAGACAATGTTGATACTTGGCTCAAGAATGTCAGCAAATGATATCGCATGCAAAGTATTTGGTATCCTTTTACACTACTTTTTGTTGTCTAGTTTTTCTTGTTTAAGTGTATGTACTTTCCACATGTTAAAAGCATTTAGCAGTATCAAAGTACCACATACTACAGACCATGACACCCGAACTGTACTGTATTACAGCGTATATGCCTATTGTTTACCAGCGATTATAATCACCGTAAATATTTCAGCCACAATGTCGTTATCAGACAATATTGGGTACGGAAATCGAGGCGGTATTTGTTTCATAACATACCCATACGTCATTATAGGTTCTGTTATTGTACCAACGTCCATAATATGCCTCTGTAATATAGCATTTTTCCTCGTGACATTATATAAGATTGGAACTATACCCAAAATAGAAAGGTCAAGTTCACACAATACAGTCCACCACAATAGTGTTGTGTACATTAAATTGTTCAGTATAACTGGCATCACGTGGATATTGCAGATTGCCGATGCCTTCTTCCCCGTAACTTATTTATCTGTCATCGCATCTTTGTTCAACAGTTTACAAGGGGTATATATCTTTCTGTCTTACATATGTAATAACCGTGTACTTATGATGTATAAGCAGTTATGTAGATATTATCAAGAGGAGCCTGAATCAACATCCTCTAATCTAACCACTAGCTCTCCGATGACATCAACACGTGGTCTGAAATATTTACCAAGTCCAAAACCAAAAATAAAAACTACGATTGCTTAATTGTAAAGGACTGGGAGCTATAAGTTCCAAAATCGGCCCCACCTCAGAAGTTGATAAAATGTTCTCCAAAATGTATTCACAATGTGTGCTTTTCAGAAATAAATACAGTTAGTTAATATGTACATCTATTTCCTCACAACAGACCCACAAAGTCAGGTAATGAAAAGCACTGATAGTCATTTTTTTCAGAATACAGAACTTACGACGTATCATTGTATTACAATGAATATCTTAAAATAATAATAATAATAATAATGTAACTCAATAAACAAAGGGTGTCCGCGTCCGGGTTCTCACTGTAGTATTCCTACTAAATAACCTAAGAGTCAAATGAATGATTTTACCCTCCCTTCACGCTCTTACTGGATGTGACGCTACCTCTGCTTTTTTTTCAGAATATGTTTACAAAATGTTGAAAACATCACCTGAAGAGTTGTCTTATTTGGTTTCACTGACCAATGCTATGGTTGTATTGTTATCAAATCACCAATATTTCATTCTAATTTCTATTGTAGTCTGTGTGATGTGCAAATTTCCTTTCGATCAGAGGGCAGAAAATCAGAAAAAAAAAGTTCTGGCAGTTGGGTTAAAGTGAACATCTCTTTGTGAGTTAGTAAATCATCTTTGATAGTTGAAATGAAGGATTGAAATAAGTTATCATGTTTAGATGTTAAATAGTCTTCACTGTCGTCCTTAATTCTTTTGAGTAAGTAATTTGTCATACAAGTAGCATGATATACTGCATTCTCTGCAAACCCATCATTAATAATTCTGTTTGCCATTTCGCCATCATCGGTCAGTGTTGCCATGTTCAAAAGTCTTTTTGTTCTCTATTTATCCACATACCTTATTTGTTTTAAGAAATCGACACTATTGATAATATTTTATCTAATTAAATAAATAGACAGCTTTTAGATGTAGGTATTGTGGATTTTTAAAAAGAATTTGATGATACTGGCCTCCCTCTTATCAGGCCATCCCTTCTACGATGAAAAAGTGCCCTTATAAGAGGGGTGGCCTTTATTGAGGGGGATAAAATGAGTAGTATTTTACTATCTTAGAGCATCTGAAATCTGGCTTATAAGAGGGGTGGCCTCTATTGAGCGGGATAATTGAGTAGCATTTTACTATCTTAGTGCATCTGAAATCTGGCCAGGTCTTTTTTATGTTCAATTGTTTGAGGTGAGAGGTGCTTGATTGTTTTGTTGCTATTGGTCAACTGTTTAAACTATCTTTACATAAAACAATGAAATAAAAAACATCTTGGTTTTGGCAACAAGAATCGTTTTTAAAATGCAGATGAGAATTTAACAAGAATATGCTATATCTTGTTATTTCTTTATATTTGGTTAAAATAAATTTGTTAAGTGGGAAAATAATAATTTTTTTCTTATCTGAACTCCGAAATCTACAAGCTTAAAGTGTTCATTTAAGAAACAATAAAACAAAACCCTTTTCAACTAAATGAACACTTTATAAAAAGAAAGCAATTTACAAGGTAAAACATCTTCTTTTCCGTGGAAACGGATCCCACTTTCTTCGATTAGACTCTTGGCAGAACAAAGGTTGTAAAATACCTAAAATGTTTACAAACAGGATGAAAAGGATTAACATACCATCGTTTTTTTTACGGCAACGATAACAAATATTGTGCTTCTCAAACCTCGAAACTTCATCTTTAAGCGCTTGTAATATTTGAACATTTTCCGTCGTTTTTTTAAGAACTTGAATACCTCCACAGTCGTGCACCAAAAATACTTTAACAGTATTTGTGTTTTATTAATTTTAATAATCTGTTAAAATATTTTTCTGGTGCACGACTGCAGAGGTGCTTAATTTCTTCGAAAACCGTCGAAATATTGTCAAAATTTCACGAAAAACAGTGAACAAATCACGCTCATGACGTCACAACGACGTTAAATACCTACCGATTTTGGTGGAAATAAGTTTTAACATCAAGCTTAAGGGCATGATGTCTGTAAAATAAAAACACATCAAATTTTATTAAAGTATTTTCTCAAATTCATTATTCATTAAATATGAGGCCATATAGGGCCCCTATAGTCCCAAGTCCCTTTTCTCGCATTTTGACGATATTGAAACCAGGAGGAAAACTCAGAGCATGCCATGCACTGAGTTTCTTCCTGGTTTCAATGTACAAAAACGGTATTTATATTCAATACAATTATTTACAGAAACATTAGTTATTTCCTGATAAATTTCATTCCTTGAAATGAATAATAAAATGTACATAGATTGTGTATAATGGTCTCATACGATGTACATATGCAATCAGAAAAGTGAATATATTGATTTTAAGGTCAGATCGAGGTTATAAATAAATCAATATCTAACAACCTCCACAACCCTCCACCAACAAAATATTTTGATACAAGCATTTACCCTCTATACTCTAAACACCTGCTCAATTTGGTGTTGGTGGAAGACTGTGGAGGTATATAAAATAGCTAAAATGTACTTGAAATGTGTCGTTTATAGTCAAATTTTAGCATTGTCCGTCTAATTATGATGTCATTATGACGTCATAACGCATTCAATTTCACGGAAAGATATATTTTTTGAAAATGTGTTTATATAGCAATTAAATAAGTAAATTGTTTTTATTCTATGTCAAGCATTATTTTTTGATAAAATGTGAGGCCAATATTGCACCTTAAAGTCTCTCCCTCTTTCGAAGCAAAAAAACCTTTTAAGCGTATTTTACCTACACAGCAATATGGCGATTTATTTCTTAATCCGAGATGGAATGGCATAAACGTTGAGTCCGACAGTTTACCTACATGTAATTATTAATAAAATTAAGGTTCTCCTCCCTCAGTCGGGATACCTTAGCTGATTTTGGCTATCCTGTTTGGCCCCTTTGGTTTTATTGCACACAAAACTTTAAATTATTGGCACTCCAATCGTACGATTTTGAGCGTACCTGTACCTGATGAAGGTCATTCCAGAAGCGCGTCGTGCGCACTAAATTTGATATCTACGTTCTGATTACATGTACATGTATATGAACGGTAAAACAAATTAACAGTATTGAACGTTGATAATATTGATCCCCACTGGAGAAATTTATGTCAGCATGAAAACATTCCGACTAGTGGACAGTCGCATAGACTGTACTACGTGTAGATTATTTCTCATGGAGAATGTCATTGTGTCTCGCGAGTAATTATTCTTAAAGGTATATCTTCTTAACATTTGCATATGCGAAGGAAATGTATAATTGTGCCATTTCCAAGCCAGGTGGCTTTGTATATTTGGCATAGGCGTTTATGATATGAATTACCCGCTTTTTTAATTTCTATTTGAATAAAATGTCTTTATCGTTTCCACTTTTTTCTCTTTTATTTAGCGTCCATATCCATAAAATCTTATAGTAACAGTGTAGCATTTAATTGTGTCCTCCAGTTCAAAGTATCCGGCGGACACTTTTACATATGTTATAGTGCCCAGCAGACATTTTTAACCCTAACCCTAACACAATTTCATAGCACCGGACACTATTTCATATCGCAATCTCTATAAAATATTGTCCGGGGGACACTTTGACATTGGGCACTATTATGTCTAACAACAGCACCTTACATATGCCGGTCCTGTACTCTTATTATTCACGTAGAGACGTGGAAACAACGCATAATGAACTCTATGAGATGGCATGCTGTCGTTATACTGTTAAGCATTTTCACATATCCTAACACATCTTATGCATATTGGTACCACTGTTTGCATCATGTCGAGTCAGTTGTGTAGATCGTATCACCACGAGATGCGCAGCAAAGAGTAATAGTGCGGTTTATCCAACATTACGGGTGTAGTACGGAATTTTAGCCATTTGATGCAGTCTACAAGATTACAAAACATTGCATCATTTATGTATGTGTAGTACTAGATGTACGTAAGTCGGTGTTACTTTCGTAACGTTATAAACCTAGAATGCACGAAGTCCTTGATAAAAGCAAAACCAAACAGAGGAATACTTCAAACTTACGTTTTATACGTTCGTGTCATATTGCGGGGAACTATGCCATAAAAATTACACTTCAGGCAAAACATTATGTGTACAAACGACATAGAGCAATCGTAATCGTTTGAATGAATGTTGTGACTTAGCAAAATCCTGCTCTGATGCATAGAACTACAAAGCATAAATATACAATGTAGTAATGAAATAACTCAATATTATCCTTTGTATACGCCCGTCTCGAGACGGACCGCATTATGTGATTGGGCATGGTGGGCGGGCGTCCACACAGGTTTCCGAACAATAACTTTAGTTCTGTATATTGGATCTATACCAAACTTGACCACATGATTGTCCTGTGGAAGGGGAAGAATCCTATTTATTTTGGGGTCATTAGGTCAAAGGTCAAGGTCACTGTTCCTATGAATAGAATTTTTTACAACAGTGTCGTTTCCGCACGATAACTTTAGCTCTGTATATTGGATCTTTACCAAACTTTGCCACATGATTCCCCTGTGGAAGGGGAAGAGCCCTTTTTATTTTGGGGTCATTACCATCATACCGTTTGATAATTTATATAGACGGGCGTATTTTGTGACGCACACATTTCTTGTTGGCGTATGATTGATTTGATTTGATTTTTATGTGTTTAACGCCATTTTCAACAATATTTCAGCAATATCATGGCGACCAGTTTTAGTGGTGGAGGAAGCCGGAGTACCCGGAGAGAACCACCGGTCATGGGCAAGCAACTGGTAAACTTTATCACTTGCGACTGTGAATCGAGTGCACCTTTTTGTAATTTACAAAGCCGGGCGCGAACCCACGCCGTATTGGTGATAGGCTTGTATGAGTTGTTAGATCCAGCGACCTAACTCATTGAGCCATCCGGGCCCCGTGTTGGCGTATGAAAATGCTTAGATAAACGTATTATTATGCATAAATATGTTGATACAACTGTTTGTCTCAGGTCTCGTCTGATATGTAAACCACATCACTACTCGAATTTATTCGTGTCGTAGTGATATGGTTTACACAGCTGACTCGACATGCTACAAACAGTTGTACCAACACATACGTTTATTTAACATTTTCACATGGCCAAATATGGTACTATTATAAGGTTTTCTTATTATATTGATAAGATAACTTATATAATACAAGGATAAATTTTGTAGCTTTATCCAATTACTCAGTAACATCTTCTGCTCTTATTGTGTGGTAACTTCGGGCTAATTGTGACTAATGTTTATATACCCTAGTGCAGAGCGGAATTGTCAATTATTGGCCTCCTTTTCGGTTTTCTCTAACGTCTTTCAGTTATCAATTTATGTGAAACTCATTAATTCTAACGAATCTATCATCGCCGTCGTCGTCGCTGTCGTCGACATCATCATCATCATCAAATAAGATTTGACAGAAGACGAGAGAGTCTGATGGAATCATTGCAAGATATCGCGGTAATCATGTGGAAATCACCAGCTATATCTCTTCAAAGCGATGCTACGACTTAGTTCCTTTTCAGTATGACTGTTTATTGTGCCGGGTTAATAACGCAAATACTACTTCTGTGTCGTATGTTTTGACTACAGATTCAGGAATCAAAAGAAGTTCTTCACCATGAAAATAATGAACTGACTCTTATATGCAAATGAAATGTCCTGTTAAGTTTCCGCCAATTTTCACGGCAACGAACATGTCAGATGTACCTGGTACATCTACTGTATCAAAAAATGTAGTCGTGCACATGTACTTCATGCCTCAGGATCAGTAACAGTGCTTTCTTTCCACCAGTGAATTCTTTCCAGAGGACAAGGTACACTAGTATATAATTTCCAGAGGAATTATTGCACTAGGTTATTTTTTCTATACTAACCCTAACCCTAACCGGAAATTCTACACACCGGAATAAAAGAACGATTACATCAGCTACCGTACAAGCATAACACTTTAATTTATACATTCAAAAATACACTTGTTGTTATTTATGGTGACAGCATGTGTTGATAGTCATCTAAGTGTTACAGGTATGTTTCCTAAATCTGTAACTATACCAGTAGCAGACTGATTAGATATATTTGAACGTAATGATAGACGATTACATGTAACATCAAAGTCATTCATATGTTGTCAATGTTGTCGATAGCTTGCCGAGATGCGGTTTTATTTGTCTGTTCAAAAACACGTTTATAGACATTTATGTTTGCTGAATCGGTATTTACAAACATGTTTTAACACACATTGTTTCTATAATAATATCTTCTACAAAACAACAATGGCATAATTGCGGCCGATGTCATGCTAGCTGGCCGTTCACACAAATTATTGACAAGATATTATCCGTTTAGCTTGTTTTATTTGCCATGAGTGCAGACTCCTTTAATTTAAGTTGTTGCTAGATAGTCCATTATCGGACTCAGTTTGTCAGTTTTGAACCTTGGAATGCATCGAATTCATTGCTTGTAGAGTTGGACAGTCACGCATGTATTGTTCAATTTTCTTACAGTTGAAACATTGGACAGTATTGTCCTTATCTGGGTAATGAATAAATTATTTCGGAAATGTTTTCGTCCATTTTCGCTCAAACAAATATTTGCAATAAAAACGTGGATACCACATTAAAAAAAATTGAAAAATACGAGGGAGGAACACCTTCGTTCTAATAATAATTACATTATTTAGGAACTGTACGAGTTGAATGTTCCAATTGGGTGATCTTTGAATGTTCCAATTGGGTGATCTTTGTGTGTTCTTGCGCTGAGTTGTAAACTTCGCGCTTACGTTTTTATTTAAATTCAATTGACTTTTGTCTATATCTTTATGATTTCTAAAATATATTTGCATGCCTTTTAAAATCTTCACACACTACGGTCAGTGAAATAGCACGATTAGACGTTCTTGTGTGTGTAAACTGCACACATTGCTTTAGCTTGGCGGATTCAAATTTAGATATGTACTGTTCGTCTTGTTTCAAAGCTCGTTTTTAAACAGGAATTTATTATAAAGTACCCTACCAAATTGTTCAAGTGCATACCATACTTTTGTAGTGTTTTCATTCCGGTGATGTTTTCGATTGCTAAATTCAGACCAATATTCTGTCTCATGTTTTGGTGAACTAAATCTCTGCATTAATACCCGTTTACAGTTTGTTGTAAATGAAGTGTTTATATACCCACAATTCACATAGTACGCGTTGAGCTACAGCATATAATTGTAAACTCATAGCCATCTATGCAGCCTTCTCGCTCTGCAGCCACTTGTTCCATTGCGCAAATTGCTTTCTCGAATAAATCCAGCTCTTTTTCTGGCCAGGAATGTGATGTACTTTTCCCATTGACTGAGCATGTAATACGTTAATTAGAGCATACGTGTAAAAACAATTCGCCTGTGTGATCATTTGAGATATAGACATTTTGATCACCCTATGATTATAATTAGCCGACATGGAAAAGGCCAAACCCATTTATTATTTTGTTTCTTCGTTTGATGGTGTTTAACGCCACTTTCAACAATATTTCAGTTATGTCGTGGCGGTCAGTATTATTGGTTAATGAAACCGGAGGACCCGGAGAAAACTAACGACCTGTCGCAAGTCACTGACAAACTTTATCACATAATGTTGTACACTTCGCCCTGATCAAGATTCGAACGAACAACATCAGTGGTGATTGGCACTGGTTGCATAGGAAGTTATATATCCAACTACCATACGATCACGGCCACGACGCCCCCCCCCCCCCCCCCCCCCCNCCCCCCGCCCCATTTATTGTGTATGTGGTCAACATTCACATTGTAATCATTTTTTTGTTATGTTATTAATATCTCTTGATTCGGACATGATAGTTTTATTTCTCTATCCCTTCCGTATCTGTTTGATCACAAGTCATCATGTAATTTGGTATTGTTTACGTTATGTATAGGTGTGTTGTAATAACCTAAGATTAGAATGATGACGGTTTGTGGTTTTATGAAGATGTTTTAAAACATATAAGAAACACTGAAGCATAAAAACGGTGACATGCATCGCTAAAATTGTGAGTTTTTTCAACAGATTTATATGGTATGGTGTGACATGCGGGATAATCCCTACAAATAAGAATCTCCATTAATATTTTATGAGTTTGTTGTGACATTGAAATACAAAGTGTGGACGTGCAGTAGTGTCATTAAAAACCGGATCTTTGTCGGTTAATTTTCAACATACAAGTGAAAATGAATATTTATTTGATAGTGGATACAGAAAGGACAGGTATCATTGATTTCCCCTTTGAGTTTAATATGATCTTGTTCAATCGTATGCGTGAAGAGTACACCAAGCAGTCTGCAAAACTAAAACGTTTTATTTGAGAAACTAAGTAATTAGCCACATAAAGCATACACCCTATATCGGGACAGGGGTAAGACAATATGTCCTAAGCTTTTCCTCACAGGCATAAAAATGTCATCGAACGAGTTTTTAGATTTCATGTGCATGTGTCCATTTACAGACGTCTGTTGTGTAATTTACATTTTAAAAATAAAATCTCACCTGGCTATCCTTGTACTGTTTTCGTTCACCCAAGTTTGATACTTCTGAAAATATGCTATACCTTGACCTACACCTCGAAATTGACAATGAGCCCTGGTTAAGAAGTAAAGTTTACGACAAAAGAAATGCTTTCAATTTTCCCATTGTGAACTTTCCATCTACATGTAGCAACATTCCGACAGCACATGCATATGGAGTACATCTCTCAGTTGATCCGATATTCCAGAACCAGGATTTCCTTGATAGAGGGTTGCTGCTAACAAGTAAGCTACTGAATCAAGGGTTTCTATTGGTTAAGTTGAAGTCATCACTTCGAACGTGTTACAGTCGCCACCATGACTTGGTTAATCGTGAAGGAGCATCTGTGTCACAAATGACCACGGATATGTTCCGTTTATCGTGATCACAGTCCCGTCCTTTCCTCATTCATTCACACGACGGATGCCACATGTAGAGCAAGAACTGCCTACCCATCCGGAGTTCACCCCCGGATTTAGTTGGGATTCGTGTTGCTCGATCCTTTGTTTACTATGTAATGTTTTGTAGATCGTTGTTTGTCCTTTTGTCCTTTTTCTTTTGACCATTCTGTTTGTAATAATATTTCATCGCGATAAATTAGGCAATAGGATTGGACACAAGTTATTGCAACTTATATTAAGTCCTCTCCTTACCTAAATAATACACATAATATATAATGACAGCAAAACATATACAACATAGTATTAAAAATAAGAGGTAAACAAAATAGTCATGAATTAATACAAACGAGGAAAAAAGGAAGACAAATCAGAGGAAAACAAAATATAACAAAATTCTAAAGATGCTGACTTGGAGTACAAAATCATTCTGTTGTCTGACCTTATTAGATTTCCGGCTTCTGACTACCCCTTTTGGTAACTTCAAACTTTTCAATTACACAATATTATAGGGTTTTATGTGAAAATGTCGAGTGATGGCGGCCATCTTGGACCTTTGATAGACATAAAGAATAGGTATTGAATCCATTCATGATTAATGAGGCGCAAGTCTTATGATAACGTATATAGAGTGTCCTGTCGTATTTCCAACAACCAATCGATGACGAACCTACAAACACTTCGTTTCGGTATTGAGCCCAATGGCTGTGTTATTGAGATTAAGGGTGCTTCCGAATGTATTATGTTCTTAGGTCTTGTAGTGGATCGCAACATAAAAAGATTACAATGATGTAAATTAAATTGAAAGTACTGTCAAATTGTATTCGACGAATGGTACATCTAATATATGTCACTGCTGGCTCTCTCGTCATGAGAAACGGGTGATAATCTATGGAACCATTTATACCATAAAACATCAAACCTCACATTGCAAATTTAAAAAGAAACTTCCCTTAATTTATTTACAAAAACAATTGACATCTCCAGAAAACATAAACAATTTGCTCAACCAGTGAACGGGGCTTATGGTAAGGGGTGTGGTGTTCAACGCCACGTTCAAAAATATTCCAGTTATATCGTGGCGATCAGTTTTATTGATGGAGGAAAACGGAGTACCCGGAGAAAACCACCGACCTGTCGCACGACATTGACAACTTTATCACATAATGTTGTATCGAGAACACCTCGCCTGAGCAGGCTTCGAACTAACGTTAGTGGTGATCGGCAATGATCGCATTTGTAGTTATAAATCTAACTACCATACGACCACGACGACCCTTAAACCAGTGAAAGAGAGAATTGTCTTATTTTCCATTTCCTTTCCCTTATAGACAAACCTAGCAATATGTAGAAACCTCAAGTCAATCTATATATATAACATGCCATCCATTAATTTATTGAAATAAAGTTAACGAAAAAATCATGTTTACAAACAATTTGTTAATCGTTGGTCATTGATAAATACTTGGTGTGTCTTATTATTACATTATCATCAAAATTTCAATTTCAGGAAAAAATTTCTGTTGACATTTTCTGTAGTTTTAGTTTCTTTCATCGTAAGTAAGCCACACCTGATAACGCTTCGATTGCTCTCCACTCATCACCCGTGGGTCAACTGGAAGAGAAATCCTCGTTTTGTTGAAAAAATCTTGTTAATAGTTATTAATCAGAGTCATCGTTTGATACTGTAAATCTTCATTTTTGGAGGTGAAAATGTTTTACACGAAAATGGCGTACCCCACAAATTACCAGGATCTCCTTTCTTAAGCTAGATACATTTAATAACTTGATTTTATTTGTTACAAGGACTACCAGGATCTCCTTTCTTAAGCTAGATACATTTAACAACTTGATTTGATGTGTTATAAGGACAGTCGTCAGAACCTATCAAAGTGCTTTAAAACGATCACATGACTAGGAAGATTTCTCTGCCAGTTGGCCCACGGGTGACAAGTGGAAAGTAACCGAAACATCATCTTTGCAGTTTCTTTACACTAACTGTTTTTCACCATTAAACATGATTATATACAATCGGTTTGTTTTCCGGATAACTTCAAACACAAATAACAATTTAAAACAACGATGTCATTAATATATGACAACCCGTAACGAAGGAGAACATTAATTGCGCAATATGGCGACAAAAGATATATGGTTACAAAATATATTCTTTACATGACAAAAATGTGCCAAAAAATAAACATCTTATAACATTTGAAAAAATACCTATAACACGAAAGAACATATATTTTCCACGTCAAAGCTAGCTGCTTCGATCATGGTGCATTGATTATCTCTGAGCATTTTAATATCACGTATATTAAACGGAGGTTATAGTATTTAAATGCGCCAGTTTCAACAAAATTTCAGCTGTATAGTGGAGGTCAGTCTTATTGTGGAGGAAAGCGGAGTTCCCGGAGAAAACCACCAATCACTGACAAATAATGCTGTATCGAGTACACCTCCTCATGAACACAACTTTAGAGATATTAGGCACTGTACACTGATTGTACAGGTGATTACAAATCCAACTACCATACGATCACGACCACGACGATTCCTCGTCATTAAACGGGAAGTCTTTTTATTAAATCAAGAATAGAAATAACATCACTTGTAAAACAGTCTGATGAAAATTAAATGTTTGTTGTATATTTTGTTTGTTTTCTGGTAGATATATATACCAGCATCTAACAACAGCATCCTGTATGAGGTCACGTCATGGTTCATGTTTTAAACTGACCAATCGGTAATGAGTCTACCGTTTTAAACCGAACACACGCTGAGAGATAATGTCCGATTGGATGATATACTTACTGTCTTCTATATGACTGGAAGGTCAACGAGGAATGAATGGTGACCTGATGTTTCTCTATATGGGATTTTTTCAGATGGTAGTTTTTTTTGTTTTTGTTTGATGGTGTTTAAGGCCACTTTCAACAATATTTCAGTCATATCGTGGCGGTCAGTTTTATTGGTGGAGGAAACTGGAGGAGCCGAAAAAAAACTACCGGCCTGTCGCAAGTCACTGACAAACTTTATCACATGTTGTACACCTCGCCCTGATCGAGATTCGAACTCACAACATCAGTGGTGATATGCACTAATTGCATAGGTAAATGTAAATCCAACTAACATACGATCACGACAACGGCCCCGTTAGATGGTAGTGTATCACCGAAAAAAATAAAGAAAAAACATACAACAACCATCTAATTTAAATTAGACTGTATGTATTATAGCGAGCATCGCAAGATGCGAGCTAAACAGCAACATGTGTGTAAGGAGATGAATCAATATACTAAGAATACCAACCGGAAGTGGTTTTTAAGTTTCAGCATAGAATGGACAATCGGAGAGAATGACCGGAAATAGCCTATTAATTAGAATAAAAAATAAGTATCCAGTTTAAAAATAACAAAATAAAAATAGGAATCCGTACAGCTTCTTTACATGAAACGATTAATTTATTTTTAAAAAATGACAATCGCTATAGTTTACGTCACACAAGTGATAAAACTTCCGGTAATGGCAGCGCCCATGCCGCGAAAATTTCACAGATAGAAAATTAGCTTTGCTGATGTTGTACATGAAGAAATGTGTAGTAAATGACATATAAACATTACAAAAGTAAATCAGAACGAATAACAAAACCATGGCGGCTAGTATAAAGCCTTTAGAAGACCCAAACCTTTGCATTCGTACTGATAATCAAAGAGTTGATACATCCCTGGGCAGTTTGAAAACTTTATATCCTGTTTCAAGTACTTTTAAAACCAGACAAAAGAGTAATTCAGGGCGACTCATCCCATTCGAAGCAATTGACAATAAAATCTACAAAACTAATAGTAATTGTACTTGTTTTCTGACCTCTGAAAGTAGAATACATGCATGGATTAAGGCCCTTGCTGAGGTACTTTACATTGATTTGGGGAGTACATCAGACAGTAACGTAGTATGGAGAGACCACAAGGACAAATCTAACATTATTCACACTGAATTTATAGTGAATGACAAGTGTAAAGAAACTGATATAGCAATGAGGTCATGTTTAAAGCTATTGTTTACATTACAACAGGAAAAGTCATGATACAGGGCAAACGGTACGGAATTTTTGGAACAAATTTTTCTCGAAATGTCTCAATTTAGTGAATGAATATGTGACTAAAACAGACAGTGAACAGATAGAGGTTGAACAATCTAATCACACTGTTCCGCTACAAGATGACATTAGTCAATTACTCTTCGATGATTCATTTGACACTGAGGAAACCATTCCTAAAACAATATTAAACTCTGTTACTCCAATTCAAGACAATGAGGGTCAAAAGAAAACTGTCAGTGATGACAATCAAAGGCATTCGAATCCATGTAAGGAGGATCGCGGTGAACCAATTTCACTTGCAATTGTAGATCAAAGAATTGATTCTAAATTTGGTTCATTGACTCGACGAATAGATGTTATAGAAAAGTCCCTGATTGAATGTACTGACAAACTTTCTAAAAACTTAGTGCTGCATAATGAAAATAAGAACGAAGTATGGTCTGAACTTTCAAAACTTGCTAATCAGGTTAAAACTACACGAATATGTAACAAAGAGGCATCCGATACCTTTGATATACAGGCATTTGAAAAACTAATGAGGGTCAAAGATTTGGTAATTCAAAAACTTAATGGTCAGATTGTATCCCTGAAACAAGAAAATGTGTCATGCTGAGAGAAAGTATCAAGTGAACAGGAAACGATCACCAAAAATTTAAAAATGGAGATACAAAAACTTAGAAATGAAAATCTAAAAATTGAAAATGAAAATGAGCAATTACATATTGCCATCAAATTGAAAAGTGTCAATATTGACAATATGAAACATATATATGAAGAAAGTCTTCATGAAAAGGATAAATTGGTTGATAATTTACAGGATCGCTTACAAACACTGATGTATGATGTGCAAGGAGGCCCTTGGACCAATATTCCTAAGCATGCAGCTAGTCCTATTCATAATGTGTCTACAACAGGTAGACGGGACGAACCCAATAAAATGGGTACTTGTCAGTTGAACACTTCGAACTTAAATGAGAACAACGACACAAACAGAAATGTGGTAAATAATAGCTTGTTTCAGGGTAGCTATGATGTAGTCATGCTTCATGATTCAATCTGCAAGGATATAGACATTAATCGATTACTTAGAAACACAAACAGAAGTGGACACAAACATACTA
>MJUT01053428.1:396906-410798 GCA_002080005.1 Gigantidas platifrons
AAAATGCAATATCTAATATAATGTCTAAGTGTGATTCTTTGTTACTTTCCCTGGTTACACCTTGTCACTATGAGTCCCTCGATCAGAAGGTTTTTGAATTCAACAAAAGAGTATTTGATAAATTTAATGATGTTGAAAAGTGAAAATTTCTATGAATTCAAATTTTACTCAAAATGGATGGTTACGTAAACACCTATATCGCGACGCAATTCATTTATCCAGAGATGGTGTCACTGTCCTGGCAGCAAATCTGAAGCGAATTCTCATAGGAAATAACAATCAATACATTTATTCTGATCAATCAACACCGTCTTATTCCGGTTACATGAACACTAGACTTCAGAACTATAGAACTGGCCAACAAACCACTGGTAGACAGACACAGACATTCCTTAACAATAAACTGAACTCAGTCCAACTTGCGTCCAACATAACTAATGCTATTCTCAGTGCTTTGAACATGTGAAATATCTTTAGCTGTGAATTGATAAAAGTTATATGGTTTAGAATATATACATTTATTCTATTAGAGATAATTAATCAACTTGGCTATAATATTTTGTTGTTACGTATTTTATTTTTTATACATTATTTACGGGGTTAATAATAAGTATACCCCTTCAAATGTAGAGTGTTAGTAGAATTTAGGTTATCATTGTTTTGAACAAGACTGTTTCATAAGAAGGTTAAAGTAATTGATAGGTCTTAAAGATTGTGTTTCCCTTTAAGTGAATTTCATCTTTCTTCGTGTACTACATTTTGCAATGTTACTTAATTTGAAAACTATTTAAATATCTCAAATGTGCAAAACAGTGATGAAACAATTGTCCATCACTGGATGGAATATTAATGGGGTGTTTAAAAAATCAAGTGGGACAAAAATTAACAAGATTGAGGATAATGATTTTAAAACCTATATGGCATCTGATATTCTATTTCTGTCAGAAACCCATACTAGTTAAACCGACACATTAATTTGTGAAGGTTATAAGTGTTTTTTGAATTGTCGGTCAAATTATCCGAGTAAGAAAAGAGGGGGACTTGCAGTTTTCATTAAACAAAATATTCTGCCTAGAATTTCTCTAGTCGATAAAACTATATCAGAGTTAATGTGGTTCAAGTTAAATGGCAATTTTTTTGGCTTCGTAAGAGATTTATATGTTTGTTTTATATATATTGCGCCTGTCAACTCCAGCTATGTGAAAAGTACAGGGTTAGATAAGAAGGTATTTGCCAAACTAGAAGAAGATATTGTAAGATATAATCTAAAAGGTGACATAATGTTAATGGGTGACTTAAACGCACATATTAATAGTGATGACTGCGATTTTATTTATAATGATGATGACAGAACTTTGGAAAGTTTTTTACCAAAAAATTATACTTCTGATAATCACCAGTTATTCAGAAATACTTAAACCCAACAAATAACTAACATGTATGGTAAAAACATCTTAGAATTATGTATTTGTAGTCAACTCAGAATTTTAAATGGAAGAACAATCGGTGATTCCTCAGGGAAAGCCACTTATTTTAATTATAATGGTGTCACCATTAATGATTATTGTCTATGTAGTGCGTCATATATGGAAAATGTAACTAATTTTAAAGTTGGGGATTTTATTCCAAATTTGTCTGATCATTGTCCTATAACCATTAACATATTATCAAAGGTTCAGAGTAGTTATGAGGAAAATATACTTCGACCCAAGCCTGTAAGATTAAAGTGGTCCAAACTAGCGGAGGAGCAATTTATTTCTCACTTGCATAATTCAGATTTTACTGATATAATTGATAAAGTTAATACATGTAAAGAAAAGATGCTTTTACATAATGTACATGCAAGTTCTTTGATGGATATTTCATCTGATGTAGATGATATCGTTGAAAAATTTTCATGTTTGATTAAAAATGCCTCGTTTGGTGCCAGTGTAGGATTAAATCCTAGGGTTCACCAGAAGAAAAAGAGAAAGCATAATAAAGTTTGGCATGATGATGAATGTAAGATCAAGTTGAGACATGTTAAAAGTTTGGGTCGAATTCTCACTAAGTCACCATGGAATAACAATTTGCGTCTAAAGGTAGTATATGAGAAAAGACAGTATAACAAGATACTTCGTAAAAAATACAGAAATTATAAGTCAAAATTATTAAATTCTGTGCTAGATGCTTCAGAAAAAAATCCCACTGAATTTTGGAAAATTTTAAACTCCCTCAAAGAAAAAAGTGAAGACCCAAGTACTAGTATTTCCCCACAGGATTGGTCTGCTTACTTTAAAGATTTAATGAACAAGAACTATACTTCTAACTACTCTGTTAGTGATATTTGTAAATATTTGCATTGTAACAATGATCAATTGAATAGTGATATCACAGCTGAGGAAATGATGAAAGCAGTGAAATATTTAAAAAATAAGAAAGCATCTGGTTCAGACTGTATTAGTAATGAGATGATTAAGGCATCATCTAGTGTATTACCTAATTTATATGCTGACATTTTCAATATTATATTGAGATCAGGTGTTTTTCCATCTCTGTGGAGAGAAAATTTTATAAAACCTCTTTTTAAAGGTGGTGACATGAATGACCCGACCCCTCTTGTTACAGGGGGATAGCCATTTCTAGTTGCTTAAGTAAATTATTTACCAGAATTTTGTTCAATAGACTTGATGAGTATTTAGAAAATAATAATATTATTTGTCCAGAACAAAATGGCTTTAGAAAGGGCATGAGAACAAGTGATCACATTTTTACATTAAAAACACTTATTGATAAATACTTTAAGAAAAATAAGTACATTTTTGCCTGCTTCATTAACATACTGTTAATCGAAATGCTCTTCTTCACAACATTTTTCAATATAATATTAGAGGTATTTTTTTCAGTTTACTGGAAAGTATGTACAAGAAAGTATCATTTTCTGTTGATTTGCCAGATGGTATTACTAACACTTTCGAAACAAACATTGGTGTTAAACAATGTTGTATCCTTATCCTACTCTTTTTTCTTTGTACATCAATGACCTGATTGACCATTTTGGTCCAGAAAGTGAACCCCTTGAACTGAATAGAAAGCCTATTTCTTGTCTACCCTATGCAGATGACATTGTTTTATTGTCAGAATCAGCTAAAGGTTTACAAAAATCTTTGGATATATTAAAAACTTATTGTGATAAATGGAATCTTAAGATAAATATTGGTAAAACAAAAGTAATTGTTTTTAATAAATCTGGAAGAATCCTAAAAGGTTTTTCATTCTTATATGATGATGAACCAATAAGCCTTTCAAATGAGTATAAGTACTTAGGAATACTATTTAAGCCTTCAGATACATTTTCAGATGCTATAGATTATTTGTCTAAAAAACATTGTAAGGCAATGTTTTGCATACGTAAAAGTCTGTATTCTAACAAAAGTAATATACCTATACACATGAAACTATTTGAAGCTTGTGTGAAGCCTATTCTATTATATTGCAGTGAAGTATGGTATCTGCCTCAGTTACTTAAAGGTAGAGACATTACTAATTTTGAATCTAAATATGAAAAATTTGTGCCTAATAGAATACAGGTTAAATATTCAAAATATGTACTTGGTGTTCATAAATCTGCAACAAATATTGCTATTTTGGGAGAGCTGGGATTATATCCACTTTCTCTGAATGCACTCAAATCCAGTGTAGGATATTGGCTACATATATTAAATGTAAATGATAATAATTTGATATTTCACACATACAAGGATAACCTGCTAATCAAGGATGGGTTATTCATTAAACTCAAAAGNTTTTTTTAGAAGTGATAGGTTTTGGACACATATGGGATAACCAAGCAACTTTTTCAAAGATTAGAACTTTGTCTGCAATAACTCATAAACTTCAAAATAGATATTTTGATTTTTGGCACAAATTACTGTTCAATGATAATAGAGTGATTGGGAGGGGGGGATAAGTTGAGAACGTATCGTAAAATTAAAACAGATTTCAAAAGAGAACAATATCTTTATTCAAACATTGATAAGAAAAGTCTTTCAAATTTTATAAAAATTCGTGTAAGTAATTGTAATTTAAATATTGAAAAAGGTCGTTATCTGAAAATACCAGTTGAACAGAGGATTTGTCAATTGTGCCATATGGATGTGGAAGATGAATTTCATTTCCTCATGAAGTGTGATAATCTTATTTATGAGCGTGTAACTTTATTTAGAAATATTTCTGATATTGTACCTTCATTTACAACTATGTCAGATGAAGAAAAGTTTATGTTTTTATTAACTAGTCATGATTTAGATCAGTCATTCTACTGAAATTGGACCAACTGATGGAAAACGAAACAGAAAAAAATATTTTTCAGAATTCGTTCGATTTTGTTATTTTCTTGAAGTACACATATTGGGCAAGCATTTTATAAATAATCATTCACAAATATCGATTCATTTTGATTTCATGAATTCTTAGTTGGGTGCTTACATATCGTTACGGAAGTTAGTTTGGAAAATATTTTGCTTAAGAGTTTCGCAGATATATTTACTCCTTCTGTTCAGGATTTGGTCATGATGCATCTCAAAACGTTGCTAAAAGTTTTTTAACTGAAGAAAACTTCTGTTCCATGCTCAAATGGAAGACATAAATTTATTGGCTAACTTCCGTAACAGCCCGGTCAAAATTTTTCCTGGGACTAAATAAGTTCACATTTCAACGGTAACTGAGCAGACGAAACGTGGTACGTTTTGGTAACTGTATGAATTTATTAAAACTAAATACTTTTTATACTACGGTATATTAATAATGAAAATATAATATATATTCCATCATCAAATAAAAGAATAAAAGTTACCTTGGTTTTCTTTCTAATGTCTCCGTTTTCATTGAGGATTATCTAAAAAGCTGTCTGCTTTTCCAGAGAACAACATTCGGTGATGTATGAAAAACTAATAAGTTTAGTGGATTCGGTTTCCGGAAAGATGAGGAATTTCGCGAAAAAATTGTTATGGAAGTTAGAAGTTACGGAAGTTAGCATAGGCAATAAAAAGAAACTGTAGTTTGCGATTCCCGTAATATGTACTCACTCCTAATTCAAATATGTAAAGATTTTATTCTGCTTTATTTGTAGTTCTAGGATGGGAGTGGTAGATCGGACCAAAATGGCTAAATATTGCGTTACGGAAGTTAGTCTCTTAAAGGAGACATTCGAAAATTTTAAGATTTGCATGCCTCGTTCGGAAACGTTTGGAGTAATTAATTTGATAGAAGCTTGGTCAGGGAATTGAGCTATTCTATTTCCATTGCTAGAAATGTTTAAATTCAGCTGCTTGGTACGATTTCTCAACAATTGATTTGAAAGTGTTACGGAAGTTATGAGCATTTTTGCGACAGTTAAGTTATATTGTGATATCAAGCCTATTTTGTAAGACTCATACAAAAATAATTTTAATACGTTCCTAACACCTTTGTGCATAAAAAGTTGTTGAATGTTTATCGTCTTCATCACAAGGCAAATTAAAATAAAGCATCTAATAGTGACATCTTTGCAAGCGACATGACGTTTTCGTACACAACTGAAATTTTACACCCTGAAAATCAGCCCTTAGCAATGCCGTAACAGTCCGGAAGCCAACGTCAACTTTCGTACCTCCTCCCATAAGGCTAAAAACATTTACGCAAGGGCAGATAATAATAACCCACCAGGTGTCGCCCATAATCGTAATGTCGTAACGACGTTTGTTTACCATGACGATGACGGAATAAACCTTATATGACAGATAAAAATTAATAAATGCATTCCAAAAAAGCGTGAATTATCATGGTTAAATATATAAGTTGCAGAAAAAAACCAAAAAAGTGTTTATTAGACATAATATCGATATATACAACAAGGTATTTTCCNAAATCAGCCCTTAGCAATGCCGTAACAGTCTGGAAGCCAACGTCAACTTTCGTACCTCCTCCCATAAGGCTAAAAACATTTACGCAAGGGCAGATAATAATAACCCACCAGGTGTCGCCCATAATCGTAATGTCGTAACGACGTTTGTTTACCATGACGATGACGGAATAAACCTTATATGACAGATAAAAATTAATAAATGCATTCCAAAAAAGCGTGAATTATCATGGTTAAATATATAAGTTGCAGAAAAAAACCAAAAAAAAAGGTTTATTAGACATAATATCGATATATACAACAAGGTATTTTCCAAGGTATTTGTTTTTGTTGTTGTAGCTAAGAATATATGGCGGGAAATTTTCGAGGCTAAAAATTACTGACACAAACGCATCCCATTGGTTGTCAATAAAAACTATGGTCAAAAATAGGTGTATCCATCATTCAAATGTGTAACGAAATATAAAAATAGCCATCATTCCGCCTTCAATTTGCAAAACGAGGTTTGTAACTTAGGACGCTGTCAGCCGCCATTTTTGATAAAGAAGACGCTGAACAAAGTTTCCTGTGATGTTGAATAATTGAATAAATAAAAATAAGAATGTATTATAAGTCTTACAGTTTTCAATGAAGACTGGTTTGTAATATATTATTCAAATAGTTTATTGATAGTAAACCATACATTGGCGTGCATCAAGACAATACAATATAATTATAATACATTACACAAATATGAATAAGTCAAGGATTTATATAGTACTATATAAATCCCTGGATAAATAAAAGATATGCATATAATAATGATATGAAGTATATTAAATTATTCACAGGGATCTGATGTGTAGGGTCAATGGGAAGCACCACCACCGACGGAAAGAACCACGTTCTTCCCATCGATAGTGGTACCCCACCGAACCCAAACGCCGAATTCCTGTGAACTATGTGTGACGTATATTGTTTGCTTCTTTTAAAAATTTGCAAATTTGTTTTGTTTTGAATAGATCCTTAGGGTCAAGAATCTCTCTTATAAGATCATCGTCAGTTCTAGTACTTTGGAACAATGTATTGTACCTATTTCTGATATTCTGGTATTTAGGGCAATATAATTTAAAATGTTTTTCATCTTCAACCGACGAGGGACAAAATTTACAAAGACGTTGCTCGCGAGGAGTGTTATTGTAACGACCTGTTTCTATATTAAGACTATGTGCACTTACTCTTATTTTTGTAAGGAAAGATCTGTGTTCTTTTGAAAGGGGAAATTCCAAATAGTTTTGTAATTTAAAAATGCCGAGAATGTTGCTGAGAAAATGTAACTTGCCCGTTTTATTTTTTCGAATGTTTTCAAACTGTTTTAGCGTTTTTCTTTCAAAAAAATTAAAAAGATGATATTTGAAATCTCTCTCCGATATGTCCAAAGATGATAATTCCATTTTTTGTTTAATAGAGTTTAAAGTTTTATTTAAAGATGTGTTGAGTTTCTTGTCTTCAATAAAGGCTGATCCTAAGAGAGAGTTCCTAGACCGATTGTCGAATGCAATTCTTTTAAGTCTATTGTAATATTTAAACATCAATATAAATGATTTAAAACAGGCTGGAAATGTACCCAGTTCAGCATTGATGGCAAGATTGGAAGCTTTACCATGAACTCCAAGAATATTTTTAAAAATCATGTTTTGTACCTTTTCAAATGGTAATTTGTCCAAGGTGTCGAGGTTCAAGTTGAAGTCTGTTAACCAGATTTCTGAACCATATGTAATAATAGGTAGGATTACAGAGTTATATAACTTTATCCAAGTTTTAACTGAAAATTTATCTGATTGAGATATCTTTGATTTTAATGAGTAGAATGCTTTTCTGGCTTTGTCAGCAAGGTTTTCACTTGCATATTTCAATAAACCTGTGTTTTTAAACACTATCCCTAGATATTTGTATTTGTCTGTAATTTCAATAATATTATGACTATAAAAGAAACCAAATGTGTTATCTGGGATCTCTTTTTTACAGAAAACAATTACTTTGGTTTTACTTGGATTAATGTCTAGCTTCCAATCTTTACAGAAGTTCTGTAAGGCATTCAGACAGTGCTGGAGACCAACAGGCGATTGTGACATTAGAACAAGATCATCTGCATATAGTAAATGATTGATTTCAATGTTGTTAAGAGAAATTGAATCTGTTAGGTTTTTATCTAGATATTTTGCAAAGTCATCAATAAAGATATTGAAGAGTGTGGGCTTAAATTGTTCCCTTGTTTTACCCCAGAATTAGCCATAAATTGGTTACTATAAAAATTAGAACTTTTATATGAATATTTAGTATTTGAATACATATGTTTAATAATTTTGTAAAAGTTGCCTCCAATTCCCTTATCCAGAAGTTTGAATAAAAGTGCTTGTCTCCAGACACTGTCAAATGCCTTTTTAAAATCTACAAAACAAACAAAAACTTTACCATTGCGATGATTTAAGTATTTATTTATTACAGTCTTCAATATAAATATATTATCTGTGGTTCTAAAACCTTTTCTAAAACCAGTTTGGTTTGGACTTAGTAAATTATTATTTTCTAAAAAATTATCAAGTCTCTTTTGCAAGAGTCTATTAAATAACTTTCCCAGGCAACTACAGACGCTAATACCTCTATAATTGCCAGGGTCTCTTGGATCGCCTGATTTATGGATAGATGATAGAAGAGAAAGGTTCCAGCTCTCAGGAAAAATACCTACATTTAATATCTTATTAAAAAGTTTAACTAATGTTTTTAGGATAACACCAGATCCATATTTAATAAATTCATTCAGAATCAAGTCAGTGCCCTCTTTTTTATGTATTTTTAAATCAGAGATACTATTTTTAATCTCTTTACATGTAAATGGAAAATCAAGAGGTATCTGTGTGTCAAGTAATTCTTTATCAGTGAGTTTATCGTAGTTATCTCCCTTAGACTGTAGAAGAGATTTAAAATAATTTACCCATTCATCGGACGAGATTGGAATAGCAGGATTTATTTTAGATGGTGTTGTGTCTTTCAAAGCATTCCAAAAGGATTTTGAGTGTTTGGGGTTGAGAGAGTTAACTTTGTTAACAAGTGAAGAAAAGTAGATATTTCGAAGATTTTTTCTCAGTTTGTTATATTCCTTTCTGTGTGATGCAAAAGTTTGCCGTAACGCACAATTGTTTGGATCTTTTTGTAATTTTATTGACAATTGTTTGACTTCCTTTCTTAAGAGAGGGCAGTCACCTGACATCCATGATTTTTTTGGGTTTTACTTTCATCCGTTTTCCTTTGTATGGGGCTCTTGGGAAGCGTTGGAATGCTAATGTTTTTTTAGCTGCATCTTTGTAGATATTACTCATTGCATTGACCATACCATTAATATCCCTATTTGTTTGATCATCTAATAATTCTTCGAGTTTTATAATGTTAGAAATGGACTCGTCATCTAATAAGGAGTTTATATATATTTCTCTCTTTTCATCAGACCAAATAAATTTGCCTGGCAGAGAATTCATCTCTGGTGAAATTTCTCTTTCAATTGACCTGGTTTTAATTGCTGTATTAATTAAACAATGATCAGATAGCTCACTTGGAGGTAATATGTTAAAATACATAATATCATAAAATAATTCAGTGGACGCCAACATATAGTCTATAGCGCTTTTACCATTCGAATTGAAAAAACTATAATAACCTAGCGAATCACCCAGAAATCTTCCATTCAGTATTCTTAATTGATAAGTTTTACAGATATCTACTAACAAATTACCATGTAAATTGGATTTTGTATCTAACTGGTTTCTGGATAAACATACATCAGGGGAATAGGACGGTGGTAGAGGACAATCTTGGAATGTATCTCTGACATTGTCTGTTGTTAAGAAATCGTTTAGGCCACCTGTCCGAGCATTTAAATCCCCACATAATAGAATTTCCCCTTTGCCTTTGAAGTATGATATTTCAGTTCCAAGACTAGAGAATGAATTTTCTGAAATTTCTTTCTTTTGATATGGAGTAATGTAGCAGAAGCATAAATATATTGTCCTTTGTAAACCCATTTTGATTTTGTCTAGTTTCAACCATATTGAAAAGTTGCTTTGTTTTATCAGTGTAATACCTTTCCTAATGTTAGGTTTTGTATATACTAGTATTCCTCCCGAGTTCCTACCTCGTTTTTTACGTTTCTTTGCGCTTACAGTGAATGGGGAGGAGAATCCTGGAAGATTTCTGGGTGATTCTTGTTTCATGGTTTCAGTGAAACCAACTATATCATATTTACAATGTAGAGACATAAAAAAAATCATCATCAAATTTATGGTCTGACAAACCATGTATGTTCTATAAAGCAATGTTAAGCATTTAACCCTGTATCAGTATAAGTTACTGGATATACCATGATGAGACTGAACCATCAGTTTGATTTTGTTAATGTTTTCAATAATAGTTTTGCTTTGAGGAAATAACATATATATGATATACACATAAATACACATACAAAACATGTATATACATACATACATGCATATATATGATATACACATAAATACACATACACCATAGCGGTATACATACACACATACATATACATAAATGCATACATGCATACAAACACATATGTATTTTTGAAAAATATAGAATAAGCATTTCTTTTACTGCTTCATTTAAACAAAAAGTTATGTTCATTATGAAGAATGGTATGTACATATATAATGTAAACAACAACAAATAGGAAGAATGGTATGTACATATATAATGTAAACAACAACAAATAGGAAGAATGGTATGTACATATATAATGTAAACAACAACAAATAGGAAGAATGACTAAGCAACTATTTACATTTGTAAGATAACACTCAGTTGACTAGAAAAAGCTTGTAATTGTTAAGTTAAGCCAAATCAATTAATAAGTCTCATCAAATGATGAAGCACACTGTTTAGTTCTTGGCGGTTGGTGTTCTGTGAAAAGGGGGGAGGAGGTGGTAGTCCCCCAAATGGACGGATAGGAGTAATAATAATATTTTTATTACCAAATTAATGGGTCCATAAAGGGCAAAAATATAAAATACAATGATTACAATGATTGGACATGGAGGCATCATAGCATGCAAAAAAAAAAAAGCTATATTATGACTATACAACACAGTCAGGTCAGAGCCAATTCAATAACAATCAATAAACCATATACATTATAATAATAATAATAAATCAATGCAACAATGACCAATGTTCATTAATGCATTATCTAGTTTGATCTGAAATAATTACCAAAATATTCAGCTAGCCCAATAAAAGACTTCACCTTCTGATTTCTAAACATTTACTTATATGTGAACCAAGTTCCTTTAAAACAGTTAAGTTTTCATTGGTTAAAAGCCAAATAAATTTAGAAGAATTATTTAAAGAGGAAAAGGTGAACAGTGACTTTCAACTTTTTCAATAAAATCATGTCTCAAAGTATTATATAAAGGACACTCTAAAAGGAAATGTTGTTCATTTTCTATCTTTTCTAAAGAACAATATTGACATAAACGTTCAGATCTGTCCAGTCTATTTTGATTGTTTCGAGCCTTTTCAATTCTCAGAGAATGAGTGCTGATTCTCAACTTGCATAAAGACTGGCGGGTTTTAAAATCATTTATCTAAAGCCCCGTTCTCATGACCAAATTTACACATGTGTAAATTATTTTGCATATATGTAAATTTACACACGCGTGCAAATTCGTCCATGTGAACGCATTTACTCACATATGTAAATTTACACTTGGTAGGGACCAAGTGCAAATTAATTTTTACACACGTGAAAATGTATTTGGGTGAGTATTTCTGTAAATTCAAGGGCGGATCCGGGATTTCAAGTTATGGGGGCACACTTAAAAAAAATCGCGCCGAGCGGAGAGAGGCGCGAACATTTTTGGGGTATTTCGTGTGAAAAATCACGATTTTACGCAAAAAATAATATTTTTTCCAATTTTAGGGGGGGGGGGTGCGTGCGCCGGGTGCGCCCCCTCTTGGATCCGCCTCTGGTATATATATAGTATAGGGGAAGTTGTGAAATGCATTTTTGCGCCAAAATGTAAACAATCGCAATTAGGCCTAAACGGACGCAAATTGATACGCTTCGTGGGTATTTTTCTTCACTGAACATGTTTTTTTTATACATTCGTATTGTAAGAACCTTCATTCCGAGCATTTTACAAACGTATGGGCCATTTTTTCACTGACGTTCAGCCTCTGACTTCGTTACAGTCGCCATGGTGGAACTATTCCGCACTGAATGAGAAATACTATTTCAAAGAATCTGTAAAGTCATAAATTTAACGGTAAGCACTTCATATGAATATTAATCGATTAATTAAATCATTTGAGAAATTTATAAAGCAATATTTGACTGTTTAATTTCGCTTGTACGAATATAAGGGGAGACTCGAAATTCGAAATATTTTCATTCAGTGCGGAATAGTTCCACCATGGCGACTGTAACGAAATGCATTTCACAACTTCCCCTATATACTATATATATACTATATTTTTTTTTTACTTTAAAAATAAAAAAATTTAAATCATTTAAATTCAAGCGACTGTGGTCAAACCAGTCCATAGAAGGTTCTTTTTTCCATGTCCTTTTTTCATGACCCAGTCCAATGACCAAACCCGCTCCCACAAAGTATGGAAACAATCTCCTTCTTTGGCATCGATAAAGAACGAAAGCGTCCATGTTTCACCATCAGATGTGTAGATATAAAAAAAAATCATATGAACACTTAGCAAATTAACTTTTACACACGTGAGTAAATCTCAGGTAAATTTACACATGTGCAAATTTGCTAACGTATGTAAATTTTTGTCATGAGAACGGGGCTTAAGTGTATTTTTAAGAGAAAAATAAGTATCAAGCTTACTGTTGTTACCATTCAAAATATCTTGTTTATTTTTATTCCAGAAACTCATAAAACTGTCACATAATTTATCTTTAGCGAAATTATATAAAGTGCCAAGTTTTGAGTTTAGAACATGAATATTCATACAGGTTTGAAAATTAATATAAAATATGTTTTTTTTTCTAAAAAAATTCATCAATTAAAAAAATTGGCCAGCATTCCAATTATTTAAAAGTACATCATCAAACAAATGCAGGCCCTTTGGGTATATTTGTGGACAGGATATCTCCACTAACTGATACATTCATTTAATTCAGAAAGTTTCAGATGCTCCTGAATTTTGTTTGTAAAAAGAAATTTAACATTTCTGTATTGTATTTGTAAGAAATGCAAAATTAAGTTCAAACTTTGTATTCTATGTCCACCAGAGGCGTATCTGCATATACGCTGTCACGCCATGGCGTGCACATCGTCAGGTTATAAAAAATTAGGATATTGAATGTCCTGGTTGCGGTCCGTCTTCCGTAATTGAAATCGTCAAAAAAGTGAAATACAATCGAATTGATATCAAGATGTGACTTGTTTCAACCTTATTTATAATAAACATTGAAATTCTTTCAACTTCTAAATCACGTTCATGATCTTTAATTACATGCAGGTGTTCATTTTTTCCTGTTCTAACTAAAGGTCTTTATCAAACAGCATCATGCGGTTTACATGTAATGCAGTTAGTACCTATTTAAATCACATAAGGCTATTTCTATTTTTCATACGGTGGGATGATTTTTCAAGTACATCAATCTGTCCTGTTTTCATGTTGAACGGAAGTCGCTATTGTACATTCGAAATATTAATTGCGAATTTATCAAGTATGATGCACGTCTAGTATATTATGTTTTTTTACTCGATCGACAGTTCAGAGGAGATGTGGCTATATTGATATTGTTTAAGACAATGGCAAGTTATAATCCAACTAGTTTTACCTCGTCACTTTTTACTGAAGTACCTGTACTAAGTCAGGAAAGTGAGCAGTCATATATATGTGTGTTAGGGATATCGAATTTGCCTATTTCTACGATTTTTATATTGAATTTTTGGAACTTTTCCGACGATATGATACTTTTTTTTTT
>MJUT01053428.1:455582-467627 GCA_002080005.1 Gigantidas platifrons
CCCATGTCAGATTTTTGATATTATTAACGGTTTTTGAGTTATTACCCAAAAACCTGCAATTTTACCATATGTTCTATTTTTAGTAACAGCGGCCATGTTTGTTGGCCGAATGGAAAAAAAATGAAGAAATTTTATAGAGGATCTTACATAAATGCTTCCTGCCAAGTTTGGCTCCATTTGGCCAAGCAGTTTCAGAGGAGAAGATTTTTTTTAACATTAGCCAATCAGAAACAAGAATTGCCCTTGGCGGCCATATTTGTTGGCGGAATGGGACGAAATGAAGAAACTTTATAGAGGACCTTCTATAGATGTTTTCTGCCAAGTTTGGTTCCATTTGGCCCAGTTGTTTCAGAGGAGTAGATTAAAATATGAAAAAGTTAACGGACGGACGACGGACGCCAAGTGATGGCAATACCTCACCTGACCCTTTGGGTCAGGTGAGCTAATAAAGGAAAAGGAAAAAAAAATCAAGTGATTCGGAAGTGTTTAATGCTGCTATTTGATTACTGTGACAATACCAATACACAATGATATTATCTGGACTCGGCGTGTATAGTTATAAATGAAAAAAAACGCACATTATTATACTTTTTTATTTAACAAATTAATCGTTAAAACTTATTCTAATATGACGCCGTGTTATCGTCAGTTTATATAATACTCAACAACAACACTTTTAGCGCAAACGCGGTAATGTTGTCAATTCGGCTATTCCGTGTACCCTCCCGCGAAATGGTGTACGTTATACTGACCTACATCTACCGTAGAAAATTGAAATTCCGCGAAATGTTGTTGACAATTTTGGCACATAAACAACATGACGTCATATGAAGACTTCCAGTTTAGAACATAGAGATCCTGACGTTTTTTGGCTTCGTGTACGCCTCCTTGTCGAAGTGGGATTTGTAGTATTTTCCCTTTCTTTTGAATTGATGTTCATGAATGACAACATTTAGTAATCTCAAATGACAGAAATCGTATCTTTGTGTTCGGGAGGGTAACGGGACAGCCAAATACATTGCTGTGTGTATAGGCGGCGTTTTGCAAGTAAATTACCGTATTTGTCCTATTAGAATCGAAATAATCCATGGCAGCCATTGTGTTATATTCATTTAACCATGGGCTGACCTTTATAATCGAATATAATCCCGAGCGCTGCCATGGATTATTTCTTAAACATTGATGGAAATGCGAAGCAGACCGTTTGAATTTAACATTTTGGTAGTTTATTTAAAATGGACGAAAATAGCCGAAGTGGACGAAAACTGCCGATTCATCATCAAGTTTTTAAAAGAAGTTAATGATTTGTGGAGGAAAAAGTTCAAACTTTTCAATGAAGGAACACATTTCTTACTATCGATAGAAAATAAATATCAAAATATTGTATTACGTTTCATTCACTTATAACGTCATATTAGAAAACCCGTTAAGTGGACGAAAACTGCCGACGTTGCTCTATATTATTTTTAATAAAGCATTTTCTGTCGTGATTGAAATGCAAGCTTAACAATGCCATTGATTTTACATAATCATTTTCAAAATATAAAAGGATAAATCTGCACTTGTGAGTCCAACAAAAACAACAGTATACATATATACCCGATCGCAACAAAAAACAACATTATACACACATACCCGATACCACAATTTAACGATTTAACTACAAATATAACTTGTGAACCACTACTTCTGATTATGATTATGATGTTGAATCCATTTAACAATTGATATTCATATTAGGAGACAACATGCATACATGTCTTTGTAATACAACACGTATATGTTCTTTGGTTCAAATAGTGCACAAAGTTAGAGTAAGTTACAAAACATCTGATTATGACTTTGGTACTACAACTTGTACTCGATGCCATGCATTGCTAAGGACTCCTCTTAGATTCCATATCCCCTCAACATTATCAGGCTGAACATTGTAGGAGGTATCGACAGCTTTACAAATAATTTCAACGTTGCCGTCGTTGTTTTTAGGAACTGGTACTGTAGCTTCCCAAAAGATCCAAGCGAAGGTTTTGTACAAAGGTTGCTTTGGTTGATTTAGAACTG
Organism: Gigantidas platifrons; assembly: GCA_002080005.1. Taxonomy (NCBI): domain Eukaryota; kingdom Metazoa; phylum Mollusca; class Bivalvia; order Mytilida; family Modiolidae; genus Gigantidas; species Gigantidas platifrons. The sequence continues at coordinate 457,644 of MJUT01053428.1, forward strand.
CAGCATTCCATGTTTTCCCGCCATCGGTAGAAACGTCAACTCTGACTATTCCACGTCCACCTCCACTGTAAGCATAACCTTTAACGATAACTTCATCCGCGTCTGCCTCCAATTCCGTTCCACCAATTGGCTCACAAATGGCAGACTGAACCGGAAGTTCCATGATGGCAGGAACGCACTTAAAGTCAACATTATGCCAATCTATTGATGAATGGAAACCTTTGTAATCGTTTTGCTGCCAGTGGCAGGAACTTTCTTCCTGACTTAACTTAATTGTAGTGAGCCACTTCACCTGTCTAGCACCAACTATTCCTGGAATGATAATGCGCACTGGATAACCATGGTCACGTGGTATATCTTGGCCATTCATTTCATATGCAACAATTATGTCTCTTTTGAGCATTCTCGCCATTTCAATTGGTATTGAGGCGCCATAGGGAGCACCAGCTGGATCTTTATCAGATCCATCAAACTGGACATGTTTGCAATCTACTTTATCAATATCTATTCCAGCATGTTTCAACACATCATCCAGACATGGACCACACCATTCGGCATTGCTTATTGCAGCTGAACCCCAATTTAGGCCTTTTACTGGTTTTATTTTGATCATTTCGCTTCTACGATTACCAGCACACTGTAATACAACAGCGGTAGTTTGTTTCTTAAATTTTTTCTTCAGGTCTTCAAAATTCAGTGTGGTCGTTTTACGGGCACCGTCTATTGAGACAGCAAGCTTGTACGATTTTGTATTTAAATCTGGAACTGGCATGTGATTTCTCACGAAAAACAATTCATTCGGCGTAATAAAGTTATCTGTTAAGATTGCAGGAGGTGGCTCTGCATTAAAGGGTCTAGAAGAGCTAGCTTTTAATGCGGGGTGTCGTTTAGGTTCATTAGCATAAGGATCGTTTTTATCTAGAGTCTCCTCTTTTGGTCGTTCTGTTATGTTTCCAATTCTAAGTTCTTCCAACATTTCGACGATTTCTCCTTGTTTGTGAACACCGTACATATTCCAATACGGTTCAATAGATGATCCTGCAGCCAACAGAATTTTGCTTCCTCCTGGATGGTTATTGACGTAATCTGTGATGTCATAGACGCCATTTTTGTAGGTTACCCAGATGCCACTTTCTTTGGTTTTATGTTTGTCAACTTCCGCCAGACTGTACGTTGGTAGACTGGAAATTAGTGCACCTCCTTGAAGCCTAGACTTTCCCGCGGCATTAATCACACTATTCTTTGTCTTCCAGTACAAGAAAGAACCTGAAATAAATATAACCACACTCTTAAACAAGGATCTTCATTCCTTTGATAAAAAATATTTCAACACCAGATTTACCAAAATTGTAACTTGCTATGGAAACAAAGGTTATTTTTATGTCCAGTAACACCAAGTATGGAATTTACTATATAACGGGTATTCATTGATGTTGTATATTTTTTTATCAGTTTAACGAAGTGACATTTTCTAAATTCGAAAGGCCGGTTACATTTTTGCTATTACTCTTATAGATCAAATAAAAATATAGAAATAGACTTAATCAGACATACTAAAAATATACTTGAAAAGTCATAATAATTTAAATTAGATGTTTGTTAGATCTTCTGTTATTTCTTTTTAGCCAATGCATTAAAGGTTATTGTTTCGTCCTGAACATTTTATAGTTAGTATATTAGCTAAAAAGCAGAACCACTGGTGTATCTGAAAATGTGAAAACAGTTACACATTACACACAATCGATCAACAAATATCTAATTGTAATTAGATTGCATGTAACTTGTAACTATGAGTTAAACAATGTGTGAAACTAGTGGAGCAGGAACTGCCTACCCTTCCGGGGCACCTGAGTTCGTCCCCATTTTTAGTGGGGTTCATGTTGCTCGATCTTTAGTTTTCTGTGTAGTCTTTTCTAGAGCATTGTTTGTCCTTTTATCCTTTCTCTTTCGGCCTTTATATTTTCTGTCCGTAGATTTGCGACTTCCTAATCACCATTCAAACTATACATTTCGGACAACACTAAAACTGTGGGTGAACCCATGTGGCCCGGAAGGATATGCACTAGTTTCACACGTCGTGTAATTATATTAAGTCTGCGTCGTACGAATAAAGGAACAAGTCGGCGAGAAGGAGAGCACAGTTACCGAATGTCTGTTGAAAAACACGTCCGTTTATGGTTGTGTAGAGGGTAGAGAAGTCAAGGTTTTAATGCTATTGCATGAGGAGTGTGACCTTGTTTTTATGTACTCTAACAGATCTTTAAGAATCCACATTTGATTCACACTACCCCTTGAGTAACAGTGTCAAAGTAACTCTGAAGCCCGGTTTTGACTGCTGACAGAATATATCTTAATAAATAGGAAAGAGGTTTCGTGAAACATCTGGCAGATCCAGTAATATAACGCTGTTTGTAAGGACACTTGTGTAATTTAGGAATCCAGAAGAGTGACAGTAGATCCAGTTCTTCATCTTTGATTGAAATTCTAAAGGACACAAAACAGACCAATGATTGTCAAGGATTTAGAAAGTATCAATAACTGAAGTACATTTCAGATGTGTTCAATAAACGTGATCTAGCAGTTAATATTAATGTTTTATGTAAATGTTAGACTACTAAATAGTTAAAATATTAAGCGTATATCACATGTTACACCGAGTTGCTATTGATTTTCTTTCTTAAAATATCAATACCATATTGTCTCTGCCATGTCTACGTCATCACGAGTACATGCAACACCTAATATTATCAGAAAACAAGCATATTTCCTAAAACACAACTTTTTAAAGATAAAACTGCAGCATTTAGAATTCGATGCGTCATGTTATTATGGTAAAGGCTGTGTAAACTTGATTTTTACAATTATACATATAATAAAAAAAAAAAAACAAAGTTTTGACCTCGAACTAATATGTTAATATAAATGTAAACGTGACTATATTCCTCTTAAGGTATATGGGTTAAATGGTTGTGTAGTAAAACGACACCTTGCTGTCACGGGTAATTTAATGAACTATAAATTAGATATATTTAGATATAATAAGATCATATTCTTGAATCTTGACATACATTTAAATAACCGTGAAAACTCCAAGGACGCATTTATTCTCTTTGTCAATTTGCTTTTTGTCAAAATAAAACAAAAATAAAATACAGTTTTAAATCAAAATATTTTTAATATTAAATAATTTTATCGCGCACCTTTGAATTAATGTCGTCAAAAGTGCAGTATTTCAGTTATAACCTTGAACAGTGGTTCTGAAGTTTGGCCTATGGACATATGTTTTGATTGTCATTAGAGTCGTATGATGAGGCACATTTAAAGGGGAATTTGCGGTAGTGCCTACAGACAAAATTTATGGGCGGAGCTTATCATAAAAAATCCACGTTGATATGAACAGCATATTTATGAAACTGTATGTCACATGACCAACGTGACCTAAAGGTCCATACTTCAGAAATTTGAATTTTCGAAGTGAGTTTTGTAGATTTTAGACTGATGAAAAATATTATTTTTAATAAGACTGAAAGTTTCGTAGGGAGGAACACTAGTAACCATGCCTGTCAAATATTTTGCTCCAAAAGTAACTGTGAAACTATGTATCATTGATTTTTCATCACCGAGATAACCGTGGTCAAAATAATGAAAACCTGAATGTTTGCTCCGCCCACAGCTATTTATACCCACGGTACCGTTTAAGGCGAGCTGTGTATTTGATTCGTCCAGCACAATCAGAAAAACTAGTTCCTATTTATATACCAGATTTTCCCTTTGGGGTACTCACTTTTGAAAAGTTACTAATAAAACAATACAATTTACAATAAAAAATGGGTTTTACATATTCAATTGCACAATATGAGCAGATCGTAACCCTGTCGCTATAGCGAAGCTCATAACCAAATGTAATTTGTCCCAGACCAATTCGGTTCTTAATATGCAATACTTCAGTAATTCGTGAAATGTGTCTTCAGTATATATAATTATTAATATTAGTGAATAAACGTTTAACTTCACTTTCTGCAATATTTCAGTTATTTTTTAATACAACTTGACCTGTATTTTGAAACAAAATTCATTGTCCAAAAATGTTAGAGGCTGTTTCAGTTATATCGTGGCGGTCAGTTTTATTGGTGGAGGAAACCGGAGTACCTGGAGAAAATCACCGATCTGTCGCAAGTCACTGACAAACTTGATCACATAATGTTGTATCGAGTACACCTCGTCATAAACGGGTTTCATAATCACAACTTTAGTGGTAATAGCCACTGATTGTATCGATAGTTGTAAATCAAACTACCATACAATCACGACCATGGCGGCTCCGAATTTTTAACCCCCCTCCCAGAGGGTGTGCCGGGGGTAGAATAGGCACCAGGTTTCTCCGTCCTAGAGGCACTAGTCCTCTAAAAGGGGCCAACTCCGCGGGAACCACGGGGCATAGAAATGGGACCGAGAGCTTCTTCGGCTTGAAGGGGTTGTCCGTCGGTTGTATAAATTCACAACCAACCCGTCCTTCGGATGAGACGTAAATAAAACCGAGGTCCCGTGTTGAGAGATTGCCACCCTCTTCACACGTTAAAGAATCCAGTGTAACAACACATTATGAGCATTATGCTCATGATGAGTGGTCCATAGGAGACCTGTTGCACTGGTTAAATTCTCCTTCCCCTACCCATCACCTTTCCTTGTTTCGAGTCCCGTGGCGTTTAATTTTTTTTTTTTGCCCATTGGCCTATCCGTAAACATGTTCTCGTCCTGAAGATAGCTGAAAAATTGCTCCCTGGACGTTAAACATCAATCAATCAACACTGTAAACATGTTCTCGTCCTGAATATAGCTGAAAAATTGCTTGCTGAACATTAAACATCAATTAATCAATCAACCGAAATTTTATTCTTTGCAAGGATTATGTTATGTTAAAATTTCAATTAGAACTTTTTAAAAATGTTAAAGACTGTTGCCGACACATCCATACCACAATCCGCAAACATTTTGTGGTCCTATAAAACAAATATTACTTGCGGATACGAGTGGCCGATCCAGTCTTTCAGTCAACAAAAACATGTAACAAAAAAAAAGATTAGTCTAAGGCCATGCAAAGTTAATTACTTGGTTCTAAGGCCCTTTTTTGTCAAAATTGATGAGGGAGGGCGGCATTTTTTTTTATCCTTTTACTGCTGTAAAAAGTGATGAGGGAGGCATTTTTTCTTCTTTTTTTTTGTGAAAAATATGGCAATGTATAAATCTTTTCATTACTTTATTGAAAATTTCAATTTTATTTCTTCCGATGGTGGCAGAAACATCACAAGTGATTAATTTTTATGGAAACGGCCAATCCGCTGGTCTCCGTAAACAATTCCAATAAGGTACAAGCTTCGGAGAAGCCCCCTATTATGCTTCCTGGTAAAACTGGCAAACATTTGTGCCGAATTTGCACAGAAACGATTGACATTTTGTCTAAATGTCAAACGGAAACACGTTTTTTATTTATACATTGTCATAACGATGCTTTAAATCTCATTTAAGCATGATGCGTTTTAAAGCGTTTCACCGACCACGCGATATAAGAGAAAAACGGATGCGGTTGTTTTTTCCGTACGGACAGCGCTACCGCATTTAAATTTTTTTTTTTTACTATTTTTGCAAAAAAATCGGCAATGCGGCGACGAATTTCCACATGCGGGCGGGCCTGAGAACCAAGAAATTAACTTTGTATGGCCTAACAGGTTTATAGAGAATAGAGATTGTGGGTGTTTAACTTCTGCAATATTTCAGTTATTAATGCAACTTGACCTGCATTTTGACATATATAATTCATTGTCCCAAAATGTTAGAGGCTGTGGGTTATGGTGTTTAATGCCACTTTTAACAATATTATTTGTATTTTTGTATTTTTTATATACACGTCATGCGTTAATCGGTGTTTACAATAATTATCTGGACTAGCGACCGTGACTTGACCTCACGTGACCGGCCATTGTACACAGTTAATCTTGATGTATCTTTAAATACATTTGTGTAGGTCAATGAATGTATCATCTTATAACCCTAGTTATAATTAGGGAGGGCAAAATAATTTTCTGCTTTGTTAATATTGCTATAAATTTTAATTTTACACTCGTTTATAGGCTTATATTCGTAAAGAAAATATAATTAATAATAATGACTTATTTTAAATGCACAATTTTACCCCAAGGGGTTGATGGCATACAATTATACAAAAACACATCTACAAAGCAGACAAAGGACAATCATTAATTAAGTACAAATTAAAAGAATAACAAGACAGTTTTATACAAATTCAAATTCAAAATTTTATTGTCATTAAACAATACAGTTTGTGACAATTATAAACATAAACAGACAGGTAACAAAGAGAACATAAAATCGACATTTTCAAGTAAATATATTAGGAGTCCCCTGTCCTCAGTTCTAATGACTTTTTTTTTAAAAGGAACCCAGTTTATTTACTTGAGATGGTGTTGATGGATTTAAAATATATGAAAGTTTTTCTGATTCTGATAAGTTATTAAAAATTTGATTTTCATTGTTCAAAATGTTTAAAAAAGAAGACCTCAATTCAGAATTTATCATGCAATGTAAAAGAAAATGTTTCTTGTCATCTATACACTTAGTGTGAGCATAAACATTGCTCACTGGGAATATTTAAATGTCTCCCCTTTTCTATTAATAGGTTGTGTTCACTAATTCTAAGTTTTGTTATTAGCTTTCTGTATTCAAAATTAGATATAGATAAGTAACTTTCCAATGATAAATTTTGTTTCAAATTTGAGAATAAATATAATTTACTTTTTTGGTCTAATTTTGAGAGCTTACTATTTATTAAATTTTCATAGTAAAATTTTAGTGTTGATTTTACATATTTCTTGGGTAGTTTTACTTGATTTGGACTAGTAGTATTTTGGAGCTGTAAGATATCAAGACCTGTCTCATCAATAATACTTTTTGCATATGAAAACCATGTGTAGATGCCCTGAGAATCTAAATTTTGGCAAAGTAAAAAGGATTCTTTTAAAAGTGGGTTTATTTTTGTAGTATATAGTCTTGCAAAATATAACAAAGTTTGAGATTTAATAAAGTTCTCTACTGGCAATCTTCCAAGTTCTAATCTGACTGCTAAATTTGAAGCTTTCTTTCTAATGCCAAGAACATATTTGCAAAAGGACAGATGTAAATTTTCAATTGGATTTTTATCCATAAAATTAAATAAGTCTACTTATACAGACAAATTAAATTTGTAAAATCATACAGTTATAGAGTCCACTTTCCTCAGTATTAAAGACTTTTAAATAATAATCATTTTAGTTACATGTACATGAAAAAAATACATGTATCAAGTAAACATCTGTGAAAATTATTGTTTTGCACAGAGATTCAAACCCCAAAATAAACAAAATGTGCCAGAAATGGCACTTAGTATTAAATGCAATTTCAACCAATTTTTGCAACTTTAAAAAAAAATATGTGGTCATCAAAATTGGGTAACAGCTGTTGAACCTCTTGACCGATTTTCAGATTTTCAGAATCTCGTGACCAATTTCATTTTGCTCAATTAGCTTTGTTTATATCATCATATTACAAACAAACAAATATTTTGTATAAAAAAAAACTCTGACCTCCCTAAAATTTGCATTGTTTTGAAACGGCCCCCAAATACTTGTCACCATAATTTTTAAACTTTGTATAAGTAAGTAAGTAAGTAAACTTTATTTAAAGTCGGCATAGTATGTACAAGTAACAAAATAAACACGAGCTCTGAAGAGCTCTTGAACCGACTATCATAATAAAAATATATATACATGCACATCAAAATGCAAAACATACTCTGATCTCTCACAGCAGGGGATGTCATAGGGAAAGGGGATGGAATCGGCAAATAACATGCTAGAAAATGGCCGATTTTACCATTCGATGTATCTCGGGATTTTATAATAAGTAAAGGAATTCTCGTCCAGTTAGCTTATATCGAGAAACTTTTAATTGGATAGATTTTTTACGTATTTGACGTGTGTATGTTAATTTAGAATCGACCGAAATAAGTCGGAACATACCTAAGTATTATTATAATATTCGGAAAAGACCGTAGAAAGTTCGGCAATATAATTGTAGAAAAGTGGGCGTTGATTATATAAATAAATCCAAAAGTTCTTCAAGGTAAGTATATTTAATTTAAATAATTGCAACTATAATATTCATACTAATCGCAACTACAATATTCTTATAAATATGAACCTAAAAAAAGTTATTGTTTAATATTGATAACAATTTCAAAATATAACAATTAAATGCAAAAAGTTGAATTAACACAAATTATTGGGGAAAATGCTTTTTAAGGAATTTGATTAAAGGGAGATAATCATAGTACTGTATAGTATTATAAAATTACTACTGAAAAAAAAATGAACCAATATATAGTGATTAACAGTTTGTCTATAAGCTTATATACTTGGATTAAGTGTTATAACTATGTTAGATATCTACATACCATTAGTTGTTTACAAAATACACTGATATATATAATTATTGTTTGTAAACAAACATCTGCTTTGCATAATCATAAATCCTCGGATTTACCTTTTTCTAAGAGTGTTTTTTAATTAATTTATTTTATAAAAATATATAACCTATATTTTCTGTTTTTATATATAATTATTAAGGTAAAAATCCTTACAAAAGAACAAAAAACCATTCAGAAAAATTTGTCAAACTAAAAATAATCCGAATTCTGATCCGAACTTAACACCAGCTCGCTGGTAAAATTTGGCCCATAATTTGATTATATTTTACTTCACATCCAAAATTTTACAAGAAGACGTATGTTGAATGTAAAATAATACAAACCTCCTTGTGAAATTATATATTTCAAACTATTACATCCGTATTTTGTCACAATATATCCATAAATAAATGTCTGGCAAACTCAATTATCTAACACGATACACAAATCTAGCAACATTTGTTTGGCTGTAATGGTTGAGTATATAGCAAAGGGAGATAATCGTTTCCGTAGCCTGCTCACAGTCAGTGATCAGGGCCTCGTTTCACAAAAGGTCGTAAATCGTAAACTTGGTCGTACGACTGTCTTTGCGATTTACGACCGTTTCACAAAACTTACCGACTTCCGATATACGACATTTTTAGTGGCAAATTACCGACTGGGTCGAAGCAGTCGTAAATCGTAAATCGTTAAATACAAACATTGAATGTACATCATTACAATGAGGAACCATGCTATTCCATCACTTACAGGTTAACAACTTGTAAATAGCATACCCATTTTCTTTTGTGTTTATGTCGTTGCTAAACAAATTTTGGTTATAAGAATCTTTCTAAATAAACAACAAAATTTTACTTAAAGGAAAAGGCCATGGTCTTAACAAGTTAGCGTGAAAATTTAAATGACAGTACATAAAAGACATTTGTGTTAATGAATGTTAAAAATAGTATACCGCAAGGTAGAATTTGATGATTGAAGTTGCCTGTAGCACCAAATAATGGGGATCGCCATTTTTCAAAACTCTTAAATGTGGAGGAGACAAAAGTCATAATGTGATCATAATCTATTCTCGGATTTATCCTGCCCGTGACGTAGTAAAAGTCGGTATATATCAGCATTGTATCAGTTGTAATTTTATCATTAAAAATTATGTAAATCGTAAAATAACGTCGTATATTTATCTTTTGATATTTACAATATCATTATGACTTCATGTCAAGCATTTTATTGCACTAATGAAAGGGAAAATGTGAGAAGAATTTTTTTTTTTGTAATTACCGGTCAGGACTATCCTTGTCAACACATTGACCAGTGACCACGAAAAACACGGGAAAGTACGACAGCATTGGGGACAAAAAAAGAAAAAAAACACGTGTAAGCATAAAACGACTTAAAAGTTACAGTTATTTAACCTACGGGCAATCACGTAAAACATGATATTATACGTAGAACACCCCCCCCCCCCC
>MJUT01053428.1:492855-540749 GCA_002080005.1 Gigantidas platifrons
CCCGACGGAATTCTGTCGGTGACAACTTGAGTCTTCAGTTTTACATTGTATGGCAGTTCCAGGTTTTTTACGATGATCCGCCAGACTGATTGTACAAAATATTTGAATGCTACCAAAATCTGTCGAAAATAATTTAAAATAGTAAGAAACAACGAATTTTCTTTATTTCAGTATTTATTATGCAATTCATAATACATCTGCTCAAAATCTTTCTAAAATAAATGCTATGATTAACCCGCTTGTTGTCGAATCTTTAACAGTTAATAACACTACACGAAGAAGGAATATATTATCTGTATAATTTTGTACCAAATAATCTTAAGGAGTGTGATTTAGATTTGAAGATTGCCTAAATATAGAGAGACCTATATATATTAATTCAAAATTTTGTATGTGGAGACAGGGACTTTATTATTCTATTTTGTTCACTTAGAGGTAGTATTTCCCGAAATTCATGTATACTTTAAAATGTTGCAATGAAGTTCATCAGTATTGCAGTGTGAGTATCCAAGCATCATGTAGACATTATACCTTTTATGAACATGCATAGGCTACACCAAGGTACAGGCCGATATGACTTGTAAACGTCCGTTTTATTTCTTAATATGGTCATAAGAAAACTCTTTTCTTGCGACTTAAAGATATTACTTTTATTTTACATATACTCGTCAACTAAATCTATACTTCTAACAGGTAATATCACCCACGCTGTACTAGTTAAGCTTCAATGTTTGCACCATCCAAGTTTTATAAGTCAGTGCCCTCATTAGGTTAACGTTATGATACAAGCGTCTTTGTGATTCAAACGCACAATTAACCACTTATGGAACAGTAGCGTCACCAAACGGGAGAAGCGGTGAATGATTCCTATTGAATTGTGACTTTACAGGAATGATCATTGGGTGATCCTGTACTAAACTTGTGAATCGTTTGCTGATCGGAAATTCAAGATGGCCACCATGACTCGACTTAGTTTTAACATAGGACCTATGGAAAAAATGTTTAAAAGTCTTCTCCTCTGAAACCAGCAAGTCAATTTAAAGCAAACATGGCATGAATGGTCCTTAGGTGGTCAACTTTCAAAATTATGTCCTGTGAGCCCGACCTCCATCCAAGATTGCCGCAGTCAGCGGACATAGTTTTAACATAGGACCCTATGGGAAAATTGTTTAAAAGTCTTCCCTCTGAAACCAGTCAGCCAATTTAAAGCAAATATGGCATGGATGGTCCTTGGGTAGCTATAGTATACTTTTAAAATTGTGTCCGGTGACTACTACCTCCATCCAAGATGGCTGCCATGAGCAGACATAGTTTTAACATAGAACCCTATGGGATTTGAATAGTAACTTAGATGTATTCGGCATGCAGACATTCTTAAGAGGACTTAGTTATGTCAGGTGAGTGATACAGGCTCATGTGAGCCTCTAGTTTGTTTCAAAATGATGATATTGTTCAAAAGTGAGGATGCATGTATTAAATGTGCATCATTTGTTGTCTGTTGTTAAACGACTTCATATATCTGTCCATTGTCAATATACAACATGTAGTACTAAAATGAGCACAATTATTTAGAAAGTCTTATTTCATTTAATGAAATAGAAATAATAGTTGCTTATGTATAGGGCATAATTGTGATAGAGAGACTGCTCTTGGGACAGTAGTATTGACTTCAACACTGATAATGCCCTTGCCTGCAACCCGGGCATTATCAATGTTTCAGTCAATACTACTGTCCCTTGGGCAGTCTATAAATCACCATAATGCCCTATACATAAGTAACTATTATATAAGTATTCACATGATCAACAATACTACAGCCTAGGAACAAAAAGGATGGCAGCAGTGACCACTAATGTATCCACATGATCAACAATACTACACCCTATGAACAAAAAGGATGGCAGCAGTGACCACTGATGTATCCATATGATCAACATTTCTGCAGCTTCAGATATTAAAAACACTGCAACACTTCTGTGTAAGAAAAGTTTGAAGATACCAAGGGGGGTAATCAGAAGCTGTAAAATCATAGGACAGTTAAAACAATGGCCAAAAGAAAAAGGACAAACAGACAAACTATGGTTCATAAAATCCTACACGGAAAATGAAGGGTTGAACAACATGAACACCACTAAAAACTGAAGGTGAACTCAAGTACTTTGGAAGTGTGAGCAGTTCATCTTCCACTAAAGGCACTAAACTCATCTCAAAAACCTGTAAGATGTCATATTCAGTGACAAGTCATGAACAAAGACAGAACTGTGATGATGGACAAAATATAACAGGTTTGTAATTTGTTGTAGGGAAGTACTTGGTATAATATATATAGATTATTACATGGCATTTTTCATATCATACTCTTTATCAGCCCGAGGTCATGATATCAGCTCAAGAGCCGATGTTATGATATGTTTATCATATACTTCAACAGAGGAAATAACTGATTTGTACCAAAATGTTTAGTCAATTTGGCTAGAATTAAATACATGTATATAGTTATACAACAAGAAAATTATTGTTTTAATATACAAATCCAATAAATGCATGTTTTTCAATATCATACGAGAGAAATTGGTAGTTAATAATTTTCTGTGCAAATATTTTATAAAACAGTTGAATCTGTAAACTTAGTTTTCCGTAAATTCACGAAGTGAACTTACAGACTTTGACGGAAAGGCATGTAAATACAATCCGGAAGCAGTTAATAAACTTGCTTTATCAGCCCGCTTGAACCATTCTTGTGAATCTGGTTGAAATAAACATGACTCCTCTTATTATTCTAAGCAAATCTCAAAGTTTTATTACAGGGTAAAATTTTAGCTTTATCATTTACAAGTTTAGGATAAAGTATTTTATGTCCTTTCTTTATCAGAATTTTCAGTGGCCATTGTAGTCATAATCGTATGCTAGTTAGATTCATAACTACCTATAGTATATATAATCAGTGCCTGAGTTGTGAGTTGTGAGTTCAAATCCCGCTGTGGCGCGGCATACTCGATAAAACATTTTATGATAAAGTTTGTCAGTGACTTGCAGCAGGTCGATATTTTTCTCCAGGTACTCTGGTTTCCTCCACCAATAAAACTGACCACCATGATATAGCTGAAATATTGCTGAAAGTGGTATTAAACACCATAACCCTAATCCTTAACCCATAAGATTACTACAATTACTGTGAAGTTATTATGGTCTATAGAAGATAAAACATTTTACATGTATTTTCAAAGACAAAACATTTTACATAAATTTTCAAAGATAAATTATTTTACATTTATTTTCAAAGATAAAACATTCTACATGTATTTTCAAAGATAAAACATTCTACATGTATTTTCAAAGATAAAACATTTTATATTTATTTTCAAAGATAAAACATTCTACCTGTATTTTCAAAGATAAAAATTCTACATATATTTTCAAAGATAAAACATTCTACATGTATTTTCAAAGATAAAACATTCTACCTGTATTTTCAAAGATAAAAATTCTACATATATTTTCAAAGATAAAACATTCTACATGTATTTTCAAAGATAAAACATTCTACATGTATTTTCAAAGATAAAACATTCTACATGTATTTTCAAAGATAATACATTCTACATGTAGTTTCCAAATAAAGATTTTGTTGTACATTTTTCAGAGGCAAGGAAGATATGTATGTTACGAAACAAAGAGAAGGAACAGAGAAGTCTTGATAATAATGTTTCATCAGTAGAAAGTGAACAAGATTTGACACCACCTTGTAGAAACAGTAAACTTATCAGTATGTATCATATACCGGTACAAGGATCCAGAAAATTTCTTCAGACTAATCAGGCATTTTGTAATGCTCAATTTAATGTCTGATTTGGGTCTAATCCAAGCCCCAAGTAGACTGCACATGACAACTTTTGGTCTAATTCAGTCACCCTGTGGATTGTTATATCTTGGTCCATACAACTGGGGTATAATCCATACATTATTTGGAGAGTACATCTTTTGGTCCATGACAGTTTTGGGTCTAATACAGGTATCATGTGGACTATACATGTTTTGGTCCATGACAGCTTTGGGTCTAATACAGGTATCATGTGGACTGTACATGTTTTGGTCCATGACAGCTTTGGGTCTAATACAGGTATCATGTGGACTGTACATGTTTTGGTCCATGACCGCTTTGGGTCTAATACAGGTATCATGTGGACTGTACATGTTTTGGTCCATGACAGCTTTGGGTCTAATACAGGTATCATGCGGACTGTACATGTTTTGGTCCATGACAGCTTTGGGTCTAATACAGGTATCATGTGGACTGTACATGTTTTGGTCCATGACAGCTTTGGGTCTAATACAGGTATCATGTGGACTGTACATGTTTTGGTTCATGACAGCTTTGGGTCTAATACAGGTACCATGTGGATTGTACATGTTTTGGTCCATGACATATTTGAGACTACTACAGGTATCATGTGGATTGTACATGTTTTGGTCCATGACATATTTGAGACTACTACAGGTATCATGTGGACTGTTTATGTAACAGGCCATGGCTACTTTGGGTCTAATCCTAATTTAGATATCACTGTGGTCTGTTCATGTATCAGTCAATACCAGTATTGGATCTTATTAAAGCATCATATGGACTGTACATGTAATGGTCCATGACAGCATATTCCATTCAAACTGATGCTGAATCTTTATTGCAATTAGTATCTCTAAAATATTCATTAAGTATTATCGAAGTTATGCCTATTAGTTAAGAAAAAGAACACCAAAAACATCCTTGTAAGCACAATAATCTCTTAACAATTTCCACAATTTCAAACCAAATTTATACTGAACCATCATCCAAACAACAACCTTGTATATACAAAAAAAAATGCATCTCAGATTATATAAAGAAAGGCAGATATCGAGGACAGTCTAATTAAAATCAGATTTCTCAGTTGCCCCACTTTAAAAAAACGTTGCTGCGTGAGAGATCTGAGGAAACTCCATTACGAGTCGCATCCGAGTGACCCTATGTACCATCAAATGAAAATGGCAATGACGAGACTAGGAAAATGTTACTACGCTGCCTTTAATCTACAAGCAAGCCGATCCGTCGAAAAAGGTCATAGCCATATATTTTATCATATCATTATATATTCATGACATAAGGTCACTCACATTAGACCTGTAATGGGGTTTCCTTAGATCTCTGACGCCACCACATATTAGTGAACGGGAGCAAGTGATACATCTGATTTTAATCAGAATGGGCAGAGGAAACCAAGATGTGATAAAAAAAGTAAATCTTAAATATGGAAAGAAAAAAGGGGGATCCAAAGACAAACCATGATCAAGAACCCCATCAAAAACTGTTGATGAACTTGGGTACTCTAGAAGGGTAAGCAGTGCCTGTTCTACATGTGACACTCGCTGTGTTACTCAGAGTAGTGATCAAAATTTTGTTAATGTCCTCATCAAAAACTGGATGACCTTGGGTACTCCGGAAGGGTAAGCAGTGCCTGTTCTACATGTGATACTCACTGTGTTACTCAGAGTAGAGTTCAAACTTCAGTTAATGTTGTAAATGAGGTAGTAGGGACAGAAAGAGATAAAATTTGCTTACCATTCAACCAATTCACAATGGCGACCGTACAACTCTCTGGATTATGTGAAACTGTACTTTCTACAATATGTTTGTACTTTTTAATTTGAATATGGAAGAATGTAATTCATTGAAAATAATGTATTTTCAGATTGTAACAACCAGTACTATGATGAGTATAGCAATGTTCCAGTTTTTCATCTGACCTTCATCATGGAGAATGTCATAGAGAAATCAAACCTCATCACTGGACATAAATGCTATGGTAATAATATGACAGATGAGGATACTCTAAGAAGTACTTTTGAATTTGTAGGAAGTGTAGAAGAAGATCTTGCTGTTAATCTGTATGCATTAAATATCCAGTCTTTACAAGGAATTGGTAATGAAGATTTTAATGCGCCCAAAGTCTCAATGAATCCAAATTTCTACAAGATTATTGACACGCAAAATGTAGTATTCCAGCATGATTCATATGAAATAAATAGTGACATCTATGTTATAAACTCAGAAAATACAAATCCAGGATATACAAGATTACATATAACAACTAAGCATCATTCACATACATGTACTTATCACAAGGAGATTAATGGAACTCATTATTTAACTACAAGTCGGTATATCAATCCAAAGTCAAAATATCCAGATATGGATAAACCTCCTAGCTATGGCACCTTTTCACCTTTTAAAAAATGCCAGAACATTTATCTTTGTTACAAATGCCCCAGATGGCCAGACCAAACAAGAGAGTGGATATCACGGAATCGTCCAAGTGGCTGGCCACAGAAGTCTTTATTAAAAGAAGTTGAAGCTCTTCCATGTGTTTTAACGCCAAATTCTCATCCATGCAGTAATGAACCTGATGTAGAATGGATGTTTGACTTTTCTTTTCCTGAGAGATTCCTCTTGAAAGAAAATATATCAAAAGAACAAAGATACTGCTTTCATGTGTTCAAACTTTTAATAGATTTTCATACAGGTAGAATGGAAGAGTTGTCTACCTTTGTTCTGAAAACCATCTTCCTGTACACACTAGAAGTACTTCCTCAACTCCAGTGGGATAACTGCCCTTCAGCATGTGTGTTATACATGATAGAAATTTTACTTGTAAGTTTGAAAGAAAGGAAAATACCACATTATTTTCTTCCAGAGAATAACATTATCGAACATTTTAGTGGGGGATTAATATATAGCTTAATGGAGAAGGTGAATGCGGTAAGAGAATTTCCTATAATGTCGATAATCATCATGGCCGAGAGTCACGGTGTGATGAGTACTTACATAACAGATCAAATCATCGAGGATCTTAATCATTATTCGACACATAATGGCATTCAGGATTCAATACTTCACACATTTGTTCCAGCATACACTAAAATCATCTCGATATCACTTGCCTTAAGAAAATTTAGACAATCGGCAAATGCTGCCGTTAGTGGATATAAGATGCTGCAAGATTTGTTCCAAGGTAATGAAGGGGATTATAATCCCTATAAAAATATGTCGTTGTTCATGTTTATTCGGCAGGCTATAGATGATTCGATACCGTTATATCAGGTATGGTGGCTGTGCTTCTTTATTGATTATTATAAAAAAACAAACACCTTGTCATCATTTACACACACTAATCCTTTCAAGAAAATCAGCGATATGATGGATGGTTTTCCTCCAGGTGATTTAGATGACATTTCAGTTCCGAATCACGTTCTTAGTTATGGTCAAAAAGGAAATATGCTTGGACCAGACCTTGAATTTCTTTTGACTATGTGTCAATTTTTGATATCTGAACATGAGTTTCAACAAGTTGCTCATTACCTTCGTGGACTTATACATATTGTTAACAAGAAAATCAAGAATCCAGAAAGTTTCATGCCAGAGTGTATACCAGGGTACGAAGAAAGGATGGGGTACGTGATGCAGTCTATGATCTCATCATTATACAATAATCTGTTATGGTTACTCAACGCTCTATTCATGTGTTATCAGAAACAACAACAAACAGAGTATTTCCAAGAATACATTGAGCAACTTGAATCAGTTTGTGACATACTAGCTTCTCCTTCATCTTATGAAGGACTTGCAAAAATTTGGCGGGCACTTGGTAATAGAAAGAAAATGAATGAGGCTATTACAAAACAAAGATGTCTTCAAGGGTAAATTGATGTTCAATTTTGAAGTACATTGGAACCTGTCTAAACCAACAAACCAAGGAACCAGGGAAATGTGTCGGAATGTTCAGGATGTCGGAATACACAGGTTTTATTTTAATTAACGAAAATACTTTGGGACCATAAATTTTGGTCGGATGTCACAGGATGTTGGAAAACTCAGGTATCGGATTGTACAAAATCCACTGTATTTTATAGTTCTTTTTATATTGTTAAATAATCTGTTTTCAGCTTTCAGATTATTGCATGTGGTCAGCTATTATTCGATTAGTTTCTCTGTGTAATCATTAGGTCTTTTAACTTACTTGGCTAAAGTCTAAGTGAGCTTTTACCATCATGCAACATCCATGTTATTTTCATATTTCAATCTTGTCTTCTAAAATTATTAGTCCAAATTAAAGCTGCCATAGCTTAACTGTGCTGGTCCTTGTATAGTCCTTTTTCAAAATCATATCCAACAGCCATGCCCTAGATCTAAGCTTTATCATGGCAAGAACAAGTTATATATCCATGAGATGATGGTTATGTCTGCTTTGTAGTAGACGCTTAGTTGGTTCTTTATGGTGCTAGCCCATTGAAACAATTGTCCACAGATAGACATGTTGCTCCACTCCAGCACATTATTTTAATTCTGAGAAAACCAACCTTTGACCTTACTCCTTAATGCTTCATTTTGTAAAGAAATTTTAAGTGGTGATGGTCATCAATTCCACCAATATCAACAAAACGAAGCACATCTCATCTTCACTGACATATGACATAGGAAATGCAGATCCTGGATTGAGACAGGCACAAAAATGTGGCAGGTTTAAACCAGTTAATGGGATCCCAACACCTCCCCTCTTGATAATTAGATCTCCAACAGTAATACATGTACAAACAAATGATGAAAACCCTGCACAGAATTAATTACTTCCACTCAAAAAGATTTCATACTATCATAAAAATTATTAACAACAAAAACATGGACAGTACAATAGCAGGATCAATGAATGCTCCTAAGGAGAGAAGCAACAAATACCAATTTTATGGTCTTTTGTTTGACCTAACCATGACTCAAACAGAAAATCTACCGCACTTGAAGTGAGCACATTATTACACCAAAGATGCAGTTATAACTGTATACAAGTCAGTAGTATTATTTTGATACCTGTAACACACCACTAACTAAGACAAAATGGTCAAAATCAAGACTCTTATACAAAAATGTAATAAAAAGTTCAAAAAACTTTAAAAAAAAAAAAAACAAAACAAAACAAAAACAAAAAAACAACTGCACTTTGATATAACTTTGTGAATGTTAAATATGAATCCAAGATATTCAGAAAATATCTTGTATGCAATACAAATGTACTTCTTTAAAATGAAATTAAGTTGTATTGTATGAATGAATATTTGTTAAGTAAACATCTGTTGTGGTTAATTTTTACCAGTATCCTAATATTGCAAAAAGATATTTATTTTCTAACAAAGCTTCAAAGATGTTAATTTTTTTATATATTTTGTGGTGCCATCATGGTCATGGTGGTGATTGTATGGTAGTTGAATTTAACATAGCAACAACATATTATGTGATAAAATTTGTCAATGACTTGTGACAGGTATGTGGTTTTCTCAGGGTACTCTGGTTTCATCCACCAATAAACATGACCGCCATAAATATAACTGAAATATTGTGAAAGTGACATTAAACACTCTGCAATATTAAGAGTTTTGCACCACATAATATAATGAATACTATCACAATAGTTTACGAAATGATTGTTATACCATAATTGCTACTAATGAATGCTCCCTTTATTTTCACTAAACCACAGTAAAACTTGAAGAAAAGTTAGATAGGGTGACTAATATATGTTTCTACAAACATAGACATAACTTTTTTTCATATTGAACCGTATCGGTGGTGCTCGCCTCGAGTGTGGTAGATCATGAGTTTGAACCCAGATCGAGTCAAACCAAAGTCTATAAAATTTGTATTTGTTGGTTCTCTGCTTGGCAGTATTAAGGAGAAAGAGCAAAGACTGGTTGGCTCGGAGTCGGGATAATGTGTCCGAGTGGGGTGACATGTCTATCCGCAGACTGTTGTTTCAGTAAGCTAGCTCTATTAAAAAAACAACTAAGCGTGTTGGTCTAGTACAAAGCGGAGCTCATCATCATTTCATTGAAAATTAACTTGTTCTCGTCATGATATAGCTGAAATATTGCTGAGTTGGCGTTAAACAACAATCACTCTCAATTCTTCCATATTCATGACACTGCATTTATAAATTTCAAGACAATATCACTTGTATATTAATAAAGTATACCTGTACAGGGCAAATTAATTTGTCTTTATTTACTTTTAGTCAATAAAATATGACTTTTTGTACATGTCATAAGTGAAAACCTAATCATACATATGTATGTGGCTTTTATTATTTTTGGGTTTTATGATATTATTATTTAATGTTACTAGTATTTGTGCTTATGTTCTATAAAAAAAAAGAAAAAAAAGATGATTACAAGCAGAATGAAAGATGCATGCAAGTTTATATAAAAATGTGAATGCATGAAATTGCCTTATCAGTTGTACTTATTATTTTCTGTGGGGAGCCGCTGTGGTTGAACCTACTTGTACAACATTATATGATAAAGTTTGTCAGTGACTTGCTACAGGTCGGTGGTTTTCTTTATATAGTCCAGTTTCCTCCACCAATAAAACTGACCACCACGATATAACGGAAATATTGTTGAAAGTGAAGTTAACCACCATAAACCATATTTTATGTGGCTCATGATTGATGAATAAAAATAATTGATGATATGATTGATAGATTGGTGTTTAACGTATTTGATTTGATTTGATTTTGATATTCATTCCTATTGAACATGTTAACTGGGATGTGTATATTAATAACTCACATTTTTGTAAGTGTGTACAATGTATTCAGTTAGCATGTTGGTGTGTAATTAAAGTTTTTGTTATCAAAATGCTGTATTGTACAAATGGTACTCATGCTCTATGTTGTAAATTTGGTCTCTCAGCTGTTTTACACTGAAAGCATATTACAGATTAAATAAAGAGAAGAATGTGTTCATAGGACTCTGATGCCCCCGTTTCGAGCTAAAGTATACAAGGAAAATACTGTAGAGCAGTTTATAGTCATAATGGCCAAAATAAAACCTGACCTGTGCATTGTTGTCAAAAACATTGTGTATAAATCTCAAAATATTTGGTCATGGGAAACTGAAGCTAAGAGCATGAAAACCACAAAGTTGTCATTTTCATTTCAGAGGCATAACTGTGTTATTTCCCTTATAATCAAATTACAACAAAAAGTTATCTCCCTTAGACCTTTATGGATAAATGGAGACTATTATATACCACTGATTGATTGATTGGTGTTTGATGCCAAATTTAGCAGTATTTTAGTCATATTGTGGCATGAACTAATTCTATAAATTAATTTCCTCAACTAGAAGGCTCTTAGAAATAAGACATATTTGTGTATAAAAATCCAATCTATTGCGTTTTACAATTGTGACAGTATGGTATTTTTCATTTTATTACTTGTATACCATGATGACTTGTTGATGTTTGTTAGGAGACATGATTTTGTTTTGTTAGCTATTGTTTATCTGTTAATTAGAAGACATTGTGTTCTGATAACTATTGTTACTTTGAAATTAGGAGGTGACATGATGACATATGCAATATATTGATTAGTATGTTATTTTAAAATAGAGACAAAAGATGAACTATATTAACATTGAATAATAATAGATTTTATAGATTATTTTTTGATTATTTATAATAATATACCAAAATTTAAGCTAATAAATGTGATATCTTTAGTGTTCATTTATTTGTCATCAATGCACAAATAGGTATGGCCATTAGAGGGTGAGGGTTATTGGTCTTTAATGCCACGTAACAATATTACAGTAATATCTTGGTAATTATGTCCTCCAAACGAAGTTTGGGAGACATATTGTGTTTGCTCCGTTTCTTTTTATTATTATTATTATTATGGCTCCCAAACGAAGTTTGTGAGACATTGGTTTTGCTCTGTTTCTTATTATTATTATTATTATTCTTATTATTCCACCTTTTTCTTCCACATCAAATTTTGTCCGGAGCTTTTCTCGGAAACCGTACAGCAGATCCTTTTGAAACTTGACACACAAATAGATCATCACTCAAAGTTGTGCACCTGATTTTAAAAATTTCAAAATGGCCGCCAATATGCTAAAAAATTCTAAAAAACACAAAAATGATCATAGCAGGTTACTCGCCAAACAGAAATTGATGAAACTTGATAGGAACAACATCCACATCTAGTGGAACGAGATAAGCCAAAAAAATCGGAATGGGTTGGACAAACTTTGCCGCAGTTGCCATGGAAACAAAAAAGGGGGGATTTAAAAAAAAATTTGATTCCTTTCATCAAACTTCATCAAACTTTGTAGGAAAATCCACCATAGTGTGTGGCAGCTTTTGGGGGGGGGGGGGTTGAAAAAATACAAAATGGCCGCCAAATACAAAAATTAGTTTCCAAGTAGATTATGATGTTGCGAATTGATATTCATCGTTGGTTTGCTATGGTGGCCATTTTGAATCCAAAATGGCCACCAAAATACAAAAATCCTCCTATTTGGGCGAAATTTGGTTTCCAAGTAGATTATGATGTTGCGAATTGATATCCATCGTCGGTTTGCTATGGCGGCCATTTTGAATCCAAAATACAAAAATCCTCCGATTTGGGCGAAATTTTGTTTCCAAGTAGATTTTGATGTTGGGAATTGATATCCATGGTTTGGGAGCCATATTATGATCCTTCAAATCATATCATATCTTGTTATTATTATTCTTGTTTCTTCCGCCAAAAGTTTGTCCGACACATTTCTCGGCGACTACTGAACGGAAATCAATGAAACTTCACAGGAATGTTAAGCGCTATCAGTAGATGTGCAGAGTTCTTTTGGAATTTTCAAAATGGCTGCCGTTGCCATGGAAATAGCCAAAATGAAAAAAAAATGAAAAACACAAAAATAATCATAGCAGGTTACTCGCCAAACAGAAATTGATGAAACTTGATAGGAACAACATCCACATCTAGTGGAACGAGGTAAGCCAAAAAAATCGGAATCGGTTGGACAAACTTTGCTGCAGTTGCCATGGAAACAAAAAAGGGGGGATTTAAAATATTTTTGGATTCCTTTCATCAAACTTCATGAAACTTTGTAGGAATATCCATTGTAGTGTGTGGCAGCAGTTTGGGGGTGGTTGAAAAAATTCAAAATGGCGGTCGTTGCCATGGTAACCAAGGTACAAAATGGCCGCCAAATACAAAAATCCTCCGATTTGGGCGAAATTTGGTTTCCAAGTAGATTATGATGTTGCGAATTGATATCCATATGATCCTTCAGATCATATCATATCTTGTGTATTGTTTGTTTGGGGGACATGTGTAACGCTCTGCGTTACAGTAACCAATATTTTTGTTGTGTGGAGAAAACCAGTTACCTGTGAAAACCACCCACCTGCAGGAAGTCACTTACAAACTTTATCTCACAATGTTGTATCAAGTACACCTTGCTATGCACAAGAATCAAACTAACAACGTAGTGATGATAGGCACTTGATTGTATAGGTTTAAAGCCAACTTCCATATGATCGCAGTCAAATGGCTTCTTATCTTTCACAAAGCACGACACTGACAACTGAATATTGAGCAATACAGACCCCAATGAAAACTGGTGGTGAACGCAGGTGCTTCTAAATGGTAAGCAGTTCTGCTCAACTATTGTCACCCATCGTATTACTGTTCAATGACATGTACTTCATGATTTTTCAGCTACATCATAGTGAAAACAAGTTACTTATTCATGAGATGATTATGCTAACTGTTTTGTATGAGACCAACATGTTGAGTTGGAGTTTTGTAGTGCTAGCTCATAAACAACAGATTGACATGTCGCTATACTTAAGCACATTATCCTTGCTCTCAGTCAACCAATCTTTGCTCTTACCCCTAAATGCTGGGTGCTTTTTGGAGAAGCAACAATTACTGAATTTAGTCTTTGGTTAGACCTTACAAGGTTATAGCCCACAATATATTGAATACAAGGTGAGCACTCTAACCATTACATCGGTGAAAAAAATATCTTCTCGGATTGATCCCACAATTAACATAAATTATAATTGAACAATAAATTTATAAGGTATAACTGAGTGAGTGATACTGGTTTATGTGCTCTTTATAGTTCTAACTTGCTGAAACAACAGTTCCTAGGTAAAGGTGTCTCTCCACTAGAACACATTACTAGGGTAGCCTGACTCGGTGCAAACCGGTCTGTTCTTTCTCCTTTATACTGCATGCTTAGCAGGGAAGCAACAAATTATTTATTTTTTAGTCTATGGCTAGACTTGACCAAGGATAAAACCCATGATCTCTCTGTAACAATTCTTCATGGCTCCAAAATCCAACTTTATGATCAACGAAAAACTATAGACCATAACTTACACCCAAATAGGACCTCCCAACATCAATTGTTTGTATTATCTTCACAAATACAAAAGTCCCCCTCTTACAAAGGCCCCTCTCACAGATGCAGTGAGAAAGTAATTTACTACTAAATCGTACCCCTTAAGAAAGGCCACCCCTCTTATAAGGCATCTTTATCATTGCCGAAGGGGTGACCTTACAAGAGGAGGGGTACTGTAATCACAAAATAAGATCTTGCCAATTTCCCTCTTTTTTTATTTTAAATATATTATTATAATAATCATAGCACCATGATAACAAATATCTATACACACAAATTGTAGACAAAAATATGCATAGAATTAAAAAGAAAATGCATAAAATTACAAAAAAATGCATAAATTGATGTAACAATTTTCATTGTATTTCACAAGTTATTAGAAATAGTCAAAATAGTAGTTTTACAGACAAAATAAATTCATACAAAAGTTACATACAACATTAGGATATAGAATTAGTACAAAGTGGTGAACCAACGCCTGATAAAAAGGATTGTAGCAACATATCTCTAGATGAATACCTTAGGTATGCAGCAGAAAATGATCTCCACAAGGGGAACTTAGGGAGTGAGTGATTGTTGTTTAACACCAACTCAGCAATATTTCAGCTATATCATGGCAAGAACAAGTTATTTTTCAATGAGATGATGATGAGGTCCGCTTTGTACTTGACCAACATGCTTAGTTGGATGTTTATAGTGCTAGCTCACTAAAACAACAGTTCGCAGGTGGACATGTCGCCCCACTCAGACATATTATCCAGATTCCGACCCAACCCGTCTTTGCTCTTTCTCCTTAATGCTGTGTGCTTAGCCGAGAAGCAACAAATCTTATACTCTTTGGTTAGACCCGGTCAGGGTTCGAACCCACAATCTACTGCATTCAAAGGGGGGGCGGTGGACAGGCTAACCACTATGCCACCTATGTGAGGACCTTTGGATATAGAGTTTAAGTAGAAGGGACCCATGATTTAACAGGCACTTGAAAATATTGGAATATTTAAATAAATTAGGTTGAAATCTCCTGCGAACAGAAAAATACTTAGTTGGAGCTATCCAAGGAATACAGGTTCAGGATACCAAGATTGTCATTGTTTGAAAGTAATTTTCGTCATTAATTTACAGGAAGATTATACCGAAATTAGTAATTTAATCTTTTTCTTCAAATATTGACTCACAAAAAATTGTTAAATAAAAAAAATGTATACAGCACCCATCTCGTAATATTGCATTATTTATGAAGGGACTACAAGTACATAATCATACTAACAACAGTTGGCCACTATATTTAAGACTTAGCATAATTAAACAAAAGTTAATATAAATAACATAATACAATTTAAAAAGCACCAAATAAGGCAACATTTCTTATTATTGATTACTTTAATAAAGTAAATTTTCAATAATTGCCAAGGATTTACAGACTAGGATGCTTATATACAGTCAAACCTGAATTGAGATGTCACCTGTAGGACAAAGAAAAAGTGGTCTTTTAAGACAGGTGACCTCTTAAAAGAGGTTCAAGTCATGTGAAATTTTCCATGCCAGGACAAGAAAAAGTTGACCTTTTAATACAGGTGACTAATTAATAGAGGTGATGGCATGAGCAGGTTTGACTGTATATACCTGCTTGAAAAAAATATTAAAATAAGCAGTAACAATTACATGTAAATACTTCCATTTTAGTACATTGTCATCTGTATGTCAATATTACATTGTCTCCAATGAAAAATAAACAACATTTTAGTACATTGTCATCCATATGTCAATATTACATTGTCTCCAATGAAAAATAAACAACATTTTAGTACATTGTCATCCNCAGTCAAACCTGAATTGAGATGTCACCTGTAGGACAAAGAAAAAGTGGTCTTTTAAGACAGGTGACCTCTTAAAAGAGGTTCAAGTCATGTGAAATTTTCCATGCCAGGACAAGAAAAAGTTGACCTTTTAATACAGGTGACTAATTAATAGAGGTGATGGCATGGGCAGGTTTGACTGTATATACCTGCTTGAAAAAATTATTAAAATAAGCAGTAACAATTACATGTAAATACTTCCATTTTAGTACATTGTCATCCGTATGTCAATATTACATTGTCTCCAATGAAAAATAAACAACATTTTAGTATATTGTCATCCATATGTCAATATTACATTGTCTCCAATGAAAAATAAACAACATTTTAGTATATTGTCATCCGTATGTCAATATTACATTGTCTCCAATGAAAAATAAACAACATTTTGGTACATTGTCATCCGTATGTCAATATTACATTGTCTCCAATGAAAAATAAACAACATTTTAGTACATTGTCGTCTGTATGTCAATATTACATTGTCTCCAATGAAAAATATTTATCACAAGATTTAGATGAATTATAAGGATAATGGATAATATAGAAATGACAATGAAAAACAATCATGAGTTATCTCCCTTATGACAATGGACCACATTATTGAATTATCTCCCTTCTGATATCGAAAACATTTTCAAGTTATCTCCCTTAATAAATAAATGACAATGGGAAACATTATTAAGTTAGCTCATTTTATACATAAATGACAATGAGAACTATTATATTCCTTCACCAAGGAAATAATAATGATCATCCACAAACATGTATTAATAGTACTATACAATGAATTACCCTATACAATTCATCCACAAAGTTGTACATTTTGTATCAAAACATTATGACCAGCACTTTTTGTTCAAGTAAAAATATGTAATATGAAAATGAAATTAATGAAAAAAAAGAAATTGAAGAATGAAATATAATTTAAAGTACATACACAAACATTATAAACTAAGCATAGCTTTCTAAGCAGCAATGTAATGGCACTATCAGAAACAAAAATGTAACAAGTTAACATGTAAAGTGAATTCATATAAATATAGGCTCTGAACGTGAACAAGCACGACAAACGATCAAAAGTATGTTCAAAATGGCATTCATGCAAAAGATTGTCAAATGATTGTCAAGGAAAATATTTGACAAAAAAAATAAACAATGGATGTTAGAAAATGGATTAAAGGGCCACTATAATATAAATAAAGTTGTTACGAGACATCAAATATGTTACCCCACAAATAAATAAAATCATGTAACATCGCCAATAAAAAAGGGAAAAATTGACGGAATGGATAAGACTCAAAACAAATATATTTAATTTCAACAGAAAAAGGTCTACATTTCTTGAATTTGAAAACGTTTGAAAATTGAAGGAACTTTTCACTCCTAAAATTGACCTCAAAAGATAATATTGAACACATATAGACAATCTTATCAACAACATAAATGAGTTCAGCACCATTTCATTACACTACTCCTGGGCAAATGAGTAGGAAAATATCAATAGAAAACTTTCTCGCTTACTCGTCCAGCTTTCGTTTTAAAAAATGCATAGAATCTGAAGCAAATTGTTGATGCCATGGAAACATGTTACTATATATAAATGTTTAGGATTTCCCACCACACTACTTTTATATAACTACTCCATCACCTGTCAATTAAAACCACTAATTTAAACCTCGCTTAAAAATCTTATCACTGATACCTCTCTAAACCAAAACCCTAAATAAACCAGAATCTTTTTAACATGTTAAATTGACCAAGATTTCCAATTAGGACTTTATTTCATGATAGGTATATATGTATATACTGATCATGAAATAAAGTCCTAATGTTGGAAATCTAACAATTTAACATGTTAAAAACCAAAAACCTGTCTATTCCGAACACAAAAGCTGGTCCAAAGGATGTTAGGTTTAGACAGGTTTCACTGTATATTTAAGGATTGATAGCAATTTTTGTTTAGTTCATGAAGAAATAACCTCAATCAGGTTGTACACACCGGGTTACGCAAGGGTGTGTACAACCTGATTAAGGTTATTTCGAATGAACCGAACAAATAATTTCGATCAATCCTTATAAATTAATTCAAACTTTTTTTACTATGATATTGAAAAATATATTTATTTTTTAAACAAAATAAGGCAAAAAATCAGAAATAAATTTAAATAACCCCAAAGGTGCCTCATTTTAAGAAAATCGCCTGATAACAACGGCATGCGATGCCTTGGGAATGACGTCTATTTTCAGATTCAGTACAAACGAAAATGTACTCAACTTTTTAAACCAATCAAAACACGTATAAAATGACATGTGACTCTAAAATTAATTTATTTAAAAATATATAGCAAAAATTCTTCAAAGCTCTAATATGTTAATTGTTAATTCATAAATCTTTTCAATTTAATTCAGCAGTTGAGAAAAGCTGTTTATAAAACATTGAGACAGAATTAATCTGATCTCATAATGAGGGAAGACACAGTGATTTGCTTTGTCACTCAAATTCAGTGTGGCTCAATACAATGCATCCTCCATTTTTAACCACATAATGTGTGTGTGTAACAATACATTTTACAGAATTAGTTTATAAATGAAAAAGCTACTAATAAACTTTATCCAATAAAGTTGTATCAAGTATATCTAGACTAGAGCAGGCCTTATGGTCATAAAACTTTCAAGTTATTAGTTTCGTACTCGTACTTGAAAAACATCCAATCAAAATGTCATATCCAATAAATATAGCATTTTGATTGGACAATTTTGGAGTACGAGTAAAAAATTAGTTTCGTACTCGTACTTGAAAAACATCCAATCAGAACGAAGTCTTCAATAAATATATCATTCTGATTGGACGATTTTGGATTACGAGCACCAAAACTTGTACTGGAAAGTTTCATAACTGCAAGGCCTGGAGATTAAATCAGAAATCATAGCAGTTATATGTACTGCTTATATAGATAAATGTAAATGAAAATAATATGTGACTTTGTCCGCAGAAGCCTCCTCAATATTCATATAAATTAACATATATAATATACCATGTTTATTAGTAAGTTCTATAATTCTAGATTATACCTGAATTATCATGAAATGTGAGTGCATGCAGAAGCCTCCTCAATATTCATATAAATCATCATATATAATATACCCTGTTTGTTAGAAAGTACTATAATTCCAGATTATAACAAAATAAAACAATAAAGTTTTACACTTAGAAAAATACAATACTAAATATTATGTAAATTTAATCTAAAAAAATGCACTAGTAAGGCCATACAAAGTTAATTTCTTGGTTCTCAGGCCCGCCCGCATGTGGAAATTCGTCGCCGCATTGCCGATTTGTTTGCAAAAAAAAAACCAAAAAAAATTGTAAATGCGGTAGCGCTGTCCGTACGGAAAAAACAACCGCATCCGTTTTTCTCTTATATCGCGTGGTCGGTGAAACGCTTTAAAATGCATCATGCTTAAATGAGATTTAAAGCATCGTTATGACAATGTATAAATAAAAAACGTGTTTCCGTTTGACATTTAGACAAAATGTCAATCGTTTCTGTGCAAATTCGGCACAAATGTTTGCCAGTTTTACCAGGAAACATAATAGGGGGCTTCTCCGAAGCTTGTACCTTATTGGAATTGTTTACGGAGATAAAAAATGGTAGGTTGGGACCAGCGGATTGGACGTTTCCATAAAAATTAACCACTTGTGATGTTTCTGCCACCATCGGAAGAAATAAAATTGAAATTTTCAATAAAGTAATGAAAAGATTTATACATTGCCATAGTTTTCACAAAAAAAAGAAGAAAAAATGCCTCCCTCATCACTTTTTACAGCAGTAAAAGGATAAAAAAAAATGCTGCCCTCCCTCTCAATTTTGACAAAAAAGGGCCTGAGAACCAAGTAATTAACTTTGCATGGCCTAAAGTATATCACAAGATGCATAAATAATTTATTCATAATAATAAAATTACACAAAGTCATTATTTCATTCAGTCACTTGCTAAATATAAAATACAAAAAGCTTATATCACTCAGTTTTAAATGTTTTTTTTCTTCTTCCAGACATAAATTTATCAAATATTTTTAGTTTAAATTATTAACACAAAAAACTGATGACATTTGTCATACATTATATAAACAAAGAATATTATAGCACTCTTGATCAAAATAAACAATCATGTTTTTATACCAACCAAATTAAAATTCGAAATGAAACAACTGAAAATTAAAATTTTTAAAGTTACATGTATATGTAATTCTCCACACCAAGTTGTACCATGATAATTAAAACAATTTTTAATAACTCTGATCTTCTCCTTGACAACAAATTTATTACATAAAAACATTGACGATTGCTGTCATATTTTTTATGTTTAGTATTTTGAGCATTTCGGGGAGTTTTCTTTTATGTTGTAGTTATTGGCTATATTTAGACTCGCTACTATTTTCAAGTAATGAAGCATTTTTTGTGAGTTAAAACTCAAGAGGGCAGATAATATTGCATATCTTTACAAGACATTTCATATAAAAATAATGCCAGTAATTTCAGCATGCCATGAAAACTGAATTTGAGAGATCCATGGTGTTCAGGTTATCTGAATTCGAGATATCATAGTTTGATTATAAAATGTAATAGAAAAAAAAATATCATATAAAATCGGACAAAAGGAAAATGACTAGAAAAAACTGCATAGTTACCATCTTTGTTAAACAAAAACTTTTTTATTGATCTCATTTTGTAGTTTTATGGTATATTTTTGGTAATTTATACATTTTTCCTTTGATCTCACCGAGTAATATTGTCAGTATCCTCTGACTGCACAGAATACTGAAAATTATCAAAGTGATATCAAACCCCACATGATGATGTCATAAAAAAAATAATAATGCAAGGTTTTAAGGTCTGACATATATCATCACTAGTATCACAGCTCATTCTATGAAACTCGCTATAATAACTAGTGATAATGTCGGTCTCAACCTTCATAATTGACAATATTCTATATTCATTTCAAACTGTTTTTAGTGATCACATACTTATTGTACTCCTTTTGCAAGATTTTCTCTGATAGTCATATAAAACTGGATTGACAACAAATTCAAATCATAACAATCTATGCTTTCAATACAGATAAAAATTTCTCCTTCATAAAACGTTATTTACGAAGATTTGGAACTAATTAAATGGGCATGCTCCTCATCATCAGACTGACTAGATACAACTTGACTAAAAATGACATCATCTTCTTCGTCAGATTGTGTGTTACTATTTATAGATAAATTATTTATGGCACGATGTGATATGTGTGAACTGACTGGATGATTGTCACTAATAGCAGGACTACTATAGTCTGTTTCATTTTCAGTAGTGCTGTTGCATGAGCTTGAAAAATCAGACTGGATTTCATTTTCATTATTACAATTCCCAGAACCAGCATGCCTGTTATGACTGGTTCCTTGCTCTGGTAACTTTACTCGTAAGTCGTAATAATGATCGTCTTCAGCAGGTTCATCTCGTCTATTGGTTTCACCGAACGTTTGCATCTGATACTCTTCCCACAATTCAGTATTTCCCGATGCATCTGGAGCACAAGGTGACAGAAGTCCTGTTGTCTCTGAAGGATCGTTACCAGTGGTTAACTCCTGCGCCCTTGCATTGACTTTTCTCATTCTTGCTATCAATTTTTTCTCTTCATTGTAACAAAAAATGTACTCCAAAGACTGGTAAATTGCTAGTACTAGACAGAACATACAGGCAAGGGTTAAAATCTAAAATAAAATGTATATCAGTTATTTTTTTGGTTTAGGTTTCTAGTGTTTAATGCCACTTTCAACGATATTTCAGTTGTATCATGGAGGTAAGTTTTATTGGTGGAGGAAACTAGAGTACCCAGAGAAAACAACCGATCTGTCACTGACAAACTTTATAACATAATGTTGTATTGAGTACATCTTGCCATGAATGGAGTTCGACCTTAGAACTTTAGTGGTGATGGGGACTGATTGCACAGGTAGTTGTTAATCCAACTACCATACGATCAGTGCCATCACAGTCCCATTTTTTTAAGGGTTAGAATCTACAACAATAAAGACCTATGTGGGTCATGGCATGATACCACTGAAACAAGGATTTCCTCCTGCACCAGTTTTTATAAAAAAACATGATTATTGTCAAGCAAAAGACATCACTTGCTAGAATCTCACTGAAAAAAATGCAAGATGAATAGCGTAAGGAATGTGAAAAGGTATATGAAATTAATATTGCTTATTCCTAGTATATTTTTTGCTAACAACTGTAGATTTCGATCACATAATAACACCTATACAAGAATACAATTGAATGACGGGTTAGGCTTAGGGTTTGGATTATGAGGCTTAATGCAACTTTTAACAATATTTCAGTTATATCATGATGGCAGTCAGTTTTATTGGTGGAAGAAACCGGAGTACCTGGAGAAAACCACTGACCTGCCACAAGTCACTGAAAAACTTTACCACATAATGTTGTATCGAGTATACCTCACTTGATCGGGATTTAAACTCATAACTTTAGTAGTGGTGATAGGTATCGATTCCATAGGTAGCTATAAATCCAACTACCAATCATACAATCACGACAGCCCCGTCAATTGAATGAAAACTAGAAAAATCTAAGAAGGAAACACAAGTTTATATATGTAGCAGCCAACTTGACCAAGATAAATCTCTTCATTGTCTTTTAACATTTGGAGATCTGCCCACTAGCTAAATTGTGAAAATTTACTCACTATACAGTAAAATTAAGACATATACTCTTAGACATATCAGAGTCGAAATAAATCATGGAAGCCAGAATGTGTTGGGAGTTTTAACATGGATTGGTGGATATTAGTATTTTATCCCAAGCCAAAAGCGAGGGATAAAATTTACTAATATCCGCCAATCCATGTTAAAACTCAAAACACATTCGGGCTTCCATGATTTATTTCGACTCTGATATGTCTAAGAGTATAAATATGGTAGTATACTTAGATTGGAAGGCAGTCATTTATATCTATGTTTGTGGAAAATGTCGCACACAATTTATATGCTGCCAATGGAAAAGTCAGTCACATTCACCGGCGCATGTGCTAATGAGATTATAACGAATGGATAACTCGATCGTTTGTTAACAAAGCGAAAGAAGGAGGTCATGCTCGAATATGTAATTTATAACCAATGGACTATGTTATTATTTACAGTCTTAAAATGAAATTTCCAAAAGTACTCTTTGTGTATTATTTTTCAACCAAACCAACCCCATTTATGACAACAATAAATCAATTGGACTACTAACCTTTAAAGTTCGTTCAGCCATGGCAGCATCAGGCTTGGCTGTATTTGGAGGTTCTCCACATTCAGGAATGTAGCTTTTATTTAAATATTGACCACTCATGGCTTCTTCTAGAACCCTGCAAACAGATAAATGAATAGAGACTCACTCGAGCCTGTATTGTTCACCATGTTATGAATTATCTCTTTATTATCCAAAGATTATTTATTCAACATTAGTGGTGACAACCCCTCAACATTTGGGTTCAAACAGGTTTGTAGTGTCTGTAAAGGATGACAAATGTCAGGTGATGGCAATAGCTCACACAGACCTTTTGTCTAAGTGAGTTAAAAACAAAAAAAGGTATTCTTTGTAAGAGACCATCCAATGATTATTCATGTACAGATTGGGATCATGTAAAGAATAGTTTTTAGAAATGGTAGCCAACAAAATAAAACATTCTGATATGGTCAATTAGAGGATCATTCTGGCAAAGTTTGTTTCCATTTGGCCCAATAGCTTCAGTGGAAAAGATGTAGTCAAAAGACAACAATAACAACAATACAGATGATGACATCACAAAATAATGACAACAGTCAACATGTTGTTGGTACATCTATAATTATAACTATTGCTTGTGATTTCCCCCTCATGGACCTTCATAAGCATAATAAACTATTTTATTTTAATCGATTTTATTGTACATGTATATACAATATATTAATAAGCAAGGGTTTGTATTACTCACTTACTTTGCTTCATAGATGCTTGTTTGAAAATTATTTTCACCAAATCATGATGAAATGAGAAATCTGAAGAAAAGACCTGCCAAGTTGCTAAACATTTGAACCTGTAGTTTCAGATTAAAACATTACAGATGACAGACATCATACGTTTAGTGATGGTAATGTTTTATTTAATGCTCTCCTATTTTTAGCATGCTTAATCAGTTGGTTAAATTTTTGCAATATTTTCATCACCACGGTGATTAAATTTTTGCATAAGAATTCCGACCAATTTCATTTAGACAGTCATTAACAATGGAATTTGCCAACTTAAAAATATTTTTGTCATTTTGGTCATAGTAGAAACAGATTCTTCTTATTCCACCAATAGACTATGATATTTTTCTCCTCTCTCGATGATTAAATTTTCAAATGCGAAGCTGTCACTAAAGCTCAAGAGGGGACATATCGTAATCCAGTCATAGCAGAAGGAGAATCTATATTTACATAATAACATTACTAACCTATGTCTACGAAGAAACATATCTGGTGATATTGGTGTACCAAACAATCTTAATTTCCATCTTTTAAGATATCCATTGGCAAAAACATCACGTCCTATGGAAATACAAGTCATCATTTTTATAATAGTTCATCTCACAAAATCTTTCTCTTTTATTCAGCATTGCTACCTTTGAAATTTTAACATGTTTACAATAAAAAAAAAACTGTTTGATAAATCAATGTGTATAACATTGTAAGGTAAATACCCTACACTCCATAATTAACCTCTGACACAACACTAATCAAAGACAATAAAATTGGTATTGGTTGCTTCTCCGGTAAGCACGCAGCATTATGGAGAAAGGGCAAAGACTGGCTGGCTTGGAATCAGAATAATGTGTCAGAGTGGAGCGACATGTCTACCCACAGACTGTGAGCTAGCACTATAAAAATGCAACTCAGCCTGTTGGTCTAGTACAAAGTGGACTTCATCATCATCTCATTGAAAATTAACTTGTTTTCGCCATAATATAGCTGAAAAAATGCTGAATTGGCATTAAACAACCCTCACTCACTCTGACACAATGCCATCTAAAATTTCATCCAGCTGAACTTTAGAATATCTGTTCCATTCTGTCTAGATTTTATATTACTGCCTGTAATTGAATCTGATGTCAAGATTATACCAGCTATATTAGGGTTTCTCAATCTAAATGTCACCTAGATGTAAGGTTATACCAAGTTGTGTCCAATGTTAACTAACCATAGCATATTTATAGAAGGTTTTAATCATATTGAGGGAAATTAGGTAACTTAGTCTTAAGTAGGTCATTTAAGTAAGTATCAAATAGCAACCACTATTAATTTTAATATACGCATAATATAGGCTTTAGGAGGGGTTAGGGTTATATTTTAAAGGCCACTTTCAACAATATTTCAGATATATCGTGGCGGTCTATTTTAATGGTGGAGGAAACTGGAGTACCCGGAGAAAATCCAACTACCATACGATCACGACCATGTTGGCCCCTAGGCTTAAGGAAATTGTGTCATAACATATTTAATAAGCAAATTAGGTCACAATGACAATTGTTTTAAATGCACTTAAAAATCATTGCCAAATTTTAAAATTGAAATATCGCAGTCTAATTTATGATAAAACAAATCAAATATGATTTTGAGGACAAAATTCCGTCATAGGATGAAAATATCAAAATCTATTTTGAAGGCAAAATTCTGTCATAACTAAATAGTGCTATTAATAACAGATGTTATAATATGTCTCAAACTATGTATGTATAACAAGTAATCATGACTTATACATGTCATACCCTACAGTGGGTTATTTTCCTTGGGTGCACATTTTAGCTTATTTTGACCTTTTGATAAAAAACACTAAAAATAAAAGACTTTCAACATTAATAAGTTACAGCATTTGTAATAGAAAACTAAATTAAAAGTCACCAAATAAGTGCATATATGTTTTTCATACAAAATTAAATTTGTTTACACCCACTATAAAGTTTTTTTTGTGTTTTTTTTTCAATAAAACCTAATTATTTTTTTTTACATATATGACAGAATTCATCAATATGTTTGTATATATTTATGTATTTAATAATTTTTTGGTTTCTGTAATAATTTTAGAGAATACAAAGTTAAATTTATACAATTAAAAAAAAATGTTTTTTTGTGTTTGTTATAATAATATGATTCTTGCCTTTATCAGCGATCTGTATGGTCCATTCACCAACAGGACTTTCTCCCCAGCATCTAACTGTGTTAAAGGTCCAGTCTGTAAGACCTGAAGCAGATCTGAAAGTTTTCTAAAGGTTAGTCTAATAGAATCGATAGGAAAGTTGCATAGTGATAGTTGGGTTTGTTTATGGTGTTTAATGCCACTTTCAACAATATTTCAGCTATATTGTGGCAGTGAGTTTTATTGGTGGAGGAAACTGGAATACCTGGAGAAAATCACTGACCTGCTGCAAGTCACTGACAAACTTTATTACATAATGTATCGAGTACACCTCGCCATGATTCGAATTCACAACTTAGTAGTACTGATTGCAAAGATAATTGTATATTCAACTACCATACGATCACGACCACGACGGACCCCTTTTATACTGATGTCATATTATTGTTCTTATTATGGTGGGATGATGTTTTATTACTGACATACCATATTGATCTTATTTATTGGTCACTGTAATATTTGATCACTTTTCATACTTTTGACAAGAGTAGCATTTCAAAATTCTGTAATTTTTTTTTTTTTATTAATTCTCAAATTAAAGAGCCTGGATTGTGAAAGGTAAACTTTTTGGTAATTTTTTTTTACAGCTTTCAGGGAGAAATCAGATTGTAAAATTCCCACAGGTACTGCTGCATATTTTTATTTTATTTTTTTTATTATTATTTTAGAAATAAAAATATATAATGTTTACAATGGTATTAGTTAAAAAAAATCTATTGTAAAATGTAGAAATATTGAATTAATTGTCAGTAACAACAGATATGTTAATTTAAGCATAAAGAACCAATCAAACAAAATTCCAATGCTTGACCAAATTTGGTCATGGAGTTAGGGAGTATGGGTTATGAAGTTTCACACCACTTTCAACAATATTTCAGTTATATCATGGCAGTCAGTTTTATTGGTGGAAAAAGTCTGAGTACCCGGAGAAAACCCTGACCTGCTGCAAATCAGCTACAAACTTGATCACATAATGTTGTATCTAGTAAACCTCTCCTGTGCAGGATTCAACTCAATACCTTAGTGGTGATAGGCACTGATTTCCGGTGTGGAAAAATAAAGTATTTTATTTTTTTGTATTAATTCTTTAAAATATCTTTTAATATCAACATCAATATAAAACAAATGTAATAAGATTGTATGATTACTTCATTTTTTTTTCTTTTTGACATGCAGGTTTTTGTCCGGGTGCTTTTGTCCTGTATGCAAATCCAACTACCATACAATCACGACCACGACGGCCCTTAATTTGATCATGGGTACATAATAGAATATTGAAATATGGCAAGATTTACTCCTCTAAACATACCTGTCTAATGATCTATATGCACCAACAACTGACCTAGTACCACTAGGACATATCACAACTGTTTGTAGATCACCTCTAATAGGATGTGTAATAGTCACTGCTAACTGTACATTCTCCAGTACAAATAGGTCATAACCTTCAACATCTGAAGCTGTCACTGTAAAAAAAAAAAGAAGAGTAAAATATCTTTGTTCTACACTAAAGTTTTGAGTTCAAATCCCATTCATGGCGAGGTGTACTCAATACAACATTATGTGATAAAGT
The DNA here is from genome assembly GCA_002080005.1 of Gigantidas platifrons. NCBI lineage: Eukaryota > Metazoa > Mollusca > Bivalvia > Mytilida > Modiolidae > Gigantidas > Gigantidas platifrons. The sequence goes on from MJUT01053428.1 coordinate 520,839, forward strand.
TTGTCAGTGACTTGCGACCGGTCTGTGGTTTTCTCCGGTTTCCTCCACCAATAAAATTGACCGCCACGATATAGCTGAAATATTGTTGAAAGTGGCATTAAACATCATAAACCATCTTTGTTCTGGTTTAACTAATCTTTCTGTCTTCTTCTGTTTCTCATGTGAAAGTTAACTATGTTTTTAATATTCAAGTCATACTTTATCTTAATCTTAAGTCATTGTGTGTATTTTTTTTCTCCTAAGCATTGTATGTGTCCAATACCATCTGTTATAGACTGCTTTTGCTATTGTCTACAGATGTGTGAGAAATATTTTAAACAGTTATTATTGAATTTAAAGCAAGTGACTAATTGTTGTTTTAATACCAAATGAGCATTTTTTTACCGGTATATGACAGGGAGAATAAGTTACATTTTAATGAGATGATAATTTCCATTTTGTACTATACCTACATGCTGCACTGATTCTGAGCCACCCAAGTCTTTGTTCTTACACCTTAATTCTGCATGTCTATAGGAGAAGCAAAAAATACCAATTTCATAAGTCTTTGGTTTGACCCGACCAAGTCTTTAACCCATGATCTATCACACTCAAGTCAAACACGGTAACCATGACACCACCTAGGAGGTCTATTATAAATAGTACAGTTAAATACACAACGCTAACATAATAATTCTGGAATGCTGAATGGATTTTAGTTCTATTAAATAATAATTATTAATATCCTGGTAAAAGATTTAAAAACAAAATAGTTTTCAAAATTAAATAAATGCCAATATATGTAATAAATCTATTATATAAAGAAGCCTAAAAATAGATTATAAATTTGCTCCTACTAAAAATATTTACCTGTGTATTTTATTATTAGTGGGTGATCAACACCTTTGGGTATCTTAGTATTAATATCACCACTGGAATGTATATAGGAAGTTAACCAAGGGACAGGTTGCCATACCTACAAGTAAAATAACATAAATATATCTTTTTATCACAATTATACATTAAAATAAATTACATGCATCAATTATATTCGGTAAAATCTTATTAATAATAATTTGGTCAAGCTTCTGGTGCCTTTAATGTTAGAATGTTTCCTAAACCAGGTTCATGATAAGCAATGTTTAATTTCATATTCCTTAAAGAAACAACACTTACTATCTATTTTCCAATTAATAAAATATGAAATTGTTACTTGCAGATATAAAAGCAGAAGTTATTAAAAGCTAATACAATTCACCTGATTTATGACCTTAACAGATTTTGGCGATCTTGTTAAGGCCCTTTGGTTTACATGCTCCAAAAACTTTTAAAATTATTTGGCTTTCAAACCTTTCTACTTTGAGCATACCTGATGCAGGTTATTCCAGAAACGTGTTGTCCACACTAAATTTATTAAAACGTTATTTATTAAAACTGAAAAAGGGTGGAAAATTTGACTGTCCAGGTTGCATTGTCAAACACAAAATAAAAATAAATCAATGATACACTATTACATATGCAGTGATTTAAATATTTGAAAAACAAAAGGTGCAAAATAAAACCAAAACTAGAGGCTCCTAGGAGCCTGTAATCGCTCACCTGGCTCAAAGTTGGCCCAGCAGTTTCAGAGGAGATAATTTTTAAGTGAATTTTGGCAAATCTTCTATTTTTAGCAATGGCCGCCATCTTCTTTGGCGGGCGGGGTTGTCGGATATAATTCTGAAGGTAGACCATCTAAAGACCATTTCACCATCAGAGCTCCAGATAAGCTGCGTATTTGCGTTTTTTACGCTATAAAAACCAGTAAAAACGCATGTATTATCTGATCAGAGTGTACACATTACGCATACACATTGCTGTGTAAGCAAACTTTCCAAATTCGGAGCGTACTTGTACGCTTAACGATAATATTAAACAATACATTTTTGTCTTTGAGAGATTCCCCGTAATTACTTCCCTTTATACTTTTCGAAGGAGAGAGCATTTACATCCGAGGGGTACCGAATGTTTGTCTTTCTAAGCATCGATGTCAAAAGAGATCTGATTGGATGCTTACGATAAATCATCTAATCGCGGTCAATATTACAAATAAATGTGGTGCTCCTTATAAGGAGTGGTTTACGTAATAAGTAAGAACTAAAACGAAAGTAAATTTGGGAACACGTTGTCTTTTAAAATGGGCAAGAACTTAATTTAGCGCGCTACTAAGCGCAAGAGTGCTCTGGAAAATTCTATACTTAAGTGCTTGATAGTTTCATCTGTGTCTAGTGACAGTATAGTTAAAAGGAATCATTGATGACATTATCAAAACGGCTGTGAAAACTGCCGAAGTCGACGAGCAAAAAACGAAATATTTACAACATTTTATTAATAAACATGACACAATCGTGTCAAATTAAACAGAGATATACATTTCACTTGCATCCTGCATTTATTGAATAACACTTGTGTCAAACAAAAGTGTACATGTAAGCAATCTTTTCTGAAGTAGAGAGTACAACAAAGCAAAGGAAATATGCAAATACCCATCATTTTCAAAAGTAGGGGTAATTACTCTTTGGACTTGAAAATTATCTGGAGCTCTGCACCATAGTTTGGGCCCATTTGACCCAGCGGTTTCAGAGGAGATCATTTTTAAGTGATTTTTTGCCAAATTTTCCATTTTTAGTAATGGCGGACATCTTGGCTGGCAGCCGGGTCGTCGGACAGAATTCCGAAAGGGGATCACCTAAAGACCATTCCACCATAGTTTGGGTCCAATTGGCCCAGCAGTTTCAGAGGAGATAATTTGTAAGTGATTTTTCGCCGAATTTTCTATTTTTAGTAATGGCAGCCATCTTGGTTGGCAGCCGGGGACGTCGGACAAAATTCTGAAAGGGGATAACCTAAAGACCATTCCATTGGCCCAGCAGTTTCAGAGGAGATAATTTTTAAGTGATTTTTTTAGTAACGGTGGCCATCTTGGTTGGTGGCTGGGGTCGTCGGACACAATTCTGAAAGAGGGCCATCTGAAAACCATTCCACCATAGTTTCGGCCCAACAGTTTCAGAGAAGATAATTTTTAAGTGATTTTTTGCCGAATTTTCTATTTTTAGTAACGGCAGCCAACTTGGTTGGAGACCGAGGTCGTCGGACAGAATTCTGAAAGGGGATCACCTAAAAACCATTCCACCATAGTTTGGGCCCAATTGGCCCAGCAGTTTCAGAGGAGATAATTTTTAAGTGATTTTTTGCTAAATTGTCTATTTTTAGTAGCGGTGGCCATCTTAGTTAGCGGCCGGGGTCGTTGGACACAATTCTGAAAGAGGACCATCTGAAGTCCATTCTACCATAGTTTGGGCCCAATTGGCCCAGCAGTTTCAGAGAAGATAATTTTTAAGTGATTTTTTGCTGAATTTCCTATTTTTAGTAACGGTGGCCATCTTGGTTGGCCGCCAGGGACGTCGGACACAATTCTGAAAGATGACCACCTAAAGACCATTCCACCATAGTTTGCGCCCAACTGGCCCAGTAGTTTCAGAGGAGATAATTTTTAGGTGATTTTTTTGCCAAATTTTATATTTTTAGTAACTGCGGCTATCTTGGATGGCGGCCGGGGTCGTCGGACAAAATTCTCAAAGAGGACCATCTGAAGACCATTCCACCATAGTTTGGGCCCAATTGGCCCAGCAGTTTCAGAGAAGATAATTTTTAAGTGATTTTTTGCTGAATTTTCTATTTTTAGTAATGGCAGCCATCTTGGTAGGCGGGGGGGATTGTCGGACACAATTCTGAAAGGGGNGACGCCCAGTGATAGCAATAGCTCACATGACTCTTCGGGTCAGGTGAGCTAACAAAACAATACAAAAAAAAAAAAAAACGTGTCATACCCTGGCAGCATTGACTAATCTCCATGCATTCATCAGACCAAATCCATGTTTATGACTGTGATATAAACCAGCTTTGTTTCTCTGCCAATGTGCAATGTCTACATCTACCTGTAAATGTTAAATAACATCCGATCAATTTCAATCTAGTTTTCTGAGCTAATATAAACCTTATTAATAGTATGTAATTTTTACTTATTAATCATGTACTGGTATATTGCTATTAATTATTTGAAAATTTATAAAAAAAAATCCTTTTTAGTTTGAAACGAGTGAAAGGTTAAGATTTATGGCGTTCAATACCACTTTAATATTTCAGTTATATCATAGCTGTCAGTTTTATTGGTGGAATAAACTGCAGTACCTGGAGAAAACCACAGACCTGTCGCAAGTCACTTACAAACTTTATCACATAATGTTGTATTGAGTACACCTCCCCATGATCGGGGTTCGAACTAACAACTTTAGTGGTGATAGGCAATGGTAGCACAGGTATTTGTAAATCCAACTACCATAATATCACGACCATGGCAACCCCTTGTAATATAATATGATTAACCTCAAATAATATTGAGCTTTAAACATGTACAAAGGGAGATAACAATGACAAACACTGACTGGTACCTTCTGTGCTGTCATAATAATTATATATTGAACATCTCTCCATGTCAGACAGGGTCTGGCTTCCAGCATTAGAGCTATCATTCCAGCAGCAATCGGTGCAGCAGCACTGGTACCACTATGTCTATCTGTACATCCTGTACCACCATGTTTTGTCCAATCAGTTGTCACCTGATTAAAATATCAATTTAATTATACATGTAATAATGTGAAAGTTTTTTGGTTTATGGTGTTTAACACCACTTTCAACAATATTTCAGTAATATCATGGTGGTCATTTTATTGGGAGGAAACAGGAGAACCTGGAGAACACCACCGAGCTGTTGCAAGTCACTGACAAACTTTATCACATTATGTTGTATCGAGCACACCTCGCCTGTGCGGGATTTGAACTCACAACGTTAGTGGTGATAGAAACTGATTGCATAGGTAGTCATACATCCAACTACCATACTAATTACACATGTAATAATGTGAAAATAAAATGTTTGGTTTATTTGCTTGTTCCCAAATTATTTGGTTTTCCATTCTTTTTAGTTTGACAAAACTCATGGGATTTCAGCTTTCTCTCCAATTTCTTTATAATATAACTACTCTTGCATTCTAAATATTGAAAATAAATCAAGAGTAACCGAACAATCAACTTATTCACTTATACACAGTCCTTGAAATGAAAATTTTAATTATTGGTCTGAATCAAATTCTTGAAATTATTTTATATATATATATATATCTAAATAAAAATTGAAAAATTTACAATTAAAAAATTGCAACTAATGAGCTTTTAGAATAATAATCTCCACTGCTGGTTCTGACATTCGCGTAAAAGTCTTGTAAAATGCCATTGAGTACAACAATATCCATTGTGCCTATCTCCCTGTCATAATTTTATTTCCAACATGAAGTCCGAGAGAACTTTAACTGCATATTTGGTGGCCACTTTTGTCTTTACATTTTGTTGTTGCAATGTGAATCCGTCGTCATCCTTGCTGCCGAATCTGGCAGCCAAGTTGGCAATGTAAACAATGATGTAATCAACTATTAATCGCAGCGCCGCACATAATTTATCCTGAATATAGCTGAAAAATTGCTCGCTGGATGTTAAACACCAATCAATCAATCAATCATAATTTATCTTTTAACAGTTCAAATAAAATCTATAGTTTGAAAATCTTGTTAACCGATAAAAGACATTAACTGGTAATGAAAGCTCACACAACCATAGACCAACTTAGCTAGATTAGCAAACCTTTAAGGTATGAACACTAATTAATACTGTTTGTCAGTGACTTGCGACAGGTCATTGGTTTCTTCCACCAATAAAACTTACCGCCATGATATAACTTAAATATCGTTTAAAGCGGCATTAAACACCATATATCAAACCTAATTAATACTTACTATAGACCTAGTTGACATACCACTGCTGAATGTAACAGCCAACATGGAGGCACACTCTTCTGCATAATACGGCATCCTACCACGGTCATCAACGGCACCTGTAGACACAATAACCTTAATACAGTGTTAATTACCTATACAACAGGGGTCGTCCTACCACGGTCATCAACGGCACCTGTAGTCACAATAACCTTAATACAGTGTTAATTACCTATACAACAGGGGTCGTCCTACCACGGTCATCAACGGCACCTGTAGACACAATAACCTTAATATAGTGTTAATTACCTATACAACAGGGGTCATCCTACCACAGTCATCAACGGCACCTGTAGACACAATAACCTTAATACAGTGTTAATTACCTATACAACAGGGATCGTCATGGTTGTGATCGCATGGTAGTTGGATTTACAACTACCTATGCATTTTGTCAGTGACTTACGAGAGGTCAGTGGTTTTCTCTGGACATATTGTTGAAAGTGGTGTTAAACACCATAAACCAACCAAACCAAACCTACACAACATAGTATCGTTTCTGTGGCTTGTTTCATCTACATACTAGATGTCACATTCAAACTTGACAATCATTAAACATGAAATGCTAAAATACTTCATTTATTATAAATATATCATCTGTAATAAAGAATATAGCATATCATACGACAGTGATTCTGACAGCTATATTCACATGTCAACTCCACTGTATGCTTTTCAATATCAACTTTATCAGGAACTTTCTTCCTCAAAAATCAAAATTTATGCCTATTTTTAGAGCCTCATAAATGTTCTTTTCTTGGAATAAACTGTTGATTATGTGCTCTGCAAAAGGTTTAAATTTATACAAGATGAAAGATTGATATACATGTAAACATAATTCTTGCTATCTTATGATCATATACTGGTGAAGGAGGGGAGATAGACATGGGTAAAGCTAAATGTTTCAAATTCACACTCAAAATATTCATTATCTTACCAGGGTTATACAGGACAAGAAACTAACTTGAACAGTGCTTGTCCAAAAATGACAATACAAACTACAGGATAGGTATGAACAATATGGGTTGATATGGTAAGCAGAAACAGAGGTTTGGTTTTTTGTTTGTTTTGGCCTTACAGAAGTTTTAACTAAGAGAGAAACTATTACCTATAGTTACAGTGTAGATAGAATTTGCATATCCATCATAGTTACAGTTGTCTTGGAAACTACCTCCGTTACCACTGGCAACAACATAAATACTGCCATAACCATTTCTTCCAAAGTCTATACCATATCGAATGGCTTTCTGGAAAAAAAAAAAAAGATTGCAATATTAAAGGAAATATCACCATTTGATAAAGTAGCTGTCAATAGTACTAGAACAAAGTACCTGGTTTTTGTAAAATCTTAATTTCCCATAATCATTTAATTTCATTGATAAAATTGCTTCATCGAAGAGTCATTTCATTTGAAAACCTTCGTACTCATGAATAATTCATGAGCCCATTTCATTGGCCGCCTCTCAAAATCATGAGGAAATAGCAACTAGTTAGATTCAGATTGCATCTTTCATAAATAGTTTGATACGACTAATTTAAATTGCAGTGTCTTGAAGCCTCTGATTTTATTTATTTATATTTATTTGTCTTGAATTTAAATGGTCTGATACAACAATGATCTTAAGACATTATTAACATCAGATTACACAAATAACTTTGTGAAAGCAGCACATCTCCACTGGGGTAAAGCTGATGAACGTGACTGTCATTCCAAGATGGCAGACATGAAATTAAGTAAGAATCTTTTTTGTCGATTAAATTGTTTCTATAATGTATTTTAAATGACACATGCATTAGTACGATAGTAATCTATGAACTTTTCACAAGGAAATCACAAATTACGACTGAAAAATGTATATGAAAGAGAAAATACGATTTAAAAAAATCGCTAAGATGACCGTAACTGATCATAATTTCTTTTGAAAATTACGGTCAACTCGGTTTTCAGTTACGCCAATACGGTCATCTTAGCGATTTTTTAAAATCGGATTTTCTCTTTCATATACATCTTGGGATGACTGTAATTACAGTCACGGTCATCAGCTTTACCCCAGTGATATCTCTGAGTCAACTGATTTTCGCTGTTTTTTTTCCACATTTCTCAACAATAATCAAACTGAAGGGCTGTTGTGGTTGCGATCGTATGGGAGTTGGATTTACAACTACCTATGCAATCAGTGCCTATCATTAACGTTGTGAATTCGAACTCGTTCAGGTGAGTTGTACTCGATACAACATAATGTGATAAAGTTTGTCAGTGATTTGCGGCAGGTTCTGTGGTTTTCTCGGGGTACTCCGTTTTCCTCCATCAATAAAACTGACCGCAACGATACAACTGAAATATTTTTGAAAGTGGCGTTAAGCACCATAAAACCAAACCATCAAATTGTACTTACTGCAGCAAGAAAATGAGGTCCATCCACGGTCTTCCCATCATCATCTGGTCCCCAACTACAAATACAAATGTAACCAAGCATAAAATAGGTCAGATAAGTTATTATTTCACGGATTGAAGTACATGTATCTTATACCAAGTAACCAAGGTAAACAGTTCTTCTTGGCAACCAATTGCTCCTTCTGTGTCAAATAAACATGATATATATATATATAAAGTATGGCAGGTATGAAGGGCATCTGTCATAGGATTATGATACCATTTTACATATTAATTTAATCGTCATGAAAATATACTTAATCATAAACCGCATCGGTGGCATAATGGTTAGTGTGCTCGCCTCGAGTGTGGTAGATCGTGGGTTCGAGCCTCGGTCGGGTCAAACCAAAGACTATAAAATTGGCATTTGTTGCTTCTCTGATAAGCACGCAGCATTAAGGAGAGAGAGCAAAGACTGGATGGCTCGGAATCAGAATAATGTGTCTGAGTGAAGCGACATGTCTATCCATGGACTGGTGTTTCAGTGAGCTAGCACTATAAAAATCCAACTTAGCGTGTTGCTCTAGAACAAGGCGGATCTCATCATCATCTCATTGAAAACTAACATGTTCTCACCATGATATAGCTGAAAAACTGTTGAATTGGCATTAAACAACAATCACTCACTGACTGACTTAATCAACAATCACTCACTCACTGACTTAATCATAAAGAAATAAACAAATAAAAGTTAGGGTTAGGGTATTGGTGCTTCAGCAATATTTTAGTTATATCGTGACGATCAGTTTTATTTGTGGAGGAAACCGGAGTACCCGGAGAAAACCACAGACCTGCCGCAAGTCACTGACAAACTTTATCACATAATGTTGTATCGAGTACACCTCACTTGAGTGGGATTCGAACTCACAACGCTAGCGGTAATAGGCACTGATTGCATAGGCCATCTGTACAACAATAAGTTACACATTATGAGTTGAATGATACTATTTAAATCAAAGCGCGAAAGCGCTTATATACGGTTTTGCCTTGAAACTTTATATTAGCTGTGATTTCAAGAATGGATGATTTTCAAATAATCAGACATTCCATACTAACATATATCACNACACACCGCCTTATGGTCATGCACCCACATACCAAATATCATTGACCTATCTCGAAAGACAAAATTGTTATGGCCCGGACAAGAAAATACTATTTAAAAAACAATTATTTGACTTTGAGGTCAAAGGTCAAGGTACCACGAAGGTCATTATGGTATGTGACACACTGCCTTATGGTCATGCACCCACATACCAAATATAATTGACCTATCTGGAAAGACAAAAAAGTTATGTTCCGGACAAGCTTCGCTAAGAAGTAGCAGAAGCGGAAGCGGAAGAAGAAGCAGAAGAAAACATCAGACTAAAACAATAATTATTCTTTAACTGATAAATAAAATTACCTGCAGCTGTATATGTCATTGACTTTCAGTTTCTCGTTAAATCCTTTGGCTTCTAAACTATCTGTCATTGGTCCATCTAATATTCTTATACCTGTAAAATACAACATCATACCACATCATCCCCCAGGATCAACAGTATGTCATTTCAGTATCATGTACATTGTAATTAAATATATTTATATAATATTGTTGTGACACATTGTTCACATAAATTTACCATACATCAACAAGCTCACATAATCATGATTATTTTTAAGAAATACCTTTCTTCCATAAAAGAAGCTTTTTCTAAGGGAAATAGGGCTACATGTATGTGAAGCAGTATCCTATGGGAAAATGAAATGAAAATAGCAATAAATAAGCTGTTCCTCTCTCTCTCACTCTTTGACTGAAATTGAAAATTGGAATATCTTCAATTTCTGTGCATCAATAAAACTTACTTTCATAATATAACTGAAATATTATTGAGTGGTATTAATACACCCAAAACCTTAAACCCAACAATTTGAATGAGAATATGGTCTTTAAACTTTGTTCACTTGTCTTGTAAAAAAGACAGAATTCATGGGAAATATCTTGATCTACTATATTCTCTCATAAAATAATCCTAGTAATCTCACCTGAAACTTTTGCATGGTAAGCAACTCCTACAGCACAGTAACTATTGGCAACAGCAGCTATTTCTCCCGCACATCGAGTTCCATGATGATTGTTATCTAATAAAACCGTATATATCAAAATCAGTGCACACAAAGCGTGTCTGGAATAACTTTCATTAGGTACACTCAAAGTCGAAAGGTTGATAAGCCAAATAATTATAAAAGTTTTGGAAGCAAGTAAACCAAAAGGCCTAAACAGGATTGCCAAAATCGGCAAACGTCATATAAAACACATATGTGATATTGAACTAGAGAAATGAATGAGTTGATAGAGAAATAAACTAGTAAATTCAGCAGCAAAGGATATTAGAAAGATGACAAGGGTTAAAATATTACCTTTTATTACCATATACTACTAAAATGCAACAGACTAAAAAATTTGCATAAAATTGATATGCATTTTATCGATACAATTTTAGAACATTTTATTTATTGTCAAATGATTAAAACATTAAAAACTTATTTCCATAATCCAAGTTAGAATTCTGCCACAACATAACTGAAATATTATTGGAAGTGGCGTTATCCACCATAACCCTAAGTCAAGTCAGAAAAATAGTTTTGGTTCGTATTTGGAAAGCTAAAGGGAGATAATTTTTATCTCCCTTGTTAAAATTTTTATTTTTCATCCCACAAATATAAAACAACCACACAAAGAAAATCATATTTTAAAATACTAGATCAAAGCACTTTGCAAAATTCAATGAAATGGAATCTATAAATTAGCCAATTTGTCAATATGTCGGTTCACATATATATAACCTTTATAAGACATGCTGAATAAATACCTTGCTTTCCATTTGGCATAGGATCTTTATCATTAGAGTTAAGATCATAACTTCCTTCAGGACTGTAGTTCTCTAAGATATCTGTATTTGTCCATTCTAAACCTAAAAACAGGAAGAGAAAATTGTAAATACGTTGTAAAAATACAAACAAAAATCATCGGCAGAAGTTCCCATGCTGAATAAAAAATTTGTACAGAAAAAGTGAGAAGATACACTGAACTACTCATTGCCATGCAGATGTAGATTAAATTTGAGCTCATTTTGACTATATGGAAAAATTGTCTCCAGAGTACACATATGCCCCTACATCTGGCTAAAGTAGTGGCCTTCTTGGATTTTCAATTGGCACCAAAAGATATGCTAATTCCAGTTTTTCAAATAATATACAGAAAATGGACAATTTTGTTTCGATCAATGTTTAAATATATCTATTTCAGTGAGGTCAGGACTGGTAGTACAGACATTAGTGTAGAACACCACAGGCTTATATTGGTTACTTAGTCTAAGTTTGCTATGAAGTACTTAAAGGAAAACTCCAGTCAGTTGAACAATTGTTATAATTCAATACATTGTAACTTTTTATTCATAAATAACTAATTATTAAACAAACAAGAATTCTGAGAGTATTGCAAATAGCAATACATTGTCCCCTACTGGCCGCAAAAATCAGAGGACCTAAAATATTAGAAGTATCACCTTGCAGTGACTAGATTTTAAATTACAAGTTCAAGGGCAAAACCTCTGGCAAAAATAATTTGATCAGAACGAAATTCGAACTTAAACTGTAACTCATCTAGATATAGCTATGTACCAAATATCAAATCATAGGACGAAAAAAAAAAGTCCAGACAACTAAACATTTGAACAAAAAATGCAAGTTCAAGGGCCATAACTCAGCCAAAAATCATTCGACCGGAACGAAATTCGAACTTAAACTGTAACTCATCTAGATATAGCCAAATACCAAATATAAAGTCAATATATCAAAGGACGTTAAAAAAAGTTCGGACAACTTAAAATTTTAATGTGACGGACGGACGGAACCTAAAAACACCTTTATTAACATTAATATACCCAATTAGAAATATGAATATTTGGAATTTTCTGTCGTATTGTAAGCGGCCATGACACCTCTTCATGTGACGTCAAGGAGACAGATCATGTTAGTTGAATAAATAATGTATCTGACTCTTCCCAACATCGAGCCCTTTTGGTTATTTTTTAATATCAGATCAACTGCAATACAATGTTAACAATTTGTATATCGTCCTAATTTTTTTCTTAATATTCCCATCCCATGTTACATTTTCATAAAACAAATGAGTTTATTTGTATTGTGGGGGGGGGGATCTATGTATAATTTCATGTTTTACTTTATTGGCCGTAGGTTAAATAACTGTCACTTTTAACTCGTTTTATGCGTACATATGCTTTTTTATTTTTTGTCGCCAATGCTGTCATACCTTCCAATGTTTTTATGTGGTCACTGGTCGATGTATTAACTAGGGTAGTCCTGATCGGTAATTACAAAAAAAAATCTTTTCACACTTTCCCTTTTCGTTAGTGCAATAAAATGCTTGACATGAAGTCATAATGAATTTTGTAAATATCAAAAGATAAATATACGATGTTATTTTACGATTTACATAATTTCTAATGATAACTGATGATCAATGCTGCTATAATATATGATACCGCTTGCATGACGTCACAGCTCTTTTGGAAGAGCTTTAATTGCAGGTATAATCCGAGAATGGATTATGCCTTTTGTCTCCTCACATTGAAGAGTTACAAAAAATGACGATCCCCATTATTTGGTGCTACATGCAACTTCAACGACCAAATTCTACCTTACGATACTACTTTTAACATTCATTAACACAAATGTCTTTCATTAACTGTCATTTAAATTTTCACGCTAACTTGCTAAGACCATGGCGTTTTCTTTTAATTTCAAATGTGATTGCTGTCATGTTGAATTTCTAACTTTTTTCAGCCAATGTGATCCATGCATCATTTTACTTTATGACTCTTGACATTTGATATTGCTCCAGTTACCTAACGATTAGTACCTACATGCACTGTCATCAACATTAGATATTGTGAAATTCACCCTGTATTTTTTTTACCTACCATCATCAACAACAGATACTGTGATCCCTGACCCTGTGATGTTGTTCTCCCATACACCTGTGACATTTATATCCATATTACTGTTATGGTTTTTCTATAAAAAAAAAATTTAAATTAAAAATACAAATTTATCAATATCTTTCACAGATTTACAAACATTTTAAAATTTAATTAATATACATTTGATGCATTTTATCAGATCATAATATGTTTATTTACAAAAATTACCTATGTCACACTAATGTTAATTTCTTTCATACACATTAAAATCTTATATTTAAATTACCAAATAAATTAAACATTTAAAACACAAATTAATGTCATCAAATTTTAAATGCATTTTTTTTTTTTAAACTTTTCTATCAAAGGTTCAGTAACAAGAAGATATTAAGATATTCAGTAAAGATAATATAGTATATAAATATACCAAATGCCATTGTTTTGGATAAGCAGGATCCTTGAAGTGTAATGTTCTTCTAGCTCTGGAAAACACTTTCTCTCTGTGGTACCATACAACATTTAAATGATTGTCAAGTTTGGTTTCTATATCTTCTGTGATAGATGTGTGGTTGACATATTCCAAGTCTATATTAATATACTGATGTGTAGTGTTACTATCTCCATGGTAACCTAACTGATGTGTAGCATTGTTATCGCCATGGTAACCTAACTGATGTCCAAATAAATATATACTTTTTAATTGTCCAACAAGCCCTAAGAAAGTCAAATCACATTCTGCAGCTATACGTTTGGCCAGCTGTCTGTCACTTTCAGTTTCACTTTCACTTTGTACGTAAACATTGCCAAAACTGAAGAGCTCCTCCTGGTGGTCATGGCTATGAACAGGAAGTTGTGATGAAGCAGTAGTTTTATCGTGTTTTAACTCAGCTGTCCATAATAATGTGTCTTTGTTATATTGTGCATGAGGAGCAAATTTAATCTCTTTCTGTTTTGTGTCAATGAAGGAAAAACAAATATGGCTTAATAATATTAGTGTTGTAAATCCATTATTCATGTCCTGCAAAATAAAAGAATATTTACATCTTGAGTTTTATCATTAATTGCAATGGGTTTTGGAATACCAAAATCATTTTATGTCTTAAAACTATATTTTTTCATAACCTGAAAAGTTGTAATTCTAATGTTACGATAAATATTATAGGATTAAACACTGTTTTTTAGGAAATTATCTNGAAGGACTTTATGTAAAGTTTGTGAGTGAGCTGCCGGAGTTTATACATACATAATTTCCTAAAAACACAGTGTTTAATCCTTATAATTCTTATTCTTGGACATCGTGTTTGTTTTCTACACTAAATACTATTCAAGAAATACCCAAGGAGAGCCTCAAACAATGGACATACAATACACATACGATTGTAAACTGAAAAAAATCCACGAAATGTTATTGACGACTTTGGAACATAACCAACATGACGTCATTGACGTCATATGAAGACTTCCAGTTTGAAACGTAAAGATTAGACGTTATTTGGCTTCGTGTACGCTTCAAGTTTGATACAATTTAACTAAAATAAGTTTTCACAGTAAGCTTTTTAATTATTTTGTGTATTGTTGTAAATGTGACGATATCCAATCGGATTACGAGTTATTGATAAATTCTAGTAAGAATAGAATTATATTAAAATAAATACCTGCATCGGTGGTGTAATGGTTAGCATACTCACCTCGAATGCGGTAGATTGTGGGTTAGAGTGAGTTCCGATCGGGTCAACCCCAAACACTATAAAATTGGTATTTGTTGCTTCTCCATTTAGCATACAGCATTAAGGAAAAAAGAGAAAAGACTGGTTGGCTAGGAATCAGGATAATGTGTTAGAGTGGGGCGACATGTCTATCCACGGACTGTTGTTTCAGTGAGCTAGCTAGCACTATAAAAATCCAACTAAGCGTGTTGGTCTAGTACAAAGTGGACCTCATCATCATCTCATTGAAAATTAACTAGTTCTCGCCATGATATAGCTGGAAAATTGACATTAAACAACAATCACTCATATTTTTTTTATAATTCATGCTGACAAACATGAAAACGGGACTGAGTATTGAAATATATTGAAAACCCTTATTATATGTGATTTTTTACATGTTTAACACTGCAATTACATAAATTTTAGGAAAAGAATAGCAACATGTTCCTTTCAGTTCCATACAAAACATAGACATGACACTTAATTTTGTTCAAAACGAAGGTCTTACGACAAATAATAACCCATCTTTTCCTGGGGTATCATCATCCAAAAATATACCCAGAGAAAGACAACGACCTGTTGCAAGTCACAGACAAACTTTATCACTTAATGTTGTACAACTCGTCCTGATCGAGATTCGAACTTACAACATCAGTGGTGATAGGCACTAATTGTATAGGTAGTTGTAAATCCAACTACCATACGATCGCGGCCACGATGGCCCCTTACTAATATCACAGTATGTCTTCCATGAATTATTTCAATCTTGATATGCATAATAAATAGTAGAAATACGGTAGTATACTTTGATGGTAAAGATGGTACATGTAATTTATATTTACGTTTTCTGGCAATTTCGCACAAAATATATGCTGCCAAATTTAAGCAGACGATAACTCATCAACATGTGCTTACATGACGGGAAAGTCAGTCTTATTGATGGAACATCTGTACCAATAATACTGTGTTTGCACGTTTTAATTGCACATGGCATATTTAATAATTTTGGTTGTGTTGATTATTTTCAGTGAATATGGATGTTTAATTAAAACATTAACAACCAACTGTGCAAATTACTTTATTTTGTGATTCTATCACCTGGCTTAAATGTGTGTACCATGCATGTGCTAATGAGATTTTGCCATCTAAATAAATAGCTTGTTTGCTTGCAAAGCGAAAGAAGGATGTCATGTTAGAATTAGTTATTATTTGGGAGATTGGAATAAATATATATTTTCCTGATGCTTAATCATAAAATCATTGCAGTTAATAACAATTTTAGTGATTCTGAAGTAGATTTATGTATGTGAAACCTTTTTAATGTTGCCATTTTCTAGTCAAGTTTAGTGGAGTACCCAATATTTATAGTGATTTAGTGGAGCATACAAAACGTAGCTGGAAAAAAAAAAGTTTTTATGACTGAGGTTTGCATAAAGATAGTCAAAGATGCTAGGGTAATCCTTTGGGAACCTTAATACAGATCAAATTATTGATCCAAACATCGACAAGTACCTATTTGGACAGCCTTTTGGGAACAAAAGCCAAAGTTGAAACTTCAAACTTTCAGTATCTTTCATTCAAGTATAAGATAGCTTTGAAACAACTACAATGGTAGTCAGAAAATGTTGTGGGAAATGCCATTTTAGTTGTATCAAAGCTATATAATCCTTGTATGAAAGGTGCCGTAAGTTTCTGAAAGTCTGAAGTTTCAATTTTCGCTTTAGTGCACAAAAGGCTGTCCAGATGTCTACTCATCAATGTTTGGATCGATAACTTGATGTACATTAAAGGGATATTAAAGCTCATTTTGGTATTTTTTTGTATCTCATGAAAACTTGCAATTGGTTCAATAAATGATATTTATGAAACATTAACCCGGTTTTTATCAATGAAACTTTGTAAAAGTGACATAAATCGTTGATAATTCCGTCATATCTTGCAGTTTGCCTTGAATTTTATTTTTGCTTCCTGGACAAAAATTCATTTCGACCCTTTTAAGTGATATTTTAACGATATTAGGGATTATAATGGGCTATTTTTGGATTGTTTTTACAATTAAATTGAAAAGAAACAACCTTCGTCATGAATTGAAAAAATATATGCTAAAACGAGCTTTAATATCCCTTTAAGCCATCCAAAGGATAAATTATGTGATAAATCGTTGACTATTTAAAAGATCACGCAATAAGGTAGGTAATTGAAGAGATATTAAAATAAAATGTAGAACAAGTTGGAGCGAGGAAGGGTTAGCAATGGCATTCTCCCATGTGATATTTCAGTGGGTAATTGATAGTAAAAAAAATTCAGTAGGGCAAAATTAGTGGCAGGGAACAAGTCCCTGTGCAGTGTCCATACATTAAAAATACACATGTGTAATGTACTTAGTCTAAGGTCTAAAAGAAGGTCTCATGATGGTATGACTAGTACATCTATAGGTCGGTTCTCATGTCCTACCTGCTCTTAATTGACTATGTATTTTTGTCTAACTGAAAGTCTTATGTAGTGGAATTCGTTATTATGTCAGCGAAGCTGACACTTATGTTAGAAATATCGAGAAAAAAAAAATATACTGATGGCCTAAAAATCTTTCGTTCACAAGAACTACTTCCTGTATCCTTGGAGACACGCGTGCGTACAATATGGTGGCGGCGAGATTACGTCTTCTCGTTATCTGTTATTTACCGTCATGTTCTAGTCCCCTTTCCCGAAAATCGTTAATTAAAAAAATCGAATAATAATGAAATGGAGAAATGATGTAAAGAAATCAATAACGACTATTTTAAAATCTAGTCACAAAAGAACGATCAGCCCTAAAAACTAGAGGCTCACATGAGCCTGTATCGCTCACCTGACATAACTAAGTCCTCTTAAGAATGTCTGCATACCGAATACATCTAAGTTACTATTCAAATCCCATAGGGTTCTATGTTAAAACTATGTCTGCTCATGGCAGCCATCTTGGATGGAAGTAGTAGTCACCGGACACAATTTTAAAAGTATACTACCCAAGGACCATCCATGCCATATTTGCTTTAAATTGGCCGACTGGTTTCAGAGGGAATACTTTTAAACAATTTTCCCATAGGGTCCTATGTTAAAACTATGTCCGCTGACTGCGGCATTCTTGGATGGAGGTCGGGCTCACAGGACATAATTTTGAAAGTTGACCACCTAAGGACCATTCATGCCATGTTTGCTTTAAATTGACTTGCTGGTTTCAGAGGAGAAGACTTTTAAACATTTTTTCCATATGTCCNTATCTCTCATAGTTTTTGAAATAAAGGACAAAATGTACAAAATATGCCTAATTTGCATAATCGGTAGAAATCGGCTGAAAGAAAAATTGCACAGAAAAACCCGTAATATATGTTAAACTACACATTGCCATGTAGCTGCAGTTGAAATTTGAGCTCATTTTAACTGATACTTAAGCAGCAATAGACAATTGAAATTTCATCCCCCCTTTTTTCTATTTTTAGCTTGGCGGCCATCTCGGTTTGAAGTCGGAAACACCGGACACAATTTTGGAAGGGGGCCATCCAAGGACCATTCCACCAAAGTTTGGTTGCAATTGGCCCAGTAGTTTCTGAGGAGAAGATTAAAATGTGAAATGTTGACGGACGGACGACGGACGACAGACGACGGACGAAAAGTGATGGCAATAGCTCACATGACCCTTTGGGTCAGGTGAGCTAAAAAGTCGTCCCCGATATATCTCGGCCCTAAAAAAATTTGTTCCTGGTATACAATGTATATCGGGCCATTATCGGCCCAAAAAATCTCCTTTGCAATTAGAATTAATTGGGTAAGTCGAATTGAAGAACAATCAAGAATAATGAAGAAAAGAACCCAAAACTACTATTTGTGTTGTTTACATGTGTTATTTCAATCACCCCAAGAAATTACATGATTTAAATATTAGAAAATGTGGATTTTGCTTTGCTGGCACTACACTTAGCAATAACAGGCATGCGCGAGTTAAGGTAATTTACCATTCTGCGCAATGTTAAATTTGGTCACCTGGAATCATGTTTTTCAAGACAAACTCTGATTTCCTTTCATTTTGAACTATTCAGTTATCACTAGTTATCTATTTTCTCACCGTAACTTATTCAGCTTTAGGCTTTGTCGTATTTTTCTGTGGTTAAAAACCTTTCCTTCACAAGCCTTCATGCGCAACACAGAGGTGGCGAAATTCGTCGGACAGTCGGACAAGTCCGACGTTTTTTGTTGCTGGTCTGACTAAAATTAGGGAGGTCAGACATTTTTCAATTTTATTTACACAATGGCAAATTCTGTAATTCTGTCTTACATTTGAAGACAGCTGCAGTGACAATGCACTAGAACACTATTATTTAAAGTGAATTATTTAAAAGGTGACATGTTGAAATAAATAAATAATGCACATGTTTGGAGAAAATTCTTCATATGTCACAATTTTTTTATATCTAAACTGGACAGCAGCGACCAAAATTGAATGGAAACTTTGGAAATGGCACTGCTATTTTGAAACTATTTATTCCCAGAAACACATGTTGCTGACCAGTTAGACTGAAAGTAAAACTCTTCTGTAGTAGATAGTAGGCTAGGTTTTAATAATCTCATACAGTTTGATGAGAAAATTCTGAATTTTTATTTATACGTTCAATTTTATGGGTAAAATTTATCCAATTTTGGTGCTGTTTTCAATTTTCCTATTGAAATGCATGTTAAAAAATAATTTTAAAAATGTGTTTGGAAACACATGTTGCTGTTGAAACAAAGACTACAACTATGCAATTTCTTTTAGGACAATGTCTATACTAGATTTATCAAATACAGTTTCATTAGATTTCATTATTGTTTTCAAATAATTTCTTATATTCTATTTCTTGGTA